>ML660777.1:13084351-13392889 GCA_007570785.1 Antilocapra americana
CACCGAGATGACCCAGGGGGAGGGAATCGGGAGGGAGGAGGGAGGGGGGTTCTGGAGGGGGAGCATATGTATACCCATGGCGGTTTCATGTCAATGTATGGCAAAACCAACACAATAAAGTAAAGAAAATTACAAAAAAAAAATGAGGATACCTGTCTCACTGTTGCTGGACTTCTTACATCTTCAGAACCTGTTGAAGTTTAGGTCCCCTAAGAATGCTGGAATTCAGATGAGAGGAGAAGCCTGTTTTACCTTTGGACCCCCGGGAAAGTCCTATGGCTCAGAGCAGTACAGGTGTCAGGCTTTTGCCTTAAAGAATAGGATGCTATTTTAAGGAGGTTATAGGCTCTAAGAGCTAAGCCGTAACAACAATGGCTCTAGTTTGTTTTAATTCTATCCATTGAGTCTCCTCTTTGGACACCTTGTAGTACTAATTACTCTTCCACCGACTTGGAAATTTGTCTGTCACTCAGGCTCACATGGTGATGTTGCCTTTAAACCTTGTCTGACACAAAGTCTAGACCCTCAGGCAGCCATTGAAACTCATCCAATTTTGTGTTCTCTTTTTGGGAACTGGATTTGTGTCATATTTGGAAGTATATGGGCTACAGTGTTAAACCGAGTTTCAAATATCAGCCCTGTCTATTAGCTAGATGCTTTAGAGTGTAGGGCTTGTTTAACCTTTCTGAGCTCTTGCTTATTTGTCTAAAAAGTAAGTAAAAATATTTACAGTTAAAGGAGGTAGCATAATAAAGTATCTGGCCTAGAGTAGATGCGTAATAAATGGTGGTTACTACTATTGAACTGTGGTGTTAGAGAAGACTCTTGAGAGTCCTTTGGACTGCAAGGAGATCCAACCAGTCCATCCTCAAGGAAATCAGTCCTGAATATTCATTGGAAGGACTGATGCTGAAGCTGAAACTGCAGTACTTTGACCACCTGATGTGAAGAACTGACTCACTGGAAAAGCCCCTGATGCTTGAGGCAGAAGGATAAGGGGACAACAGAGGATGAGATGGTTGGATGGCATCACCAACTCAATGGACATGAGTTTGAGTAAACTCCAGGAGTTGGTGATGGACAGGGAGGCCTGGCGTGCTACAGTCCATGGGGTCACAAAGAGTCAGACACGACTGAGTGACTGAACTGAACTACTATTAATATTGTAACATTTCAATTCAACCTTTGCCTTGTGCTATTCTCCAAGCTTTAGGAGATCATGACCTTCAATGTCTGCTTTCCACAGGGAAATCCAAATACAAGCATTGTTTGAGTTCAGTTGCTTACTAATCTTGACATCAATTTATAAAAATAAAGTCAAGTAGTAATGTGCCTCAGAAAATATGTTCATGTCAGGGAGGAAGAAATTTTCCTCTATGCTTTTAGGGTATTTTGTCTGGAATAAGAATTAAATTTTCCATAAGATACATTAACAGGGAAACATCAAACAAAAGTTTAATAGCAGGTATACATGGGAGAGACCCAGAAAAACTGAGAACTTTGCCAAAATGACTGAAAACCTCATTTTAAATATCATCTTCAGCTAAAGACAAAAGAGGAGGTTAGCGGCAGTGGTTTGGGATTTCAAGGGTGAGAAAGACTATCCACATGAAGATAGAAAAGCAATTATTTGGGAACTAAATGCTTGCTGGGCTTCATGGAGACAATGCGACAAAGAGTGGACTCTGATCTCTAGGCCCTGCTGAGTTCCCCCCACCACACTTAGCCCTTATTCCTAGCAGGTATCTCTGGTGATAGCTCTATTCTGGAAGAGGCCCTCTATCTAAAAATTTCTAAGGCAGTTAGGAGGAAGGTCAAAATTCCTTCCTGAGTCTTTTGGGCCTTGATATTTCTCATCTCAAAATAGTCTACATGCCAAAGAGACATTTTGTGGTGGCAAGTTTTGCTTGCCTGTGTATACAATTTCGAATTTTCTGTTATGTTAATGGTTCTACTAATATCTTTCATTTTCTTGATATTTTAAATATAGTAAATACATGGCAAGGTGTCTCTGAAGACTTAATATTTGATGTTAAGAGCGATTCTATGAGGAACTTCCCTGATGGTTCAGTAATTAAGACTCTGTGCTTCCATTGCAGGGAACATGGGTTCAATCCCTGTTTGAGGAACTAAGATCCTATATGCCATGCAGCAGGACCAGGAAAAAAAAGATAATAGGTAAATGAACTCAAAACTACCAGATAATTTCAGTCCTTCCATATTGAAAAAGAACAGATACTCAAGCTTGGCAACAGGTTGCCACCTCTTATGATCAAAAGCATGAGGAAGTTATTAAGAACATTGAAATGAGAACTGACAGGTTTGATAGTAATATGCAAAGCAGTGTTACAATATACAAGTGTGTTACAATGAGAAACATCTTCCTTTTTCTTCTTTAAACGCCCGTAAGGAAGGTGCATAACCAGTCTCTGAAACTCATTACTTGTTTTAATTTCTTTGACATCATTTGCTGCTATCTCATCTTCATGGAAAGAACACTTCTGAGAAGCAACAATGCCACTCACTTTTAAAGACTTTATGGTAAACCAATATGAATTGTAACCAGTCAAAGTCAAAGCACTGATTTCATAGGAAATTAAGAGGTACATATATTTAGCAGGTTTTCTTTATGAAGATGGGGATGGTGAAGGTAATGCCATTTGATAAAGATCATACTGAGTATAAAAGTTTGAACTGTTGGTGAAATTCTTTTTTAAAACTATTTGATCAAGAGAATGACTATTTTTTTTTGAAAAGAGGTATTGTTTTAAGATAATTTGACAATTGACAGAAATCTATATTCCTTCAAGATAGTGCTGTTTGATTGGTTCTCTGATGTGTGCCAAATGCCTAGAACTGTACCTGATACTCAGAAGTGTTCAATAAATATTTGCTGAATGAACTCATATCAGTTTTTTAATATGTGACCAGTCATGATATTAATAAGATCATCAAAGGAATAAATTATTATTATTTAATCATGTTAGGACAAAGTACGTTTACTGTCCTTCATCTGTCAAACTGATGAATTTTTAAACCTTTTTCTTTAAAAGAGAAATGGAAAAAGAAAAGAGAAAATTTCCATTTTCACAAGTGTGACCATTCATTCCTCTAAGTGGGGAGAAATATGAGAATATGCTCAAACAAATTCAAACCTCATTGCAACTCAACTCTGTCCTGCTCTTGGCATAGCATGATACAAGTCAAACAAGTCAGTTCAGAACCTCTGTTCCAACAGTGACTCAGGGATCTGGGTTGCTTTCACTTTGAAACTGTCATTTTGGAGGGCTTTACTTCCAGCCACCTGGATAGGTGGATAGGAGTGTGGACAACTCACAAGAATATTTTAATTGGCTTGGGCCAGTAGGAACCTACCCCTTCAACTCAAATTCACATTTGTGGGGACTCAGCCATATAACTTCCTCCTCGCTGCAAAGATGGCTGGGAAATGTAGTGACTATTGTCTCTTCCACGGTGAATATCAATAGCTCAGCAGTGCAGACTTGATGTTGCCCTGTAGTTTAAAATATAAATTGTTACATGTTAGAGGCAGAATCTGCTGGTGGGCAAGGAGAGAGTCTATCATTTGCATATACTGGTATTTTCTATTTTTTTCAGCCAACTGAAAAGTGATTCCGGATTTTCATTCTCAACAGATTGGCATTTCTTTTGGTCCTGTTTAAATGTATCTCTTCCAATGGGCTAGTGGTTTATTATTAGCTTCCACTGTTTTTTCTCCTCTGTTATTAACAGAGTAAATACTTTGCTTTCTTTGACCCTGGTTTCAGCCAGCCATACTGGCATGTGGTCTGGACAAATGTGTCATTAATTTTCTTTAACTGATCCTGGAACTTGGCTAATTATATTTATATAGTAGATGTATTTTTACCTCTAGAACATGGAATGAGAAACTAAAAACATTTTACTCAGCAATTTAAGAGAACATTCAAAGTTAATAAACAAAAAACAACAGCAGCAACAGCAAGAACCACAAGAGCAAACAATTTTTTGTCCTTGAAGGCATGAGGTCAGAGCATACCTTTCATGGTGCTCAAGTACCTGCTTTTCTTGCTAGATTGCAGAGAATGGTTTGAGTGGTTCTGTAACTTGTATCTGCCCAAGTCTTGAACTATGATTTCACAGATTGCTTTGTCGTTTTATCAACCTGAAAACAATTTTTCTGTATTAATGGAACTGATTTTGCAGCAGTGATTAAATATATTTCTTTATCCTAGGCTAAAATTTTGATCAAATTCTTATGCGATTATCACTCCTTCACATAGTATAGTCTCAGTGATTGTATAAAGGAGCATTTGGAGGCTGTTGGATCATCCCTAAAACCTAGAGAATCTGATTTTCACAGGCAATTTCCCTTAAGCTATCTGGAAATAATCAATAGCCGAAATATAAGGGTAAACTGCCAGATTCTCATCTTGGCTCTCAGCAGATTGTGTCAAGCTTTCACCCATTTTCATGATATTATTTTGGCATTCCAAGTTCAAGGGCAATTTTTGATACAAGAATTCTGGCTTTGAATTTTCTGGATATTTTCTTGTTTTAGAAAATTTAGAGCTTTGGATATTTAGGGCTATTCCTTTGGATTATATTTTGAATATCTCCTAGATGATGTTATACAACTATTTTGAATTAGATGCATATTTACACACAGGAAACTTGCTGGCCTTCACATTTCCTCACTTTTCTTAAAAGTCAACACAGTATTTACTTCTAGAGATTTCCTTTATATATGCTGTTCATTCCCTATACTGAGCTTTCCTATATTTTAGACTGTGTATCACAAGATATTGAAAAGACAAAAGAGTAACTGTGGCTTCCACAGTCTAGAATCACCAGGGACTTAACAATTGGGAACATTCACTTCCATCACCCTCAGAAGAATAATGGTATAAAGGGAAGAAATTGAGAAACACTGTGACAAATTTAACATGGAAATGTGTTATGAAGATCTGAGGAAAATGGGTAGAAAAAATTGAGAGTTGTTAACTTGAAAAATGTTAAATAACATGGCATATGAATCTATTTGGAAAGTTTTTGGCTCAGTGGTAATAGATTTTTGGCGTGCTAAACACAATTTTCTTTTTGGGCAGGGGACAGGAGATGGAAGGGAGACCAAGGAGTGGAAGCAGAAAGAAGGTTAAATCCAATTAATTTCTAAGCAATATAGAATTGTTGTCTTGTTGTCAGCCTGTTTTTATTAATATAACTTCAGATGTCACCAAACAACATTTATATTATGTGTTTCCTGTGCGTTAGTCAAACCTAATTTACTTTATTGACTAGGAGGCTTGTGGTAGACAAGTTCCCTACACTGAGTCTATTTTATCTGTCTCTATAGTAGAAGAATTCCATGCTTTTGTTTAAAGTGGCAATGTGCCCCAAATTCCTTGCAACTAGTGGTGGTCATATGACCCACTTTTGGCCGATGAAATGTTAAGAAAGTCTACTGGTGGAGCTTCCAGAAAATAAAACCCCACTTTTTCTAATAAAAGGTGAAACATATCACTTGGCCTGTATCTATTGCCCTCTGCCCTTTCCCTTTCCTCCTGCCTGGAGTGAGAACTTTATACCTGAATGTGCAGCAGCCATCCTGTGATCATAAGACACAGGATCCCATGTTAAGGATGACAAAACATGGTATAGAAAGGGCTTTCCTCCTTGAACAACTGTTTCAGTCTTGAACTGTCCACCTTCAGAGTCCTTGTAAAATGAGATCTATAGCCTTCTGCTTGTTTAAGCTGCTCTGGCTGGTTTCTGTTCCATGCCACCAAGAGCAATCCTAAATTACTCAGCTTAATTTGACAGTGGTTTTGTAAGTTCCACAATAGGATCCTTTCTATTTCCTCAGGGAGACTAGAGACCAACTGTTTTGTTTTCTTCCTCTGTCTGTGCAGAGAACTGACATCACCAACACACAAAGGCTAAAGTCATCATGAGGGGTATCTCCTTTCTTATAGCTGAAACAGTTAATAAGAAGAAATGAAAATGCAATGCTTTTTGTCGGATCATCTTTTCTGCCCTTGATCCCCTTAACTGCACTTCTGGAAGTTTTTTTTGGAATGTACTGCTTCCCTGTTCTTTATACCCATCAAGGCCATCTTGGCAGTCTCTCCCACCCTGCTGCCTTTCATTCTGGGTTATGACAAATGCCTAATTTTCTGGACACATTTTACAGCCTACTTTTGAGCTGAAAGGACCTTAGCAGTGGTCTTTCTCCATGTGGAAAAAAGAGTGGGATAATTGTGCAGGTGAAAATTTCCAAATGAAACAAGCCTTACCTGTGGTCTTTGTGTGTCACAAGCACTGATTACAATGGCAAACACTTATGATGTTTTTACTATATTTCCAGCCCAGTGCCAAGCTACACTCATGCTTTACTAATGTTTCATCCTCCCAACCACATCACAAGAAGGCATCTTCATTTTACAAACGAGGAAACTCAGGCATGGAAAGGTGAAGTAACTTCTCAAGGTCATATACCTAATCATGCCTCACCTCAGGGAAGTCTGGGAAACAGAACACTGAACCACTCATCCTTCACCATAACAGTTCAGTTCAGTTGCTCAGTCGTGTCTATAGGGGCAATGTCAAAATGAGGTTTTTGATTCTGTCTTTAGAAGACATCATTTCTTTGTTTTTCACATTCTTTGTTTTCATACCACACATGATAAATACTCATCAGAAACTGAGGAAAGGAAAAATCATATTCCTTGCTTTATCACAAATGTATCAGGATGTTGGGATAAGAATTGGATTTTCTGTGTGTGGAATAAATTGCTTCAGGTAAATATGAACTAGTCTTATTATAGATTTGAGACAGAGCAATACTGAGTTCGGCTTTCCCAGTGGCTCAGAGGTAAAGAACCCACCTGTAATGAAGGAGACATGGAGATGTGGGTTCGATCCCTGGGTCAGAAAGAGCCACTGGAATAGGGAATGGCTGCTGGAATAGGGAATAGGGAATACTGCTTCAGTATTCTTGTCTGGAAAATCCCACAGACAGAGGAGCCTGGTGGGCCACAGTCCATAGGGTTGCAAAGAGTCAGACATGACTAAGCACTCATACATCACACTAATCTTACAACAATATTGAGATTAATGCATTTGCATATATTTAACTGTGTTGTTCAAAGCTTTCTATGACTGAACAGCAAGTACAATAGAATTTATGCTGGCAATGCACTCTTTTTTAGCAAACTTATATATAAAAATGAAAAATTTTTCTTGCCCTTTCTAAAAGGTTGAATGCTTTATCCTGAAGGGCACCTCTTTAAGCCACATTCCAAGGCATCCTCATCACAGTTAGAGTTACTTTCCTAAAATAACAAAAACATCCCAGTGACTACTCTGTCACATCAAAGTTGTGAGACAAAAAAAATGATGTTAGCTAATTATGCAAATGAAACCTTCTCCACTTGTGCTAAATAGTAATGACAGTCCTTTGTTCCATGATTCATTATGATGCTCAGTTCATTCACAAGTGTATGACTGCCCTTTCTGAGCCAATATGGAAGAAGAAAACAAAGCCCCATTTTCAACATCATATCCAATGGTGATGAATGTCTGCAATAAAGTCCATAATATAACACACAATACTTGTACAATAAATACTGAAAAATGAGGAATCATGCTGAAAAGATGTGACCATTTCATTTGTGAATGTCATTTTTTATCTGCAACAAACAGAACATTTAACTTGATCAAATTTTAAAATTGCAGTTCTTATTGCAATTCCTGGTAGTGATGTATGCTTGACCTCTCCAGACGACGAATTTATGAATTAGAGTAATGTTAAAAAAAACTTTATTACTTGGTGCTAATTCTTTTTTAAAAAAATAATGCCAGTGTCTCACTGAAAGGAAAAAAGAGTCTTATATGATTAACTTCATATTGGTCCAAAGTTGTTATTAAATTTTTCTTAAGGTTCATAGCAGGTAAGGAAAAAGTCTATGTAATTCTTAGTACTTTCTTCACTTTGATATTTTTACATGCATTAGTGATTGATTATTTTGGGTACTTTTAATCATCTTCTCTAAGATCTATCTGTGCTATTTACCAGCAATGTGACTTTGAGCAACCTATAATCTAAGATCTCATTTTCTACACTTAGATTCTATGAAATATAGACAAGTAATACAACCATAAGGGGTTGTCATGAGGATCAAATGAAAATGTCTAACACATATTAAGCTCTTCTTGGAATCTAAGAGCTAAGACACTGCTCTTTTGAAAGTGGAGGTCACATCTTGAAATTAGATGAAGGTAAGGATGATGATAGAAACAGAAGGCAAGTTCTTTTTTTGTGATATTTTTGCTCCTTTCTTCCAAATTCAAAGAGAGGAATGTCAACAAAATTCTTTATTGCTGTCCTTGAACAATTTTAGGAATGTTCATGGGAATCTGAAAGAATTTTGAATTGGTAAAATGAGCCCTTCCTATATGCCATATGATTGTGCTTTATGTTTTCTAGTATAGCTGGTAATGAACTTCCTTCCCAGCTTTCAGTGGGAAGAGATTTCATACTGCCCTATTTCAAAATGTCTTATTAAATCTGACTCTGAGCCTCTGGTCTCTGAGATGTCAGGTTTGGATCCCTAGGATCATACAAAAATGTGTATGAACAATGAGACTGAAGCACAGTTGTGGTTGTCTTTGCAATTGCTGCTTTCAGGCCTGGCCCTGCACTCTATGGGAACACGAACCTTGTATGGCTTTTCCAGTTCTCCCAGTTGTCTCCTCCTCCACCTTCCTTGGCTGATGCTCCATCTGAGTATCACTGGCCCTGTATTTCAGGCTTGGATGATATACCATCTGGCAGGATATGGAATATGATTTTCCGAGTGCCACCAAGGGACCAGTGAAAGAGAACATAGAATTTCAGAGAGTTCCCTCTCTGGGAGGAGAATCTTGACCGCTGAGAAATGGGAGAGAACCAAAATCAATTACCTGTCTTTTTTGGTCCGTGTGGACTTTTACAAGGTGTAGTTCCTCCTTGAAAACTCACCAGGAGAAGACCTTCATGCCAACTGAACATGCCTGCTAAGCAGCCTGTAATATCTTCAGGCTTTCTGAAGTGGGATTCAGTTCACAATTCATTGTATCACATTGTTTCTTATCTTTCCACACTCCCTCTCCCTGTTTCCCTTACCCTAACTGCCCTGGGCTTGCATCTCCTAAGTCAAGTTTGATGATATTAGTCTTTGCCCTAGTTCTTCCTTATAGGAAACCAAGCTAAGATGTCCCACAGCCATTCCCCATTATGTGTGGCGTGGAAATGGAGTATGTATCTTTGCTGTAGGAGGGGATGCCTCTTCTAAGTTGATCTCTTCCCGGTCTTAAGATATTCATCCTTTCCATATCAGGTCCCTCCCTCAATTCAAACTTCAACATCAGCCTTTCCTAGTAAGTTCATATTTCCAAAAAAACACTAGATGAAGAATTGCCTTCAGGTGGCTTTACATCTTCTGTTTCACACCTGAACACCAAAGTCACAAATTACTTTCTGTGTCAGGGAATACCAGACTTGGATCTCAAGCTCGGCTATTGTCTTAAGATGTCAGAAAATAAATTCTCAATCGATTATCTTGCTACACTAGCAGCTCCCTATTTCAGTATTCCACACAGATATCCAAACTGCTGAAAACAGAGGAGATTCATTAAAATCTCATGGAATGCTTCAAAAGGGTCAGAGGTTTTTTTTTTAGCTTCCTGGAGCTTTAAGATTTGCAGTTTCTCTATAGAAACATGAACTTTAATCTACCAAAAAGAGTTTGGTGTGACAACTTAGGTAAAACTGCTACATAAAAAGAAACCGCTACTTTGTTCCTTTTTCTTCAAAGTTAGGAAAATGAATAACCTAGAAATGAGAAGCATCTGGACAGTGAGACATCATCATGGGAGAGGAAGACAAAAATTTTCCACCACCTAGGTGTTTATTTATGAAATATTGTTAGGGAGTTTTGTATACAAGTGGGCTGCAGAGTTTAAAATGTTTGATGCAGGATACAGGGTGCTCAGGGCTGGTGCACTGGTATGACCCAGAGGGATGGAATTGGGAGGGAGGTGGGAGAGGGGTTATGGAAGGGGAGCACATGTATACTCATGGTGGATTCATGTCAATGTATGGCAAAACCAGCACAATAATGTAAAGAAAAAAGTCTTTCCTGAATTTGTTACAATAAAAAAATAATAAAATAAAAATGAAATAAAATATTTTTTTGTTCTTGTCCTAGAGAGATACTAGCCAATGCTACTAAATAAGTTTTAAAAATTGAGTATATTAAATTAGAAAGAAGGCAGTAAAATGACAGTTACTTGCAAATGATATAATCGTATACTTGAATATTCAAGATAATCAACTGAAAAACTTACATCCATAAGAAAACTCAGAAAACATTTGTAATTAATAAGCCAAAATAAAAAAAAATTATGCATCTGGGTAAAAAATATCGGAAGGAAATATCCCATTTGCAATAGAGAGAAAGAGATAAAATACCTAGAAATAATATAAAAAGAAAGTATGCAGGATTTATATAAATAAAAATTTAAAATTTTACTGAAAATATAAAACAGGTGAATAAATAGAAAGACATTGCTTGTTCTTGAATAGAAAATTCCATTTCATAAGTATATTAATTTTTGCTAAGTTTTTAGATCTATTAGAACTGATTCGAAATTTCAAATGAGAAAACAAACATGCAAAAATTGTCAGAACTGGAAGGAATAAGGAAAGAAAATTCACCCTAGAGAAAATAAAGCCAACTGTAAAGTTACAATAATTTATGGAACAGGCCAGAGTCTAAAAATAAGAGCCAGATACAGAAAAGAGGGCTCAGGTTGTCTTGAGGGTAGTTAGTCCTGGTGTAAAAACCTGTTTGAAGGATAAATTTTAACAATATCTAGCTAACTTAAAAATTCACAGACTCTGCTTTGGCAGTCTTATTTTTAGGAATTAATTATATGGACATACTCAGAAACATTCAAGTAGCTACAGGTATATTTTGTAACATTTCTGTAATAGTGCAAGCAAAACCAAAATCTAATAAAATCTAAAATTTTAAAAGCAGACAACCAATTAATTAAGCTATGAAATGAAATATTAAGCAGCCACCTAAAACATTATAAGGCAGCTTTACATGCATTGATAAAACTTGACCTCCAGTACAGTTTAAGTGAAAGAACCAAGGAGTGCATATACACATATGTACACACACATACACACACTTATACATAAATACACACATATGTCTGTATGTATGAGAGAGCTAGTCAGAATCTCACATTCTAAGGTACCATAGAAAGAAAGAAAGTGAAGTTGCTCAGTCATGTCCTGTTATGGCCCTTAAATGGGCCTGGGATTGGGGGTATAGAGGGGACGATAAGAAAATAAAGGAAGAGAGAAAGGAGAGAAAGAGAAAAATGAATAGAGACATGGGGACCAAGACTCTGATGGAGTAAAGATGTCTATTCAGCATAATGTGGGCAAATATATACTGTCTTACAAGATAGCCTTTTCAGCAAAGATAAAGATCAAAAACCTTACAACTTATCCAGGAAACATAAGGCTAGAATCCTTCTCAATGAGAGGGTGGTTGTAAAACTCACTTTCCATAACAGAAAGGGAAGAAGGCCATAAATAGTTACTTTTACTTTAAGAATGTATGCATTCCTTTTGTCCCTGAGAGAGGTATGCCTCTCCACTCATCTCTGAATATTCAGGGATTGATAAGGGACATCAGAAAACAGCACACAGGAAGCCTCCTGCCAAATGTTCCCTGACAATGTCCAACTCTTTGCAACCTCATGGACTGTAGCCTGCCTGGCTCCTCTGTCCATGGGATTTTCCAGGCAAGAATACTGGAGTGGGTTGCCATTTCCTTCTCCAAAACTTTATTCCCTGGAATTCCTCAGGCCAGAATACTGGAGTGGGTATCCTTTTCCTTCTCCAGGGGATAGTCCCAACCCAAGGATTGAACACAGGTCTCCTGTATTGCAGGCAGATTCTTTACCAACTGAGCTATCAGGGAAGCCCTAAGATACCATGAAGTGAAGTAAAGTGAAGTGAAGTCACTCAGTTGTGTCTGACCCTTTGCGACCCCATGGACTATACAGTCCATGGAATTGAAGTGGGTAGCCTTTCCCTTCTCCAGGGGATCTTCCCAACCCAGGGATCAAACCCAGGTCTCCCACATTGCAGGCAGATTCTTTACCAGCTGAGCTATCAGGGAAGCCCAAAGTATCATAGAGCAAGTTTAGAAATCCATAGGAATTTGATAACAATAGCAAAAATTCACAACCAGGCATTGTTTTTCACTGTCAACATCCCAATCTCACACCACTGATCTGGTAACTAAATATACAAACACATTTATATTTCAGAGATGGAGCAAATTTGCCTAATTAAAGTTTAATTAACTTAAGGTAATAATGCTTCATAGGGGCTTACTTGGGCTTCTCTGGTGGCTCAGACAGAAAAGAATCTGCCTGCAATGCAGGAGACCCAAGTTCGATCCCTGGATTGGGAAGTTACCCTGGGGAAGGGAATGGCAATCCACTCCTGTATTCTTGCCTGGAGAATTCCATGACCAGAGAAGCCTGGCAGGCTATAATCCATGCAGTCACAAAAGAGCTCGACACGAGTGAGCAAAAATACTTTCACAAGGGCTTGTCTATCTCAGTCTACAAACTATATTAAATAGCAAAATAGTTTTGAATAATACTCAGGTCTACATTTCTGAAAACATTTCTTTGCTAAGAGGATTAAAACATTTTCCATTTCTTTTCAGGAGAACAATTTATTATCATTTTGTTAATTTATTATCATTTTGTAATTTGTTCAGTTCAGTTCGGTTGTTCAGTGGTGTCTGACTCTTTGCGACCCCATGAATCACAGCACGCCAGGCCTCCCTGTCCATCACAAACTCCCGGAATCTACCCAAACCCATGTCCATCGAGTCAGTGATGACATCCAGCTAGCTCATCCTCTGTCGTCCCCTCCTCCTCCTCCCCCCAATCCTTCCCAACATCAGAGTCTTTTCCAATGAGTCAACTCTTTGCATATGGAGCCAAAGTATTGGAATTTCTGCTTCAATATCAGTGTTTCCAATGAACACCCAGGACTGACCTCCTTTAGAATGGACTGGATGGATCTCCTTGCAGTCCAAGGGACTCTCAAGAGTCTTCTCCAACACCACAGTTCAAAAGCATCAACTCTTCGGTGCTCAGCTTTCTTCACAGTCCAACTCTCACATCCATACATGACTACAGGAAAAACCATAGCCTTGACTAGATGGACCTTTGTTGGTAAAGTAATATCTCTGTTTTTAAATATGCTATCTAGGTTGGTTATAGCTTTCCTTCCAAGGAGTAAGCATCTTTTAATTTCATGGCTACAGTCACCATCTGCAGTGATTTTAGAGCTCCCAAAAGTAAAGTCTGACACTGTTTCCACTGTTTCCCCGTCTATTTCCCATGAACTAATGAGACCATATGCCATGATCTTAGTTTTCTGAATGTTGAGCTTTAAGCCAATTTTTTCACTCTCCTCTTTCACATTCATCAAGAGGCTTTCTAGTTCCTCTTCACTTTCTGCCATAAGGGTGGTGTCATCTGCATATCTGAGGTTATTGATATTTCTCCCGGCAATCTTGATTCCAGCTTGTGCTTCTTCCAGCCCAGCATTTCTCATGATGTACTCTGCATATAAGTTAAATAAGCAGGGTGATAATATTTCCTTTTGTAGATTTTCAAGTTTTCAAAAGTATATTACATGGCATGTTCATGGGCCTCTTTTTTTATCTCAGGGATAGTCTTTCCCCATACTGTTACGGTAAAAAAAAAAAAAAAAAAAACCCAAAAACTGATATTTGAGACATCAGTGACTATTTAAAAGAAGTGAGCATCTTAATACATAAGCTAATGAGGAAGTAGCTATTATTGGAGACAATATAATAATCACATTAACAATTACAATCTTTCATCAACTACATAATTCTTCTGAAGCCACATATAAATTAGTCTACTTGGCAGTTTTCCCGAAAGGTCTTTTATACTGATTATAAATCTTTACTCAATCATGTTCAGTATTTTCCAGAAATTATTTTCTGTTTTTGAAAGCATCGATTTGATAAGGATGATGGTTTATTGGTCAATTACTAGATCAAAATTTAGCTGCTTTACATAATTTTTTACTTTTTTAGATAAGGTTTTCTAACATCGTCTGTTTAATCCTTTAGTGCTATCATTACTCAAACAAATGGTAGAACTTAAAATAATGGAATGGATAGAAATGTTGGCAATTATTTTCTTAAAGCCTCATATTATATAGAAATCATACAATAGTGCTACTGTTTAGTATTTATCAGATGAAGACATATCCCATAAGATGTTAATAAATGTCCATAATAAAAGGTGAAATTGCTTCTTGGAGATCTGTGATACACAACAGCACACTAAAGGCTCTAAAGTCCTGCACAAAGAAATCTGGCTTTGTTTAACCCAGTTTTTTTTTTTATTCTATTTGACCTTGTAATTCCTTTTCTGTGTCAGAAACCTTTGAAATGCTGGTGTGGTCTCATCAAATATACACATCTACCCCCTTCCTTATACTTCGCTGCCATTTCTATTTATCATATGTATAAGTTGACTATTGATCTAATCTGACATTTGTCGAGTTCAGCTGACCTTGTGCACCACTGTTCCATCACTATTGCTGGAATGTCTTCCCTGCTGGTCACTGACATCTCATTTCAAATACCATCAGCCATCTTCCTGTAAAAAAATGAAAAAATATGAGAAATGACTAAAACTATGACTGCCATCTGCTTTTGCTGTCACACTGTCACTTCAGATTGTTTGTCACTGAGAACGTGATAAGCATGATTCCTGGGATATGGAAGGGCCTGGTCTTGCTCTCTCCACCTACGGGCCATCTGGGGTAGGCAGCAGAGGTGAGCCAAAGATTACAGTCCTGAGAGGTAGAATTTGCCAGTGATTAGATCTCCTGGCAATGTGTCCACAAGAACTCTGATTTATATTTCATGTTTGATGTGCTGTCTGCTGACCTCTCTTTACAACGGAGCCAAAGTATGTGTGGGTGTAATGTGAAACTAAGTTTAGGTCTTGCAGCCTGTCTTAAACCATGGCACAGGGAAGAGGTGGGGTTGGAAGTTGAACTTGTACTGAACTTGTCTGCTTCCTGTTCAGTTGGTATGAATGTGTTATTGAGCAGAAAAAAAAAAAAAAATCTTTCCACTGAGACTTGAATGGAAACTGAAACGTAACCTGATCATGCTGCCACCGTGACTTCCACACATCAGTGTTTCCTTGCATCCCTGGGATAGCCTCTGCTAGCTGTTGGCAGGCCAGGCGATATTAGGGAAGTGGCCAAAAACCAGGGGTAAAGGGCTGATGGACAGGGAGGCTCTAACAGGGAGGACCTAAATAATCCACAGACTTTCCCTGGTCATCTCCCCTGTCTGACCTCTGTAAGTCCCTTCCACCTCTCTGAACTTCAGACACATACCCCTCTTCTGTTGTCCAGTGCCTTTCTGGAACATACCAATGAAAGTGCCATCTTGATGTCTCTGCCAGGGCATAGCTATGATTCACAGATCCCAAACCTTCTAAATCAGGTGTCTATGTATCCTTCAAGTAACCTGGACCTCTTGTAACTCCACTGGACAGAATCTAGCTAGGAAATATGTACCTGAGAATGTCTTCTTTCTGTAATATTTTTCTCCCATTGATGAAGAAATTATCTTAAGCAACAGTTTTAAGGACCAAATAAACTAGAGAAGGGGTAAAAGTAGCAATGACATATTTAAAATTTGAAAGGAAAGTGGAAAATGTCAAAAATTAGAGGTTGTGCTAAGAATTTGGTAATCTCTGGATATTATGAAATCTAACTGTGATCCTTAGACAATGCTAAAGTTTTTAGTATCTACTTGAATGAGGATAGAGCTTGGAATGTCAACCAGACTCAATGTTTGCTGTTTTAGAAAAACCACCTGCAAAAATGGTCTCGGTGGGAAATCCAAGTACAGTAATAAATAGCCTGAGGAGCCTCTTGTATCCTTATACGAATTCAAAAGTGCCCAGGCACTTTCTGACAGTATCTTCTTTCCCCTGTGTTGTGGAATGAAAAGGAAGCCAATGGAAGCTTTCTTAAGTCTGCAAATGCTCCTGGCACTCTATGTAACATAACCCCTGGAACATGGAACTTGATCTGGGATTTCCCATTCTAGCACTTACTCAACCAGATACAGTAAGAAAGCCTTGCTGTAATTCATCCCTAGTCTTCTAAAGACTACTTTAGAAGCCCTTCTTTCACTACTATCAGGTTATTAGCTGCTTTATGTTTTGCTGCTCCAGTTTTCTTCTTCATAGATAATGACTATGAAGTCAGGTACTTGGTCAATTTCCTAGAAATTTGGCAGTGAATATAATGACCATGCTTCACTCTTCAATGTTAATGAATTGGAAAACTTTCTGACTTAATACACATCTTTAGAGCTTTTTGGATGTTTGCTCATCCATGCAGTAGTATGATAGAGCGCAGATGAAATTGGTCCACTTATCTTAGTTTAAAAAGAGGTCTGAAGCCTAGAGAAAATTCCTTAGTCAACAATATGTGGTGAACTTTACTCAGAATGAAGAGAATGGAATATGGCAGGAGGTCACAAAGTCTAAATGCTCTTAAGAATTCTTCCAGGTTGCATGAGTCAAATGTCCTTCCTCTTAAGAAGTATTTGAGATAAAACTTCAAAAGTGGACAGGAACAATGGAGATAAGAGAGCACCTGATTCTCATCACCCACTGTAGTGTTTGTTTCACTTTCCTACATTTTTGAAGAGCTATTCCCTGTTATTAACTCAACAGTTAAAAGAATGTGCAGTGCATTAAGACAAAGCTTAAGATTGAGCAGGGTAGTGAAACAGAGAAGGGAACCTTGTTTCTTCCCTGAGCCAAAGGGGAAACAGTTAAAGCATCATTTTAACAGTTGATGTTGGAAAAACCCAAAGACTCAGTTTTCTAGCAATGTGGGAAAAGCACTGAGCTGAATCATCGGGAGGCTAACATTCTAGTGGTGGATCTGTCACAGGGTCACAATAAGCTCATTCCTTGTCTGTAAAGCACAAGGATGTCCAGTGAGAATGGTCTTTAAGATTTCTGTTACCTCTATGCTTCAGCATAACCATGTAACTCTGTGGTAAATAACGTTACAGATTTTTTAGATTTTTTTCCACAGTGATGAATCTGTATTTTTTCTGACAAATAAATTGGCGTATTTTAGTAAAATATTAATATTTTCAAGACAAAATAAAACAGAACATCACTTCCTCAGAGGTTGGAATTGCATATATAATATTTGTGTTACTATACTTTCTCATTTCTGATGGGATTGAGCACATGAATATTCAAAGGCAAATGGCTCTAAATCTTGATGGAAAGTTCCGTATTAAAAACATTACAGAATCGTGGGTGCTGATGAGAATTTAAGTCAGAAAGAGAAATTCAGTAGATATTGATCAGATAAATAATGAATAGATTCATAACTATACAAATTTGAAAGTACTTTCCTAAAGCGAAATAAACATCCATTTAAAACAAATTTGATCTTTAATTATCACTTGAAATATTATTCTCTTCTGATACTTTTGGTCCCCTTTTAGTTTGCTGTGTATTTGTTGTTGTTTAGTCATTAAGTCGTGTCTGATTCTTTTTCGATGTATGGACTGTAGACTGCCAGGCTCCTCTTTCCATTGGATTTCCCAGGCAAAAATACTGGAGTGGGTGGTCATTTCCTTCTCCAGGGGATCTTCTGAATTCAGGGAACCAACCTGCATCTCCTGTATTTCCTGCATGGCAGGTGGATTCTTTACCTGCTGAGTCATTTGGGAAGAAACCAGCAAACAACATTTTTTCCAGAATTGCAAATACACCTGACTTAAAATTTAAGAATAATGAAATTTCCTTCTATATATAGCTTCAGAAATCAAGAGAATTTTGGTTCTAAAATGTATTAATTGCACAAAATGAAAATCAATCCTATGAGATTTTTTTAAAAAAGAAATATTTTTTAAAAGATTTTTTTTTGATGTGGACCATTTTCTAATGTCTTCATTGAATTTGCTACAATATTGCTTCTGTTTGATGTTTTTTGATTTTTTGGTTCTGTGGCATGTGGTCTCTTAGCTCCCCTACCACAGATAGAATCTGGACCCTCTGCATTGGAAGGTGAAGTCCTAACCATTGGATCTCCAAGGAACTTCCTGAAACACATTTTTACTGGCTTTTCTTTCCTTGACTTTCGATCTTTGTGAAGTTGATTGTCTTCTGTGAATCCCCAAGGAGAATTGGATACATTGTATTTGGTTTCTATCAGACATTGATTTTTATCCTTTCTTTCCACTCCAACATTTTCTTATCCACCTAAGGCCAATAAACAGGGTATTGTAAGACTATTAGAGACCATAGGTCCTGCATTGAGTGGGGTTCTGTTGTCATGTGACCTGTCAGGAGTACTTTTCTTCCTTTTTACTGTTAGTCTCTGTTGAACAGGCACAAAGTCATTTCTGTTTGTGACCGAATAGAACTTTTGGGAAAACAGAGTTTTAACTTCTCTTCTTGAGTGCTATTGCTCACAATAAGATTAAGATAGGTCTGTACATAGTTAGGGGCTTCTCTGGTGGCTCAGATAGTGAAAAATCTGCCTACTATGCAGGAAATCTGGGTTTGATTCCTGGGTTGGGAAGATCCCCTGGAGAAGGGAATGGCAACTCACTCCAGTATTCTTGCCTGGAGAATTCCATAGACAGAGGAGCCTCGTGGGCTACAGTCCATGGGGTCACAAAGAGTTGGACAGGCCTGAATGACTAACGCTTTCACAATGCTAACTACTGTGTTAGTTTTCTTTCTTTCTTTTTTATTGCAGTGGTACACTGCAGCATGCAGGATATATATCAGTTCCCCAACCAGGGACTGAACCTGTGCCTCTTGTATTGGGCGCATGGAGTTTCTAAATTCCTGGACTACTAGGGAAGTCCCAAGTAGTTATCGTATTACAGTCAAACTATTTCTCCCCTCTGAAAATGAACTCATTGTCATACCTCTTCTCTTAGAGTAGAAGGCTTCTTGCATCCTCATGCATGTAGATTTTGGGCAGATCATCTCACCAGCTTATCGTCATGCAAACATATATCTGAAACTCATTGAAGCATACAGTTTATATGCATTTGAAGTCCCCTTCCTATACAAGGATGGGCTAAGACACTTCAGTCGTGTCCAACTCTTTGTAACCCCATGAATTGTAACCCAGAAGGATCCCTTGTCCATGGGATTCTCCAGGCAAGGATATTAGAGTGGATTTCCATGCCCTCTCCCAGGGGATCTTCACAACCCAGGGATTGAACCTGCATCTCTTGGATCTCCTGCATTGGCAGGTGGGTTCTTTACCACTAGCGCCACCCGGGAAGCCCATACAAAGATAAGAATAGAAATAAAAAAGATGCTAGAACTATAAAGCATGGTAAAGCACATGGCAGAGAAAGAGATATTTTCACAGTACCGCTTTGTGAGAGACCAAAGAAATTATGGGGATATTAATCTTAAAGCATTTCTGTAGGGCCATTTAGATGGGAAAGAAGGAGTGTTTGAAAAGGATCAGTCGAAGCAGAGTGAAAGGAGGGGAATGGGAGGGAGAATGCTTGAAGTTAACAATCCCTGGGCCTTGCAATCATAAAAGTATTGATAATACACAATTTTCCAGTCAGCAAATGACAAGGATTCAAGAAGTGATAATACTCAGTTTGGGAAAGGGTATGGTAAGATAGATTCTCTTTTTTGTAGCTAGTTTATTGCTTTGCAATCCATTTTTTTCTTTCTATTTTCACTGATAAATATTTTCTATACATCATAGAAAGTGAGAAGTTAAATATCCTCTATGTGGTTTCCCAGGCAGAAATTTAGGTCAGAGCCATATAATAGCAGATGATTTCATTTTAACCTTATCACATATTTAGTAGTGCTTTATGAATGATGACACATCAGTGGCTGGGAGACATATTAACTGCTTTTCACATGCTGTGGACAGTCTTGCTGTGTGCTTCTTCCATTTCTCGGTAGAAGGCACTCTGAGCCAGCTAGATTCAGTTTCTTGAAGGCATTTAGACTCCCAGGAACACATTCCTCTTTTAAGGTTTTGATTTTAACAAAATAAAGTAGACAGAGATATGCAGTGGCCTACATCAAGTTGTCCATGATTAAATACATGAATTCACCAGTACCATTTGCCAATTACCAAGAAAATTGGTTAAATAATTTACCTTCAGTTACAATACAGAAAAAAACATCTCTGCCATCATGTTAGAACAGAAAAAGTTCCACTATTAACATAACAACATCAAAGCGTTTTTCTTATGCTGTTAAAAACAATTTTGCAGATTTGTTTAGTTCATTAACTGATTTCCAAATACAGCTTTTGAGTGAGAAAAAAAATCAGAAATGCATTATGTATTAATGAATGGATAAGGACTCCAAGAATAAATTATAATGTGAGTTATCTATATTTATCAAGTAAGAACATTTATTCTTTTACAAATAGAATCTTTAACTTCATTTTCTTGGCAATGACTTGTCATTACTATCTGAAATAAATGAGCCCATATATATCATCACAGAGTAGGCATAATATCATATTGTTCTCAATTTAATTCAGGAAAGGAAAGGAGAAATTATTCAGTGTATTTTATCAAGCAGCTGAGAAGCAAGTAAACATCTTATATTCTTTTTGTGATTTTTTTTAGATACCCAAAATATTTATTAACTATTTAAAAAGTGAAAGATCCACATAGATAAATTATTTCTCTCTTTTAATTTAAGAAAATTTTGAAAATTACTTAAGTCTCACAATAATAATGCAACTATTGTCATTTTCACATGTTTCCTCCATTTTCCACATGTGTATACATTGATTAGTTAGAATTTTGTGAGTATAATCCACAGGTTCCACCCACATAGATTTATTATACTTCTTTGGTTTAAGCCTCCTCCCAGAAACCTGGGAAGGAATCATTACAGACAAATGGTCTGCACATTTAAACCTCCTTAGTCAGAGTACTAAGGCCCTTACTAGTGACAGTTTCAAAGTACCACATGGCACCTCGACAACAGAACAGTCACTTCTCCTTGGGGAAACTCCAAGGTGATTCTCAGGCCACTGCTGATAGTTTTGCTTCTTTAAGATATATAAAGATTATCATCACTGTCTTCACTTCCTTAATTCTTCAGCCCACTGAAGTCTGTCTGTGGGCTTTTAAGCTGCTTTGCAGATCATCACATGGCTTCTCCATTTCCAAATATCAAGTTCAGTCTAGTCTTGACCTCTGAAGCACATGATCATATTCTTATTCAGCTTCATCAGCCTGAGTCTCTGGCTTTTATTTTGTATTTTTTCCCTTCCCTTTTCATGTGTCTGAGCTCCCTAGGTGGCACTAGCAGTAAAGGATCCTCCTGCCAATGCAGGAGGTACAAGAGTCATGGGTTCGATCCCTGGATCTGGAAGATCTCCTGGAGAAGGAAATGGCAACCCACTTCAGTATTCTTGCCTGGAAAAATTCCATGGATAGAGGAGCCTGGTGGGCTGAAGTCCATGGGTTCACAAAGAGTCAGACATGACTGAGCATACACACACACACACAACTTCTCTAATTTTAGTTCAGGTTCATTGTCTGTGTTTTGTATTTGCTGTTCACAAAATCCTTACAACTCTAGGTGTAATCTGAGGTCAAGCAGCATCAACCAATCCTGGGAGCTTTGATTAGAGATGCGGAATTCGGCAGCCACCAAAGGCCTACTGAATCAGAATCTGACTCTGACAAGATGCCCAGGTGACCTGCTTGCACTTCAAGTTGGAGAAGCGCTGCTTTAAATGATGGTGTTCTGTCCTCTGCTATTTTCTGTCTTTTCCTGGATAATCACATCTGTGCCAGACTCTAACTTTTATATCCTTATGACTTTCAAAGTGACTCTAGCTGGATGCGTCTTTGGAGTGCTGGGCCTTCATTTCAATTTGCTTAACTATGTGCATATCCCATAGGTGCAATGAGCTAAATGTGTCTAATACTGAACTCATTTTCATTTGCTCCTCTCTCTGCCCAAGCACCCGAACTGGAAACCCATTATTCTTGACTCCTCCTTCTCCCAGCAGTGGTAGAATAGACTAATAGAGAAGCATCAGTGATAGCGTATAATACCCTGGGAAAATTTTAAATTAAATGCTCTTATTTTATCACAAGTCAATTCTCTCCCTCCCTCCCACCTAAAGAGAGGAGAAAAAATTCAATCAAGGTCAGCTGTCAGACCTGGTTTGCTTGTGGCTTTCTGAGAGAGCATGACGTATTTTCCATTGGAAAACACTTGCAAGTTTGGCCTAGCCTAGCTCTTTTTGTTTGTTTTTAATAGTTTGAAATCAGAGTAGGGGAAAATTGAATCCTAAACAAGTCAGTTAAGAGTGGAAGTGGAGGTCCTTTCCTAATGCAAGAGATGGTGAAAATATATACATCCTGGTTTGCCTCCTGAGTGCTATTAAAAGGAAACATCTATAATGCTTTGGAATTTCACCAGATGTGGATGTTTCTTTATTCTTAAAGGTCTGTGCTTCCAGGAGTGAAAGTTTATGTTAAGCTTTCTTATTCAGGATTTTCGTCGCCCCACGAAGAACATATAGAGTTGAGTTAATCTGTTTGTAATTAGTTGAAATGACATGTGTGGGGCCAGAGACTGCTGGTTGCCTATGAATACCCAGCATCCCCTCCTCCTTGGTGACAGCATCCTGACTTGATTTGAGGTGACCTTTACCCTGAAAGCATTAGCATGAAGAGCAAGCAGCCTGCCTGAATGAAAAGCCATATGCCGTAGCATTTATACTGCCACCACCATCTTCCTGCCACACTCTGGAATGAGCACCAGTGCTATGGGAGCCCCCACACCCTGGACAAGCTGCGACCGCTCATCTCCTAGTTCAGAACCTCCAGAGGAGCAAGCGGGCTCTTCCTTCAAAGCTCCCCTTGGGGCCCCAGGGTGCTGGCCCAGTAAGTGAGCGCTAGTCCCCTGGAACAACACACTCTGAACCTCTCTAAGCGGGGTTAGCATCTCTAAGTCTCTTCAATGTCATCATTCACCTGTATGGTGTATATAAAGGCATTTTCTGTCTGGACTGGATAACTCACCACCATCTGTAACACGGTTTGTATAGGGAAAATGTGTTTGGCACTCCAAACATCTAAATTACTAAGCAACATTTGCAGCATGGCCTGTGTGTGTAAGTGGATGCCTGCCAGGGTATGTGGACTGAGATGAATCAGGAATCAAGAGTCACGAAATGAGAAATGGATTTAATTCTTAAATATGGCTGTGACTATGCATAGGAACAGATTTAGAGAAGCAAACCCATAGAAGGTCGAACTGAGTGAAAAAAAAAAAATCCAGCCAACCAGCAAGTTGATATAATTCAACTATTTCCTCATCCACCTACTTGGCTGAAACCAAAGTAGCTTGTGCTATCTTTTATCTAATGCTCCAAGATGTCCTCAGATGGAGATATATAAGTCAGGTTTTCACCGAGTCACAAAAACATCCCCAGAAATGCCCCTGCTCCATGAGTAAGGAGATATCGGCTCCACGCTCTTCCTATTTTCAAATAGAAATTTCCAGAAGACTGGCAGAGAAAATGTCTCAGTTTAGCATGACTTTGAATCCTATAAACCAATGTACACTGTCAGACCTTTATCAGTAGTAGTAGAACAAATAACTGGAAGTGTACATGTTACATGGGACCCATCTGGGGCTTATTTATTTGTAACTTTCCAATTTCTTATAACCAGCCAAATCCTTGAAAGGGGATTAAAAATATAATAAAAACAATACAGGAGAAATAGCAGTTTTCTATAGTTTTCCCAAAGGGATTAAGAAGCAAAAGCTGGTTAAATAAGTGCAAGTCAAAGTGGCTCAAACCAAAAGAGGAAGCAAAGAAAATGTGACTTGAGTAGGTGATAGAGCTGCAGAGCGTCCCAGAGCCCTTTAATGAACTTGTTTAGGCCTCAGTCTTTTCTCTGAAAATTATATTTGCTGCCACTGTTGTTGGTGCCAAAAGAATTCCCCTAGACTTGAAATAATGCTTATGAAGACACTTGTGTTTTAAAACATAATTGTGGGGTTTTTTTGGGGGTGGTGGTGGTGGTGGTGTGGGTATTGGTTGACCAACCAATTTGAAGGAAATTCCAAACTTGCTTTTGAGACCTTGTAGAAAAATAAGGTTTAGAGAAGAAAGAGACACTTGGTTTTTTAAAAACATGCATAGTTTAATGTGTATTATTCTCTTCAGGGCCTCCTGGTGGCTCAGTGGTAAAGAATCCCCTCCCAACACAGGTGATGCAAGAGATATGGGTTCATTCTATGGGTTGGGAAGATCCCCTGAAAGAGGAAATGGCAAACCACTCCAGTATCCTTGTCTGGGAAATCCCATGGACAGAGGAGCCTGGCAGGTTAGTCCATGGAGTCACAAAAGAGATGGACATGACTTAGTAACTAAACATCAACATTCTTTTTCATAACACCTTTCAGATTCTCCTCACTGGAGAAAAGAAAAAAAAAGGAGGATAATTGTGGTAAAATCTTTCAACACTATTTTAGGAGGGCAATTCACATAATATTGCTTCACTGAAAGCTACTCTTTCATTTGTGTTTTACCAGAAAATGTGAGATGAAAGTTGGCTTAATATATTGCCATAATAATTCATCTTGACCTTGATCTTCCAAGTTTTCTCTATGTCAGGGTCATAGGCCCTAAGTTCCATTAAGGTACTAGTTCAGTTCAGTTCAGTCCTGTGCACCAGGACCCAGAGACCGCACAGAGACTGAGACAGAACTGTGTTTGAGTGTCTCCTGAAGAGGTACAGGTCAGCAGTGGTCTGCTGCAGGGGCAGGGGCTCCGGATGCAGTAGACCTGGGTATATGGCATTAGCCCCCTTGTAAGAGGAGGTCACCATAAACCCCATCATAGAGCCACCAGAACTTACATAGGACTGGGAAACAGACTCTTGGAGGGCACAAACAGAACCTTGTTTGCACCAGGACCCAGGAAAAAGGAGCAGTGACCCCACAAGAGACTGACCCAGACTTGCCTGTGAGTGTCCAGGAGTCTCTAGCAGAGGTGTGGGTTGGCAGTGGCTGGCTGCAGGGTTGGGGTCACTGAGTGTAGCAGTGCATGCATGCGGCCTTTTGAAGGAGGTCACCATTATCTTCATTACCTCCACCATAGTTTGGTTCTAGGTCAAACAACAGGGAGAGAACACAGCCTTACCCATCAACACAAAATTGGATTAAAGATTTACTGAGCATAGTCCTGTCCATCAGAACAAGACCCTGTTTCCCCCTCAGTCAGTCTCTCCCATTAGGAAGCTTTCATAAACCTCTTATCTTTTTCCATCAGAGGGCAGACAGAATGAAAACCACAATCACAGAACACTAATCAATCTGATCACATGGATCACAGCCTTGTCTAACTCAATGAAATTATGAGCCATGCCATATAGGGCCACCCAAGATGGACAGGTCATGGTGGACAGTTCTGACAAAATGTGGTCCATTGGAGAAGGGAATGGCAAACCACTTCAGTATTCTTGTCTTGAGAACCCCATGAACAGTATGAAAAGGCAAAAAGATAGGACACTGAAAGATGAACTCCTCAGGTTGGTAGGTGCCCAATGTGATACTAGAGATCAGTAGAGAAATAACTCCAGAAAGAATGAAGAGATGGAGATAAAGCAAAAACCACACCAGGTTGTGGATGTGACTGTTGATGGAAGTAAAGTCAGATGCTGTAAAGAACAATATTGCATAGGAACCTGGAATGTTAGATCCATGAATCAAGGCAAAAGAGAAGTGGTCAAACAGGAGATGACAAGAGTGAATGTCGACATTTTAGGAGTCAGTGAACTAAAATGGACTGGAATGAGTGAATTTAACTAAGATGATCATTATATCTACTACTGTGGGCAAGAGTCCCTTAGAAGAAATGGAGTAGCCATCATAGTCAACAAAAGAGTCCAAAATGCAGTACCTTGATGCAATCTCAAAAACAACACAATGATCTCTGTTCATTTCCAAGGCAAACCATTCAATATCACGGTCATCCAAGTCTATGCCCCGACCATTAATGCTGAAGAAGCTGAAGCTGAATGGTTCTATGAAGACCTCAAGACCTTCTAGAACTAACACCCAAGAAAGTTGTCCTTATCATTATAGGGGACTGAAATGCAAAAGTAAGAGATCAAGAGATATGTGGAGTAACAGGCAAATTTGGCTTTGGAGTACAGAATGAAGAAGGTCAAAGGTTAATATAGTTTTGCCAAGAGGATGCACTGGTCATAGCAAACACCCTCTTCCAACAACACAGAAGACTTGACACATGTACATCACCAGATGGTCAATACTGAAATCAGATTGATTATATTCTTTGCAGTCAAAGATGGAGAAGCTCTATACAGTCAGCAAAAACAAGACCAGGAGCTGACTATGGCTCTGATCATGAGCTCCTTATTCCCAAATTCAGACTTAAATTGAAGAATGTAGGGAAAACCACTAGACCATTCAGGTATGACCTGAATCAAATCCCTTACAGTTATACAGTAGAAGTGACAAATAGATTCAATTAGGTTTGATAAACAGTGCCTGAAGAAGTATGGATGGAGGTTTGTGACATTATACTAGAGGCAGTGATCAAGCCCATCCCCAAGAAAAAGAAATGCAAAAAGGCAAAATGGTTGCCTGAGGAGGCCTTACAAATTGCTGTGAAAAGAAGAGAAGTGAAAGGCAAAGGAAAAAAGGAAAGATATACCCATTTGAATGCAGAGTTCCAATGAATAACAAGGAGAGATAAGAAAGCCTTCCTCAGTTATCAGTGAAAAGAAATAGAGAAAAACAATAGAAAGGGAAAGACTAGAGATTTCTTCAAGAAAATTAGAGATACCAAGGGAACATTTCATGCAAAGATGGACACAATAAAGGACAGAAATTGTATGGATCTAACATAAGCAGAAGATATTAACAAGAAGTGTCAGGAATACACAGAAGAACTATACAAAAAAAAAAAATCTTCATGACTCAGATAACCACGATGGTGTGATCAGTCACCTAGAGCCAGACATCCTGGAATGAGAAGTCAAATGAGCCTTAGGAAGCATCACTACAAACAAAACTATCAGAGGTAATGGAATTCCAGTTGAGCTATTTCAAATCCTAAAAGATGATGTTGTCAAAATGCCACACTCAATATGTCAGCAAATTTGGAAAACTCAGCAGTGGCCATGGTACTGAAAAACGTCAGTTATCATTCCAATCCCAAAGAAAGACAATGCCAAAGAATGTTCAAACTCCTGCACAATTGCACTAATTTAACACTCTAGTAAAGTGATGTTCAAAATTCTCCAAGCCAGGCTTCAATTGTACGTGAACTGTGAGCTTTAAGGTGTTCAAGCTGGATTTAGAAAAGGCAGAGGAACCAGAGATCAAATTGCCAACATTTGTCTGATCATCATAAAAGCAAGAGAGTTCCAGAAAAGCAACTACTTCTGCTTTATTGACTATGCCAAAGCCTTTGACTGTGTGGATCACAACAAACAGTGTAAAATTCTTCAAAAGATGGGAATGCCAGATCACCTGACCTGCCTTCTGAGAAATCTTTATGCAGGTAAGGAAGCAATAGTTAGAACTGGACATGGAACAACAGATTGTTTCCAAGTCGGGAAAGGAGTATGTCAAGGCTATATATTGTCACCCTGCTTATCTAACTTATATGCAGAGCACATCATGAGAAATGTTGGACTTGATGAAGCACAGCTGGAATCAAGATTGCTGGGAGAAATATCAATAACCTCAGATATGCAGATGACACCACCCTATGGTAGAAAGTGAAGAACTAAAGAGCTTCTTGATGAAAGTGAAAGAGGAGAGTGAAAAAGGTGGCTTAAAACTTAACATTCATAAAACTATGATCATGGCATCTGGTCTCAGTACTTCATGGCAAATAGATGGGGAAACTGTGACAGACTTAATTTTCTTGGGCTCCAAAATCACTGCAGATGGTGACTGCAGCCATGAAATTAAAAGACGCTCTTTGGAAGAAAAGTCATGACCAACCTAGACAACTTATTAAAAAGCAGAGACATTAACTTTGCCAAGAAATGTCTGTCTATTCAAAGCTATGGTTTTTCCAGTAGTCATGTATGGATGTGAAATTTGGACTATGAAGAAAGCTAAGAGCTGAAGAATTTATGGTTTTGAACTGTGGTGTTGGAGAAGACTCTTTAGAGTCTCTTGGACAACATGAATATCCAACCAATCCATCCTGAAAGAAATTAGTCCTGAATATTCATTGGAAGGACTGATGCTGAAACTGAAACTCCAATACTTTGGCCATCTGATGTGAAGTACTGACTCATTTGATAAGACCCTGATGCTAGAAAAGATTGAAGGCAGGAGGAGAAGGGGACAACAGAAGATGAGATGGTTGGATGGCATGTCGACTCAATGGACATGAGTTTGTATACACTCCAGAAGCTGGTGTTGGACAGGGAGGCCTGGCATGCTGTAGTCCGTGGGGTCACAAAGAGTGAGACACAACTGAGTGACTGAGATGAACTGAACTGAACTGAGGTTGGGGAGGAGAGCAGGATAGGGCATATATTTATCTGTAAACATGTAAGTTTGAGGCATGAATTTGACATCCATGGGTAGATATCATATTTGCATTTCGATTTGTGAATTTGATTTAGGGATAACCCATATACTATAGCCTGCCAGGCACCTCTTTCCATGGAATTCACCAGGCAATACTGGAGTGGGTAGCCATTAACTTCTCCAGGATATCTTCTTGGCCCAGCAAGTGAACCTGGGTCTCCTGTATAGTCACCAGGGAAGCACTATGGTTGAAGCTAGAGGTATACATTAAGGAATTTTTTGGGTGTGCATGGTGTCTAGGACCATGAGACTAGATATAGTCACTTAGGAAACAAGCATAGCCAAATAGAGGAAAGGTAGGAGAAAAAGGATGTTCTATGATATGACACCTAATATTTAGGTTTCTTTCCTAAACAAAATAGACTCCTGTTAGAGGTTGTATCCAGAGAGATGATAAAGGATTGTAACTCGAAGCGAGCTCTTTAAGACTTATTTTACTCAAGGTTTCGTAACACATGGAGTCAGGAGAAGTATGACTTGGTTCCACCCTAACAGGAGTAACATAAGAAAGGATGGACAGGTGACATCTAAATGAGGATGGTACAGAGCTGGGCTGCAAGGATGATTCCACTGGAGTGGTATCCGCTAGAGGGGATAAGAGTGCCCAGCTGAGGCTGCAGAAGTGAAAGGAGGGTTGACTGGATAGAGATTTAGGTAATGGGAGGGGCAAAGCGTAGAGATAATAGCTGATGACATTTTAGAACTAGCTGAAAAGAGCACTTGGGAAGCACCTGAGGAAGTGTAGCAATACTTTGGATGGAAGATGCAGAGGAAGATTTTTTTTTAATCTTTTATTGAAATATAGCTAATTTACAATGTTGTGTTAGTTTCTGGTATACAGCAAAGTGATTCAGTTATATATATATTCTTTTTCATGTTCTATTTCATTATGGTTTATTATAGGATATTGAATATAGTTCCTTGTGCTACACAGTAGGGCATTGCTGTTCCATTCTGTATGTAAGAGTTTGCATCTGCTAATCTGAAACTAAAAATTTATCCTTCCTTCCCATGCCCTTTGGTAATCATAAGTTTCTGTTTCTGTGTCTGTAAGCCTATCTGTTTGTGTTTTGTGAATAAGTTCATTTGTATCATTATTTTTAGATTCTACATGTAAGCAATAGCATATGATACTTGTCTTTTTCTGTCTGACTTCACTTAATATGATAATCTCCCTCCATCCCTGTTGCTGCACATGGCATTATTTCATTCTTTTTGATGGTTGAGTCATATTCATTGTATGCGTATACTACGTCTTCTTTATCCATTCATCTCTTGATGGGCACTTGGGTTGCTTTCATATCTTGGCTGTTGTAAATTGTGCTGCTGTGAACATTGGGGTGTATGTTAGTTTTTGAATTAGAGTTTTCTCTGGGTGTATGTCAAGGAATGGTATTGCTGGATCATATGGTAACTCTTTTTAGTTATTTTAACCAACCCCTATATTTTTTTCCATAGTGGCTGCACCAGGGACGTTTTGAAGGCAGCTGAGCACTCACCTGGGACAAGCCTCTGCCATGCATTTCTCTCCACATGCCAAGGATCTCAGTTTATCTCTCCTCCATCTCCATTCCATCACTTCACAATTTTTTAAAAAAATTTAAATTTATTCATTTTTTAAATTGAAGGATAATTGCTTTACAGAATTGTACTTCACAACTTTCAATTTCAGTTTCAATTTGAACTTCCCAAGTTCAGAAACACTGACAGGCAGCAGCCATGAGCTGTGGAGGTGATTTAGCAGAGCAGTTGCTTTAGCATCATGTTCTTTGAAGTTCTAGAAATTTCTCAGTGATCTTCAAGGGCATAGAGGTGGGGTGGGGAGTGTGACTTTGGACCTCCCCACATCCACCCACTTCAGCTAGAGTATTCTTTTTTAAATTCTATTTTACATCACAGCTTCCACGAAGTTTCATTTGAAAGGAAAAAAAGAAACCTCAAAAGTTAAAAAAAACAACACTGAACTACAGAAAGGATAAAGTGGTGACCAAATATACAAAATATTATGCAGATATGATTTGTTTGAGAAACACAAGGATATATTGTTTGATGATCATCTAAACCAATTAATTTCTGAAATGGAACTCAGAGGGATAAAAAGGAACAAAACTGTCATACAACTGTAGTTAGTAGTGGGGTTATTTCATTGGCCTGATTCACTGACAGAATCTCCTATTCAACTGAATAATGTTCAAACACTCTATATGCATCTCCCCAGCTGACGTCAACAGTGACCTTTTCATGTATTATTTTTTTAATTCATTGTGTCATGAATAACGTACAGTCTCAGAACACAGGCATTCTTTCACTCCTGCACTGTATTTCTAGGACTTGGCTAAACAATGGAGTGGACATCATTTCTTTCTTCAAAGCACAGCAGGAACATGTGAAAAGTTAGAAGGTATTAGGTGTCTTTCTTCTTCCAAAATTACTTCCAAGAAAATATGGGATAAAATGCTAAAAGTTGAAACTGTTGAACCAAAAGAAGGGAACCTTGGGGTCCCTAACTTGTGAAATGGTATGTAATGTTATCCTGTTGCCACTGTGCCTGTCTTCCACATTCTAATTCTGTTTCTCTCTCAAAGCACAGCTTATTCTCAACTTCTTGGCAGTTTGCAAGAGTGATCTGGTATTTCTCTGCCAGTGTACACACATAGCCTTGATTGTGCATTTATGTTCCACTCCCTAGAGGTCTTCCTAGCCCATTTGAACACTTCAAATACTAGGACATATCTTATATTTCTTCTATCCTTAATTTTTTTTTATCGGAGTACATTTGCTTTACAATGTTGTGTTGGGGTCTACTCTACAGCAAAGTGAATCAGCTATACATATACATATTAATATATCCCCTCTTTTTTGGATTTCCTTCTTCTTTGGGTCACCGCAGAGCATTGAGTAGTGTTCCCTGAGTTCTCCATAAGACACAGCAGTCCCACTACTGGGCAAATACCTAGAGAAAACCATAATTCCAAAGGACACATGCACCCCGGCGTTCATTGTAGCACTATCCACGATAGCAATGACATGGAAGCATCTTAAACATCCATCAACAGAAAAACAGATTTCTTTTATTCTTGAAGTGGCATGTTCTATATGCTTAAAGAAAACATTGCCAATGCTTTCCTGGCAGAGACCACTAAGAATCCGCTTGTAGGTGGACAAGATCTATTTATGACTCATTGCCATGAAAGAGGACACACACCATGGGGAACTGTGGAAGCTGGTAGAAATGGCTATTGATAGAATCTGGGCTCATGTTAGATGGTTTGGGTGAGGGCTTGAGGAAATAGGGCTTTGCGGTGGATTGGACACCATCAGGAACTGGAGGTAATTCTGTGATGAGATAGTGTCATAGATCTGATCTAGAAGGAACAGAGACTAGACTGGGGCTATAGCTATAATCAGTAAATCCACAGCCATAATTACATTAGATAGGACAAGAGAGTTGGTTCATTTTTGTTGTTTGGGCAGCGTTTCTGTTTTTGTGTTGAAACATCGTGGTCTTGTGTCTGTCCTGATCCATAATGGTTACAGAATGGACTTGCCTAGTGTTGGTGCTTTGTGAAATCTTTTCTATCCAATAGGGGAACCAGAACCAACCTGTAAGCACCAGGTCAGCTCCCACGGTCAGGCACTGCTCTGCTCTTTCTCGACATGGAATTGAACTGATTTTTAGCAATGTTGCCTCTTTATCGAAGTTCCCTGTTTGATACCCTGGGTGGGTGGAGGGCATCCCAAGACATAGGACCTCTATGCTTTAATCTCTGATCTCCCTTTTCTTTCTTACACTGAATGCATTATATAATTTCTTTTCAAGGCTGTCTTTTGATCTGTGGAGGTGCACTGAACTTCAAGAGAATGTCCCACTTCTTTCTTTTCACCAGAATTTCATGGTAAGGATCAAAACCTAATTTCTTCTTTATGCTCACAAGGTTCTGGAAGCTAACCCTGTGTGCTTGTCCCATTCTTAAAGAGACCAGGTTACAGTGAGGCTCTGTCAAAGGGACAACTGAGTCCCAGGACACAGTGTGGTCTCCTATGCCTGGGGACTGCTTTATGTACCCAGTCAGTATGGCCACTTCATGCCAATCTGTTTGAAAGGTTTGGGTGAAAATTAGCAGGAATCTTTGCAATCTAATCCTATGTAAAACATTTATTTGGTCACTTGTTTTTCATGGATACTGACTTTTGAGCAGTGGTTCATAATCCTGGCTGTGCAACAAAACAAAGGGGAGCTTAAAAAAAAACTGGTTTAATTGATTGGTATGGGTTTCAAACATCTATTACATATTTTTTAAAAAATTCCTAAGGCAATTCTAACAAGATTCATTCTTGAAAATTAAAGGATCCTTTGCTCTGAGTTGATAATGTAAATTATCCTTTGAGGAGGTCAAGGAAGATTTGTGACTATAGGTATCTAGTTTTGATATAATTTGCCTTAAAATTGTTTGCTCAGGCTGATGAACTTTACATGACCAACTCTTGGAAAAGCAATATTAAGCTAAAGGCCCAACTAAAAAATGAATAATTTTAAAACACAACAAAAGTGGCTAGTTTCTCCAAGGCCTTGATGAGTTAAAATAGTTCTGCATCCATGGTCCCCCCTCTGCCCTATAAACAGGATGAGGGAGCAGTGGCAGTAAAAATGGGAGCGCCAGTGACTGGCGCTGGGTTGACAAGCAGACATATAAACAGAGTCTTGAGAGGAAGTTGTGTTTATAGCAGCTGAAAGGGAAGCCCTAACCTCAAGTGACTGAGGAACTTTGGTGACTATAAATAGCTCATCCAGTTATTTCTAACATTTGATATAACTAGTCATCAATAAATATATTCCAGCATGTATTGGAAATTAATCATTGGTTTGACAGTCATTCAGACATCTATGGTACTTTGGGTTTCACAAAATTAATATAGACTAAGCCATATAACTTCTTGCTATCTAGACAGCAATATGTTTTAAATTGACTTACAACACTGAAAACTCCAAAGGCGAAGATGATTGAAGCGTAAATGTTAACTCATATAGTTTTGTCTTCTCTGTGAAGGCCAGTGTGAATGGCCTTGAGTGTGCTTCTGTGTAACTAATGGTAGTGATTACTCTAGAGAAAAGTATCTGTTGCAAAGAAAAGCAGAGGCTGAGCAATATCCCCTATCACATAAGGTGTGTAAGTGTAGACGATAGATTTGATGAAAATAAACACTTATGGATTGACTGAAGTGATGCACACACAGAAAAATATTGAAATCAGAGCTCATCAAGTTAATAAGTTGAACTCCTGATATATTATTACTTTTAATTACACTCTAAAACAAGATATTGAGAATCTATTATAGTGCAAGTAGCTACTGTTGTTGTTTAGTTGCTAAATTGTGTCCAACTCTTTTATGAACCCATGGACTGTAGCCTGCCAGGCTCCTCTGTCCATGGCATTTCCCATACAAGAATACTGGATTGGCTTGCCATTTCCTTCTCTAGGGGATCTTCTGAAACCAGGGATCAAATCTGTGTTTCCTGTGTTGGTAGGGGGATTCTTTACCACTGAGCCATCAGGGAAGCCCTGAGGTATGCCACGTGATATTCTAAATGTTAAAGACATTAACTTTCATTTCTGGGGGAAAAAAGGTAATATAATTGAATGGTTAAGATAGAGGACTCTGGGGTCAGACATCTTGGGTTTAAATACTAGCTCCATAATGTACTATGTGTAATCTTGATCAATATCTCTTAACCTCATCTTCATCTGTAAAATGGGACAATAATAACACTCATAGGACTAATCCTAGAGAATTCAATTATTTAATTTAATAGCACATTGTAACTGGACCCATGCCTAGCACAGAGTAAGATCTTTACTATAAGTACTTTATAGATTTTTGGTCTCTCAAAGAGTTAAGTGATGTGAACAGGATTTTGACTGAGAAAATAAAGCTGCTAAAACAATCTCTGTCTATTGAAGATTATTGTTCCGAAATAACACCTGATTCAGTGTTAGAAAAATTTTATGCTAAGTACCTGGTCTAAGGAATGCGGCTTAGGAATCTTCTGGGACTAGGGCTGTTTGCCTTTCTGTCAGGTTACCTTGTACTTCCTATGACTTCTGAAGAGGAAAATAATTTCTTTGAACAGACATTTATCTGTTTCTATCTCAAGATGGGAAAAAGATCCCAAATCTAATTAAAATGATTTCAGAAGATTTTTGTTTATGGTGTGAATAATATTTAAGTATCATTTGTAGAAGAATGCTTTCAGAAGCCTGGAGGACACTGAAGGACAGAGAGGATGTCTATAGTCCTTTGTCAACGCTCTCTCTCATCTTCAGGGGCTTTACACAGTTGACTTCTTAAACTCTCTGCTCAAAGTGCTGAGGCAAGTCACACTCACAGATTTCTCTGGAAAGCAGGCCCTCCCAGGACCTTTTCCGTAGTGCTGTAGGTACCCGCTGCCTGGCCGAATGCTTGCTGGTTCACAATTACTAAGCACCTTCTTTAAATGTGTCAGGAAATCAGGAAATTAGTACCAAGACACCATCCATAGTCTCCTGAAGACTATAATCAGGGTGTTTTCACCCTGGGGTGGTGTACTGTCCTTTCTTTTTCTTTTGTTTTTGGCTCTGTCATGAACCATGCAAGATCTTAGTTTCTCCACCAGGGATCTAACCTGTGTCCCCTAACATGGAAGTGCGGAGTCTTAACCACTGGATGGCCAGGGAAGTCCCTGTCCTTCCTTAATAAAGGAAATTGAGCTGATTTATGGTAACACAGGAGCTCAGATGCTAGACAGTAAATGGAAACGATTTTTTAAATATCTGCATGTTCTTTTTGAGCAGGCAGGAGAATTAGCTTTATTTTGATGAAAATTTTAGATAATGTGGTACTGGCATTGAAACTGAAGATCCTGATATCTAGCAACCATAATCTAAATAATAATGACAGCAAGAACAACCATGAGTGTTTCCTGTGTATACATCACATGTTGGCATGGTTCTATGAGAACATATTAGGTATTACTGTATAATCCTCACAATAGCCCTGTAAATATTACTATCAACTCAGGGTTCCATAGTAGGGATGGGAAGATATTGCACATTAGAAATCATGCAATAGATCCTTTGGGACTGACTCAAAGGCATAAGATAATTTCGAGATCACAAAGTCTGGATCAAATCCAGGTGTTCTGACCCCCGTGTCTCATGATTTGGCATCTCTCCAACTAAAGAGTTTCAAACTGAGAAAAACGGAATGACTCTTGAATTTGGAAGTATTTTCATGAAAGACTAATCCTATCCTTGTATTTATTTAGTGCCCGTCACCGAAACAACTCTTTTCCATCACTTCATAAACTGCACAAAATGTAATTCAAAGATTTAAAAAAGTGAGATGAAAGTTTAGCTTGTTACATGACTGTGTCCTGATCTCTGAAGTTGTGTGGGATCTTTTCTCTTCACAGGGAGCATACTCTGTGAAGAAAAGATTTATATAATCTCTGATAATGTCCTGAAGTCCTGAATGAACTACATTTTCCCATTATAGTCCTTGCTTCCCCACATTCTCCCCCGACCCTGAAAAAAGTAGCCTAATCTTCTATCAGGGAAAGAAAACGAGGCCATTAGTTTGTGTCTGGAAACAGTGAAGGAATTACTGAGCTATTTACAAGCTCTGCACATGTGGAATCCATCAAATATTCCATGAGATGGTTCAAAAATGTATTCAAATTATGTAGTTTTGAAATGCTAAACTTTGGAATTTGTTTCTTAATAGGAGACTTTTTGGACCCAATGGATATGAGTTTGAGAAAACTCTGGGAGTTGGTGATGGACTGGGAGGCCTGGTATGCTGCAGTCCATGAGGTGGAAAGTAGTCAGATGTGACTGAGCGACTGAACTGAACTGAACTTAAGGAGACTTCTTGGGATAGTTTTCTTGATGAATATCCCCTTTTGTAATTTCAATAGCAATTTGAATATCCCCTTTTAAATTTGAGTAGCAATTTGAATAATAATTTGTTTAGAATAATAATAAGCCATCTTAACTTTTATTTTGTTCCTGTTCCTGAAGGTCAGAGCAAGTCTGGTAATGTGTCTTACTGCTCCATCCCTAACAGGGAGGCTGATAACTACAGAAAGTGGAAAGAAAATTAGGGCAAGGAGAAATCCTTCTCTTCCATTAGGCTTCTGTTTTGATATTTGGCCATGAAATTTGCAGTCATACTTAATTAGCCATAGTCTAATCTCTATGCAAGTTTTTCCTTAAAGAATGTGGCAGTGTTTAGGTACAGGTGGATTTGTAAATGAGAACTTTGAAGCAATATACTAAAAGTAAATGAATGATTCAGGTAGAGTTGAATATGTAACGTTTCAAAATCTAGTTGAACTGGGTTGCATGCATGCCTGCTTACTCAGTCATGTCCCACTCTTTACAACCCCTGTCAGGCTCCTCTGTCCATCAAATTCGCCAGGCAAGAATACTGCAATGCATTGCCATTCCCTTCTCCAGCGGATCTTTTCGACCCAGGGATTGAACTTGCGTCTCTTGTACTGTCGGTAAATTCTTTACCATCTGAGCCACCTTTGAGCTAAGTTAAAATATGAAAATTCATTCATCAATGAAATGCAAAATGATATTTCAGTCATGTGCCAAACAAGATCCATATTCCTGGCCTGGCATTTGTAATCACAAAGCTGGAGGTATAGAAGAGACATAAATATTGTTGCATAGAATTACTATTAAAATAATGCTCTACATTTCTATTACAAACATTGCTCTCATATGTGTAATTTCTTTTGATTGTCATAGCAGTTTCAAAAGTTAGATATTATAGCCCCATTTTACAAATTAAGGCACTTAAACATGTAGTGTTAAGTTGCTTTAGTCGTGTCCGACTCATTGTGTCCCTAGTGACTATAGCATGTCAAGCTCCTCATCCATGGAATTCTCCAGGCAAGAATGCTAGAGTGGGTTGCCATGCCCTCCTCCAGAGGGTCTTCCTAACCCATGGATCAAACCCACATCTCTTATGTCTTCTGCATTGGCAGAGGGAGCCTTTACTACTAGCACCATCCGGGAAGCCCTAAGTATACAGAGGATAGTAGAATTTGTGTGCAAAGGAAGCATGATATAACGGAAAGAGAACAGACTTAGGGAACAGATAGATTCAGAATCCCAACACCATCCCTTTAGTACACTGATGAACTATGGATATACTGTCTTAGCTCTTTATGGCTTATTTTCATCATCTGTAAAATGGGATAATTCTACTGACTCTCACTGAATTGCTCTGAGAGCCAAAGGCAGGAAGGTATGTGAAAGGTCTCACCTGTCTCAGTTTAGCTTTTTCCGGAAGATGTGGGTCTTAATTCTAGAAGACTGCAAACCCAGTGTTTCTTGGGTATTTGGTTGAGGTCTCTGCTGCTATCTATGACTTTGGGACACACTTTCCTGGGCTCTGTTGCTGAAACCCTAGGGAGCCCATGACAAGAGAGGAGTAGTGACCTCTACCCCAGATAAAAATCATCACCTTCCTGATGCCTCATTAACCACATCTGGATTTAGCCATCATCATCCCCAAGTGGTAAAGAGTTACAGATGTGTACGTACAATAAGAATTACCTGATCCTGCCTTTATTTTCCATGCTTCGCTTTTAGCTACTTTGTGGGTACACATGTTCACCAGTTGTAAGAAACTGCTCTGTCCATGTGCAGGGTTCTTATCATCCTGAACATGTGTCTCCTGAGGTCCCCTGGGTGCATGTTTTGGGCTATTGGTTTGTGACACGCAGGGTATCCATGGTTTTTATGGTGTTACCTCTCTCACACAGCTGCAAAGGCAGAAATGAGCAGTGCTTGGTTAAGTTCACTGCCGAAATGGAGAAGTAGAGGAACAGGGAGGGAAACCGTATGGGCAGGATTACCCACAGAACCCATGACCAAGCGGAATGACGTTGCCGTCCTCTTGTTCAGTTCCCTGTCCCCCAGAAGGAGCAATGCTCCTTCTGCTCCTGAGCCTGTCACCACCCCCTCAACTCTCTTTCGCCCTCACAAGTGTATTTTCCAGGAGAACCACGGCTGTGGGGGCCTCCACCCACCTCCACACAACTTATATTTAGCTCTGAAGACAAGCGTTCTCTTGACCTTGACAGAAATCAAAAGGGAGTCCAGACTGCTGGGGCCTGGAGAAAGGGAGGAGGAACTAAAAGAAGTTTCTCTGTAGAAACTGCAGGAAAATCTCTGACCTTGAGGTCCTCGGAGAGAAGGCGTGCTAGCTCCGATGATGACAGAGTTGAATTAAAATACAAATGCTTCCAAATATCTGTTGCCAGGAAGCAGATGACATGCTAAATTACTCTGCAGATTGACTACTTAATTCAGCCATTTCCTGAGTCAGGAATTGCCAGAAGAGCCATTTTGTCCTTTCTGGCAAAAACGCCGCTGGGATGGCTGTCTCCAGGCCCCTTTCCTGTGCTTCCTGCGTAGGAAGGCCTGTTTCCTGCAGAGAGATGCCTGATTAGACAGCACTATTTTGGTAGTCTGGGGACGAGGTAGCAAGGGAGGCCTCTCATTTGATATTGATTCGGGAACAGTGTGGATGTCATATATATCACAGAAACATAAATCCTGTAGAAAAAGTAAAAATCATGAAACCAAAGCAAATTAGACCCTGTAGAGGTCCAAAATAGTGTGTCGCCACATTTTTATCTGTTTGATTTAAAAGGTTTTGAGATGCCTGGTTTATTTTCTGTGTAAAGAACAAAATTTTCATGCAGCTTTTTGAAACTGAATTTTGAGCAATGGGATTAATATTTGCCAAGTGAATACGATGTTCCTAAGATGTCTGGTATTGGTGAGGAATGACTGAGAAGATAGCCTTGCAGTAGGCTAGACTTTATAACTTGCCTCTGGGCCAGTGTGGGGATTTTATAGACCCTGATGGATGAGCTGTTTGTATCCCGGTTTGTAACTATTCCTCTGGATTCCTTCAGCAGTGCCTTTATCTTGTGCTAAAAGGAGTCCAGCAGTCAAGAATCCACCTGTGATGTAGGAGATGCAGGAAATGCAGGTTAGATCCCTGGGTTGGAAAGAGCCCCTGGAGAAGGGTATAGCAACACACTCCAGTATTCTTGCCTGGGAAACCCCATGGACAGAGGAGCCTTGTGGGCTATAGTCCAAAGGATTGCAAAGAGTTGGATATGAGAGAGCAACTGAGCAAAAGAAGTAAAGTAGCTGAATCAGAGGCATATAATCAGCAAAGCCAAATAAATACAAAGGTCAGAACATTCAGGGAAAGGAAATTAAGGGTAGGAAATAAATTGGAACCACAAGTGAATTTTTTCACAAAACACAGAGTGTGAAGATTTATTTCTTCTAATACTTGTCTGGCATTGATTCCGTGTGACCTCATATAACTGTGTGAGACTTGTGTGTGCCCTGACCAGTCAATTAGATTGTTAGCTTCCCAAAGGAAAGACTTCTGTCATGGGCTTCTTTGAATTCCGTGTCTTGTTCAGAGACTTACTTGCTGTCTGTGACCCTTAAATGTTTGCTGGTATTGATGGTGATGGTTGAGTTTCTTCTCATCCAAAAGCTTCTACTGTAGAACACCAATATTTTAACATCATTAAACATGTCAGCAATTATTTTAGGAGTTGTTGTGTGGGATCAGAGAGCATCTTGAGTTAATGGCATTTAAACAAATTTGGGGTTACTTCATTGAATAGCTTCTAATTTCTATTTTTAGGCTTTTGCTTCAATGTCTGGGTGTTGCTCAGAGAGCTCCTTGTCACTAAGAGTAAGCCGTGCAAAAGAAAACTGTCCATTGGCCATGGGATATTGCAGAGTGATTCTTTCCCTGGAGGAGGGTGTGACTAGTTGACTCTAGTAGCTGACTCTATTCATTTTATAGTTTCTTATTTTTCTATAGCAGTGATTTTGCAATCGAAGCTCTATGGCTTATTCTCATATTTTGTATTTCTTTAATCCTTATGAAAAGAATGTAAAATAAATATTTTACAGATAGCTTTAAACTTTCTGCTCTTAGCTTTTTGGGCATTGCTTTCACATAGGAGGATTATACAGATCTGAGGGTCTCTGGATGTATCACCAGCCAGTTTGGCTATTGGTTGTCACCATCTGCAAAGGAAGATCAAAAAATAAAAAAATGAAACAAAAGAGAAAATCTGAAGCTTTACTTTTGGCTTTTTTCTAACAGCACTGGTGAAGAATTTAAGGGGAAAGAAGTCAAAGATACTACCTAAAATAAAATTTGGTAACATTTTTATTAAGACATTCTACTCAACTGTAGTATTATAGGTAGCAGATAACTAACTCTAGTATATTTCAATAATCAATAATTTAATGTGTATCCCAATAAAGGAGAATAAATCCTTAAAATCATTAGCTCAATTTGTAAATATGTCATGAATATAAATTTATTCTGTCTTAATCTTCACTTTGAGTCTCTTATTTGCATCTCATATCCCCTGAGGACTAATTTAAAATAGAGAACAGATCTAGAAGAATAAATGGGAAAAAATGAAATAAAAACTTTTGAAAAAATGAAAATAGTTATATGAGAGCTGAGGGGAAACTTTCTACACATTAAATTGTATTCTAGAGCTATAATCTTTAAACCCATCTGGTGCTGACAGAGTTGTAGACTGCCCAGTGATTCAAAGTAGTCTAGAAATAGATCATATTATAAAAGATCACCTAGTATATATAACAATAACATTATGGATAAGTTTGAAGAGAGAACACTCAAAAAAATGTCAGCACAATTGATTAATTATTTGACTAAAGATCTTACTAGATTCTTACTTTTCTTAAAAATTAATTTTTTTATTGAAAGGTAATTGTTTTATTACCCTGCAAGAAGATCCAACCAGTCCATTCGAAAAGAAATCAGCTCTGAATATTCATTGGAAGGACTGATGCTGAAGCTGAAACTCCAGTACTTTGGCCATCTGATGTGAAGAACCGACTCATTGGAAAAGACCCTGATGCTGGGAGAGATTGAAGGCAGGAGGAGAAGGGGACAACAGAGGATGAGATGGCTGGATGGCATCACCAACTCAATGGACATGAGTTTGAGTAAGCTCCGAGAGTCGATGATGGACAGGGAGGCCTGGTGTGCGGCAGTCCATGGGGTTGCAAAGAGACGGACATGACTGAGTGACTCAACTGAATTGCTTTATAGAATTTCATTGTTTTCTGTCAAATCTCAACATGACTCAGCCATAGGTATACATATATCTCCTCCCTTTTGAACCTCCCTCCCAACTCCCTTCCCACCCCACCCCTATAGGTTGATACAGAGTCCCTGTTTGAGTTTCCTGAGCCATACAGCAAATTCCTGTTGACAGTCTATTTTACATATTGTAATGTAAGTTTCTATGTTACTCTTTCCATACATCTCACCCTCTCTTCCCCTATCCGCATGTCCATAAGTCTATTTTCTATGTCTGTTTCTCCACTGTTGGCCTGTAAATAAATTCTTCAGTACCATTTTTCTAGATTCCATATATATGTGTTAGAATACAATATTTATCTTTCTCTTTCTGACTTACTTCATTCTGTATAATAGATTCTAGGTTCCTCCACATCATTAGAATTAACTCAAATGCATTCCTTTTTATGACTGAATAATATTCCATTGTGTATATGTACCACAGCTTCTTTATCCACTCATCTCTCAATGGACATCTAGGTTGCTTCCATGTTCTAGCTATTGTAAATAGTGCTGCAACGGACAAGGGGATACATGAGTCTTTTTCAATTTTGGTTTCCTCTAGGTATATGCCTAGGAAGGATCTTCCTGGATCATTTGGTAGTTTTATTCCTAGTTTTTAAAGGAAGCTCTGTACCATCTTCCATAGTGGCTGTATCAATTTTTATTCCCACCACCAGTGCAAGAGCATTCCCTTTTCTCCACTCCCTCTCCAGCATTTATTGTTTGTAACTTTTTGATGATGGCTGTTCTTACTGGTGTAAGGTGATATCTCATTGTGGTTTTGATTTGTATTTCTCTAATAATGAGCAATGTTGAGCATCTTTTCATGTGTTTGTTATCTATCTGTATGTCTTCTTTGGAGAAATGTCTGTTTAGGTCTTTTTCCCACTCTTTGATTGGGTTGTTTTTCTGTTATTGAGTTGTATGATTTCTTTCCTTCTACTAATTTTTTTTTGTTCTTTTTTTTCCAGTTGTTTTAGGTGTAAAGTTAGGTTGTCTAGTCAATGTTTTTCTTGCTTCTTGAAGTAGGATTGTATTGCTGTAAACTTCCCTCTTAGAACTGCTTTTGCTGCATCCCATAGGTTTTGAGTTGTGTTTTCATTGTCATTTGTTTCTAGAAATTTTTTGGTTTCCCTTTGTATTTCTTCAGTAACCTGTTGGTTATTTAGAAACATGTTATTTAATCTCCATGTAGCTAGTCTCACAACATTGTGGTCAGAAAAGAATCTTGATATGATTTCAATTTTCTTAAATATACTGAGGTTTGATTTGTGACCCAAGATGTGGTCTATCCTAGAGAATGTTCCATGTGCATTTGAGAAGAAGGTGTATTCTTCTGCATTTGGATGGAATGTTCTGAAGTTATCAAGGAGATCCACCTCATCTAATGTATCATTTAAGACATGTTTCCTTATTAATTTTCTATTTTGATGCTCTGTCTATTGATGTGAGTGGAGTGTTAAAGTTTCCTACTATTATTGTGTTACTGTCAATTTCTCCTTTTATGTCTGTTAGTGTTTGTCTTATGTATTGAGGTACTCCTTTATGTTGGGTGCATAGTTATTTACAATTGTATGTCTTCCTTTTGGATTGATCCCTTGATCATTGTGTAGTGTCCTTCCTTATCTCTTGTAATCTTTATTTAAAGGTCTATTTTGTCTGGTATGAGGATTGCTACTCCAGCTTTCTTTTTCTTTCCATTTGCATGGAATATATTTTTCCATCTTTTCACTTTCAGCCTATATGTGTCTTTAGGTCTGAAGTGGGTTTCCTGTAGACAGCATATATATGTGTCTTATTTTTGTATCCATTCTGCCAATTTGTGTCTTTTGGTTAAAGCATTTAATCCATTTACATTTAAAGTAATTATTGATATATATTTTCCTATTGCCATATTCTTAATTGTTTGGGATTGATTTTGTAGATTGTTCTTTTTTTCTCTTGTATTTCTTGACTATAGAAGTCCCTTTAACATTTGTTGTAAAGCTGGTTTGATGGTACTGAGTTCTTTTAACTTTTGCTTGTCTGAAAGCCTTTTTATTTCTCCATCAGTTTTGAATGAGATCCTTGCTGGGTACAGTAATCTTGGTTGTAGATTTTTCCTTTTCAGTTCTTTAAATATATCCTGTCATTCCCTTCTGCCCTGTAGTTTATGCTGAAAGATCAGCCATTAAGCATATGGGGTTTCTGTTGTATGTTACTTGTTGCTTCTCTCTTGCTGCTTATAATATTCTTTCTCTGTGTTTAGTCTTTGTTAGTTTGATTAGTATGTGTCTTGGCATGTTTATCCTTGGGTTTATCCTGTATGGGACTTGCTGTGCCTCTTGGACTTGATTGACTATTTCCTTTACCATATTGGGAAAATTTTCAACTATAACCTCTTCAAAATTTTTTCATACCCTTTCTTTTTCTCTTCTTCTGGGACCCCTATAATTCAAATGTTGGTGCATTTGATATTGTCCCAGAGGTCTCTGAGACTATCCTCAGTTCTTTTCATTCTTTTTACTTTATTCTGCTCTTCAGAAATTATTTCTACCATTTTATCTTCCAGCTCACTGATTTGTTCTTCTGCTTCAGATATTCTGCTATTGATTCCTTCTAGAGTATTTTTGATTTCAGTAATTGTGTTGTTTGTCACTGTATGTTTATTCTATAATTCTTCGAGGTCTTTTTTAATTGCTTCTTGCTTTTTCTCCATTTTGTTTTCAAGGTTTTTGATCATCTTTACTATCAATATTCTGAATTCTTTTTCAGGTAGGTTGCCTATTTCCTCTTTGTTTATTTGGACTTCTGTGTTTCTAGTTTGCTCCTTCATTTGTGTAGTATTTCTCTGCCTTTTCATTATTTTAACTTACTGTGTTTGAGGTCATCTTTCCCCAGGCTTCAAGGAAAGTTGAATTCTTTCTTCCTTTTGGTTTCTGCCCTCCTAAGGTTGGTCCAGTGGTTTGCCTAAGTTTGTGTAAACTTCTATAGGGTAAGATTTGTTCTGAGTTTTTGTTGTTTGTTTGTTTTTCCTCTGATGAGGAAATTTGAGTGAGGTGATAATCCTGTCTGCTGATGATAAGATTTGTGATTTTGTTTTGTTTGTTGTTTAGATGAGACATCCTACACAGGGTGATGCTGGATCTTGTCTTCAAATGGTTTCCTTTGTGTGAGCTCTCACTAGTTGATTCTCCCTAAGGTTAGTTCTCAGGTAGTGTAGGGTCTTGGAGTGCTCCCACTCCAAAGGCTCAGGGCTTGATCTCACATTAATAGGGGGTCTTCTGAAGTAAAATGGTAGCTTCTCTGTTACAGTTATGCAGACTAAATCCACATCTAACTGTGTACAAGCAACATGAAAAAGTTTTTCTGTCTTTGGAAAAACTGCAACAATATCATACAGCCTGACTCTTGAAGAAGTTTCTCTCAAAACATTACAGTGAAATGGATCTGAAATGATAACTTTTCATCTAGTTAAAATTTTAATTGGTTTTGATTTTCCTTGTACAATTGGCAAAGTTGTAAAGAGTTCAGAAACAGTCACCGTTTTTTCAATTTCCTGTTTCTTTCCCTTAAATTCAACAACATGATTGCTGGCAACAAGTGAATAGCCAGCACAGTGCACAGTCTCTCACTAGGTTCATACTTAATACTACACACCAAAATAGATCAAATATTTATATATTAAAATAAAGCCATTAATTGAAAGAAAATATAGGGTTTGTTTTTTAAATCTTATTACAGAAATAAGCTTTCTAAGGAAAAAAAAGGAAATCTTAGAGTGAGGATTGTTACATTTGAAAACATAAAAAACCTTTAGAAGCTTCATATGCCTATAAAAAATCTAAAGTTTATTTTTAATAGCAAAATGATTTTGAAAAATATTGAAGCATATATAACTGATTATTACAATCATTTTGTAAAAGACTTTTATGAATCAACAGCAAAAATTGGAAGATACCAAAGTATTGAACAAAGATATTAACGTTAATTGACAAATGACTATGTAGAAAGAGTTTATAAATATCATAAATTCAGGCTCAATTATCAAAGAAATGCAAATAAAATCAATATGATATTGTTTCTGTCCCATCAAGTTATCCAAAATTTAAAAATGGTAATGTTCTGTGTTGGGAGACACTCTATACTTAAAGGGATACAGATACAACTTTCTGAAAAATAATTTGGAATTCATATTTTAAAAGCCTTAAAAAATTGCATTTTGATATAAAAATTATACTTTTAAGAATTTACCCAGAGGGAATAATGAGAGATATAGCAGTTATTTTTGTGTGAGTACATTCATGTGACATTTTCTCTTTTGATGTAATATTAAGAAAACACAAATATTCAATTAAATAATTAAATAAAATTTGAGAGATCCATATCATGGCCTATTATGCAATCTTTAGAAGTTGCATTTCTAAGAATAATGACAAGATGAAATGCCAATTATATATTCTTAAAGAAAAATCAGAATACAGAACAATGTGATCTGAATATTGGAGGAGGTGGTGGTGGCAGAGGAAACAAGGAAAAAGAATGTGTCTGTGTATAAATTAAGGGAAGCAAAAATAACAGGAGGGAAAGAAATCAGAAGTTATCTATAGCTCTTTTTTCTATGATGGAGGATAATGGATGTTTTTAATATTTTAACTTTATATTTTTATGAATATTCTAAATTGTTTTTATAGGCAGGCATGAATCTTACAACAAATGCTACATTTATTTATTTTTGTTGTGTTTTTGTTCGGAGCACATGGAAACACATCTTTGGATGCTGTGTGTGATAAGCTTCCCCAGGGCAGTGTATTCCTATCCTGTGATGAACAGGGCTTATCTCTTCTGCCTAGCGGGACCCCAAGAGTGACTGCAAAGTTGGCGGGGCTCTTTCTGTTCAAGCGATTTTACTAAATGTTACATTTACCTTGGCAGTTTATAAAAGGTTTGCTTAAAAATGAACCACGTGAAAAATGAAACATGGCCAGTGATTTTGTAGACCTCATCCTCTGTTACTCTGTCTGGCTCCTCCCCGTTCATAGTGTGGGATCGCAAGGTAAGCAAAGTGGACTCTGGCCTTCACACCTTTTGAACATGCCTGTCCAGGGGTGGGTCTATTTCCATGATAGTTAAGGACAGAAATCTCCTGATGGAGAGCTCATCCAACAGGAATTGCTGCCTGGCACAGCGAAGCTGGCTAGTGTCCTGAGTGTGTGTTAATAATTGATCAGATACTTTTTTCATTCCAGCTCCTCTGTGTCTACTACTCCCATGGAACTGTCGTCCCCTCTGTGTTAGTGAGGCATTGCCAGTGGCTACACTTGCTGCTCTATTGTTGGCTTCGATATGCATTGTCTTATATGTACCGCTTGTGGTTCAAGTTGTAACAGGTGTCTGTGAGTGGGCTCTGGGCTTCCTGCTCCCAGATTTGCTTCTGTTACACTTTGGACAATAGTTGTGGACACTAGCACCTGAAGTTATAAAGAATAATGGCTAGGATAAAATTAAATATTCCCAGGCTTTAAACCAGCGTTTATATGCACTAATAATTTCCTGTTAAATGAAAGACTCTTTCAATCAGTTCAGTTCAGTCAGTCAGTTGGGTCTGACTCTTTGAGACCCTGGGTACTGCAGCAAGACAAGCTTCCCTGTCTATCACCAACTCCCAGAGCTTGCTCAAACTCATGTCTATTGAGTCTGACATCCTTATAAAAGCAAAAGCCTTTTTCTGCTTGTCAACTTTTGCAAGCTGACCTTTGAATCAGGCACCATGCCTTTGATCTGTGAAATATTTAGGAATCATTGTTTTTTAAAATTAATTTATTCTTTAATTGAAGGAAATTGCTTTACAGAATTTTGTTGTTTTCTGCCAAGTATCAACATGAATCAGTCATAGGTATACATATGTCCCTTCCCTCTTGAACCTCCTTTCCACCTCCCTCCCCATCCTACCCCTCTGGCCACTAAAAATTCATGTGCTTTGGGGAACTTCAGTACTAAAAACGAAGGATTCTTTGCATATTATCCAACTATGTAAAAAGTAGTAACAATAGTTTATTATTAATAGTATTAATAATAGTAACAATAGCTTCATATTACTTAGACTGATTAGGCTAAAAATGCAACTTCTCCTTTATTTAGTTCTGTTGTCTTCATAAGTCTTTCCCAGATATTCTAGTCACTGTACCCCATTTCACTTTTCAGTCCTAGGTTAGGCTTGAGTGCTTGCCCTATATCAACTTTGGAGAAGAAAGACTCTTCCTATTTGAATGGCGCATATCTTCGTTTGGCTTCTTGATATCACTACATCAGCAGTAAAGGAATGGAATTAGCTGAGAAGTCTTTGACTATATAAGGTGCTGGCAGATGCCCACAATTTCTTATTTAGGCAACTTGGCAATCAGAGGAATGAGAATATGGGCAGGATAATATGTTTTTTGGCAATGTAAGTGCGGAAAATAAAAGTTTGTTGGCTGAAATTATTTTTTCTGTAGGTATACTTTAAACATTTCTAAAATGGCTCATATATAGGAAAAAAAATATCTCCATCACAGTTTTCTCTATGCCAATCAGAGGCAATGCTAAGTAGAGGCTGGAATTTTTTATCTAGTGATGCAGCTTTGATCTAAAGAGCTCAGTATATTCTACTTTTTTTTATAATAGTTAAAACATAGATTAAAAACAATTCACTAACAATAAAGTTACATAATTACAGCAATATGATTATATAAAATTATGAATAAGATATATGTGCTGGATTCTAACTCATAAACAAGATAAGATACTGATTATACTTTTAAGCTGTTCCAAATAAGGGAAAATAATTGCATGACAAACAGGAAAAGGAACAAAGATTTTATGTGCATTTATATATATATGAAATCACTGTTTCTGCAGCTATTGGACACACAAAAAAATGCAATAAGCTAAAGTATAGCAGTTTGCCCCTGAGTAAAGGAACTTCTAAACTGTAGTTAAAAAATAAATAAACCCTGTATCGTAGCAATTTTCCATTTATTTGTAAAAATACAGTTAAGCTACTTCAAAAGAAATTTCAGGTGACCTCCACCCTTGGCTCTGTGTGATTTAACTGAAAATCATTGTCATTGCTGGTTGAGGAATTGTGGAGCATAAAAAATGTGCCCTGAGACTGGATGGGAAAGAGGAGATGTCTCAGTTTTCTGAAAGGGGAAGAAATTTAGACTCTGCAGACCACAAAGTGGAAAATTTGATATTAATGCTGAAAAAAACTTTGAAATGGATTGTCATTATGAGTCTGTAGATAGGCGAGAGATGCTCATTTAAGCCAGAATGAGGTGAATAAGAACTCCCCTTTGAGACTTCACTTCCATTTGGTCAGGCCATGGAGCTAGGAAACTGAGCAACTCAGGATCTCTTGGTGACTCTGCACCTGCGTAGGAGGGCAAGCCTGTTGGAACTCAGAATAGCTTAACCGGGTTGAACAATAGGCCAAATCTAACAAGATAAAAAGTAGAAAGAAGAAATATAAAGGCTGCCCTTAGTTCCAGAAGATTAACAACACAAACATGGGAGGAGTGAGCAAGGCCAACTCCAAGGTTTAAACAGATTGTATCCTGCACACAGATGTCTGGCTGAGGACATGAGTAGGGACTGTGTCCATCCAGAGACAGTATCTTTTCCTTATTTCCAAAAAGTTGCCATAAAGCAGAAGGGTGAAGACTTGGGAAAATATAAGTGAGAGGTTTTGTTTAACTATGAACTCAGTGAACTACTAAAATAATGTGATCAACAATGAGCTGGGGAGGGTAATCCTTGACACGCCATGTTCAGAACAGGAGGTGGGGTAGGGGTGGTAGTCAATGTCCAAACTAATTGGATATATTGATAGTGGAAAGCAGAGCACTGGTGAATTGGAGCACAACTGGAGGAGAAAGCTGAAAACTCTGAAAGCTGTGATCTCTGAGGTATAGTGAAAAAGATTGTTGAGTTTGAAGAAGGGGAGACTTAGAAGGGCCATGATATCTACTCAGATGGACCGAACTGGAGCCCATTATCCAGAGTGAAGTAAGCCAGAAGCAAAAGCAACAATACAGTATATTAACACATATATATGGAATTTAGAAAGACAGTAACGAGAACCCAACATGCGAGACAGCAAAAGGAACGCAGATGTATAGAATAGACTTGTGGACTCTGTGGATGAGGGAAAGGGTAGGATGATATGGGAGAATGGCATTGAAACATGTTAATTATCATATGTCTAATCAATTGCCAGCCCAGGATTGATTCTCGGGGCTGGTGCATCGAGATTTCCCGGGGGGAGGGAGGAGGGAGAGGGGAGGGAGGGGTTTCTGGAGGGGGAGCATATGTAAACCCATGGTGATATCATGACATTGTATGGCAAAAACAATAAAAGGGAGAAAAAAAAAAAGAAGGGCCATGATAGATTCCTAGCAAATTACACATAAGCATAGGATACCACAAAGCAGGCATCAAAAGCTGAAAGGATATTAAAGAATTTTACATTTAAGATTTAAAACAACACGTCAAAGTTTTCATTATGAGGACAATTAGAATGAAATTCGCTTTCCTTACTTTAGAATTCAATGTTTTTACATTTGGAATTGCCTATTGCCTACAAGACAGGAAACACCATAATCTTCTTAATGCTTAGTGCTTCTAAAGTCTTAACCAAGGTCATACAAGATCTAAACTTTCCATCAATTTGACATGTCCAAAAATGGAACAGACAATGTTGTTTGCTGCTAGGATGATTAGGGCTGAAAGCAGACACCGATTCCTGGATGAAGAGGCAATTTTTGTATTGGCTAAAGCGTAGGACTGTCAAAGGTCTATGACCGTGCTGAGATTCTAGCATTCTTGGAAAAAGTACTTTCTCTAAAGAAAGAGGAAAACTGCAATCACCAGTATGATTGTCTGGTCTCTCATAGGGAACTCCAGAACTAAAGAGGGAATTGTCTATTAGAATCATCTACTAGAGAAGAATTTGATTTTCCTTTGTTATGCCCTTATTTTATTTATTCTCAGGGAGAGGATAGAATAGCTGATGAGATAGCAATTAACCAAATAGGGGAAGACATCAGGAGTTTACCATACCCCCGAGTATACTCCTCCCTCTGTGAGCTGCTTGAGTCTTAGTCTCGCTATGGGTTTATGCAGGGGATGAAGGGGGAAGGGCTCTGAGGCAAACTTATGTGGAATAAGCATAACCTAGTGAAATGGGGCAATATATCCAGCAAAAGCAGCCTTGAAGGAGAAGAAAAACTGACAGAGGGCAGTCTGAAGATGCATGTAGGTGAAGAAAGAGGGATGTTACACCCACTTAGTTTTGATCATATGTATTTCATTTCTCTACAGTGACCTTCTTAACATGTGGAGGCAAGGCAACAGTGGGTTTGCATCTGGTAATATTGTTCCAATTTTACATGAGTCACAATCATTCTCAACAAACAACCTGAACTCTGCTGTTGGCTTAGAATCAAGGAGCCAGACTTTCCCAGCAGGGTTGACCTGAAACAATGAGGTCTTTGGAACTGGCTGTATCAGTGGAGCAAAGTCAAAGTTGGGGACACTTGGAGGTGATATGTTTCTCAAGGTCAGAGTGTATGAAATGGCACAACGGCAGGAGAAGGTGGGCATGCCTGTTATAGGCACAGCACTCTCCACTGTTAATTGGTTACACTCTTAGAATTAGTCATGTGCTATGCCAGTTTGTGCCAAGGATATAAAATATCACCATGGAAGTGAAGTGAGTCACTAGTATTTTGTACCTAAGGGACGTATAGTTAAATAATATGAACCTTGAACCTCATCCTTTGATCTAAGTAAGAGCTTCAATAATGGAAGTCTGCCTCTATACACACAGTTATATAACTTTACTGTTTGAACCTCTTTTCATGTGATAGTTTTGTTTTACTGAGGCATTGCCATGGTTACCTCCTCAACTTGGCCATTACATAGAGCTCTATATGATGAAGGTGCTGTTTTATGGGACTTAGACTATTAGTTCCAGCGCTGATCAGTAGCTAGTCATAGGCATTTTACAATAGGAATTGTTGAATTATTGAATGTTTAAGAAAAAGAAAAGTGACCGTTTGTGTCTCTGCTAAATTTTTATGTAGAGCCCGAACCCCTGGTATTATGGTGTTTGGAGATAGGGGTCTTTGGGAGGTGATTAGGTCATGAGGGTGGAGCCCTCATGAATGGGATTGTGCTTGTGCTTGTGTTCACTTGTGTCCAACTCTTTGTGACCCTATGCACTGTGGCCCGTTGGACTTCTCTGTCCATAAAATTTTCCAGGCAAGAATACTGGAGCAGGTGGCCATTTCCTCCTCCAGGGGATTTTCCTGACCCAGGAACTGAACCTGCATTTCCTGCATTCCTTTACCACTGTTCCGCCTTGAATGAGATTAGTGCACTTGTCAAAGAGACCCAGGAAGTTCCCTTGCCCCTTCTGTCACTGAGGACTCAGTAAAAAAAACAGCCATCTATGAACCAAGTAGGAGGCTCTCTTTCACCAGATACCTAATCTGCTGGTATCTTGAGCTTTAATTTCTAGCCTCCAGGACTATGAGAAAAAAAGTTGTTTATTAAAAAAGAAAACTTGAGGAAGCATTTGAGACAGAAGAGAGACAGAACAATCACGGCAACAACCTGCCAAAGTAGAGTGAGAATCAACAGCAGGTAGCTCTCAGTTGAGAGACTGAATAGATACAGTCAGACATTCAGTGTGAGTCCTATACTCTGGAGCCAAGTCACTGAAGGATTTAGGAACATTCCAGGGTTTCTTTATCAATTGGGTCAAACATACAAATTCATTCCACTTAAGTAAACTGTGGTTATCCTAAGGCTTTGAAAGGCAAGCCACATTTCTTTCACTTAAGGAGATATACTTCATATTTGGTATATTTCTCTAGTTATATAAATGTTTACTGAAAGTCCTTCCAGGATTACAGGCTGAGAACTTGGAGAGTCCATCCTATTACATGATGAGTTATTCCTCCAAAGATGGAAAACTTTACTTGAGATTTAAATTCTTGACCAAAAATGAAAGACAAGGATTGATTTATACATTAAAAACACAAATACTGGTACTGTGGTAGGTGGTTTGGGGGAAAGGGTATGAATGGGGAAGAAATGTTTGAGATACTAGAAAATGCATGATAATTCATTCATTTCTAGCCCCAACTTTGTCTTTCTCTACAGACAAACATAATAAATGGTGGTAGGCTTTAAATGATCCCATTTTGTATTCATTCTTGGCTGAGAAGGCCCTGAGGTTGAGAAAGAGAAAGGCAAAACTACAAGTCCTCTTTATATGGAATTCAGGGTAGGAGGGAACAATGGAATCGATCTTGTTCAATATTTCCAACAAAGTCACAGCCTCACAGGTTAGCTCTCTCCTAGGAAGAGGGAGGGGTGCTTTGGGAACAGAGTGAAAGAAGCAACAAGGGATGAGAGAGGATGGATATAGTGGAGAGGGGACAGTTTTCATACTCTTCATCACTTTAAGTCCCTTCTACAGTGGGCATCATAATTGCTATGAATTCCTTCACTCTTCATAGTCACAGCCAGGAGGTGGTGAGATAACAGAACATTTGGGAGTGGACCAAACCAAAGACAGGGTGCTTTGGTCTAAAGACTAACTTGTTAATATGTAACTCTACATATAAATCTCCATGTGAAGCATCAGAAATCTATAAATAAATTGCTGTGGGTATGTTTATATGAGATAGTACAGAGTGATACAAGACACTATTTTTTAATGATTGGCAAGCCACAATGATAAGTGGACAGTAAACCTATGAGTCATCCTTTATCGCTCCTTTACCTTCTTCCTTGCCCAATAGATGAGCCAGCTCTACTAATGTACATCTTAGAGTTCTGTCCAGTCTCTACCCCTCTCCCACTTCCACCGCTCTAGTTCAGGTTCTCACCACCTCTTGTCTGGGCAGTTGTACCATGAAACAGCCTTTGACTATCTACTGTGTGTTTTACCCCCTCTCAAAGAGAATTTAAAAGATTTAAATGGGTACCAGCTTTCATGGAACTTGTATTTTTGCACAGAAAACAGAAATCAAGCAACCAGTTATACAATTCATTATTAATTAAAATGTTGACAAATGCAGCAAAAGGGAATGGTAAAGTGCTGAAAAAGTGCAAGTGTTAGTCACTCATTTGGGCCTGACTCTTTGTGACCCCATGGACGGTAGCCCACCAGGCTCCTCTGTCCATGGAACTCTATAGGCAAGGAAATTGGAGTGGGTAGTCATTCCTTTCTCCCAGGGATCCTCCCAACCTAGGGATTGAATCCAGATCCTCTGTACTGCAGGCTGATTCTTTACCATCTGAGCCACCAGTAAAACACTGGGAAGTATACAAAAGGCATCTAAAGAAAGCTTCCTCAAGAATGTTCCATGTGTATTTGAAAAGAGTCTGTATTCTTTTTATTTTGGATGTAAGTGGGGAAGAATCCCTTAGAAGAAATGGAGTAGCCATTTGAGATTGGATGCAATCTCAAATATGATGGAATGAACTCCTGTTCGTTTCCAAGGCAAACGATTCAATATCACAGTAATCCAAGTCTGTGTCCCAAAAAGTAATGCTTAAGAAGCTGAAGTTGAACAGTTCTTTGAAGACCTACAAGACCTTCTAGAACTAACACCCAAGAAAGATGTCCTTTTCATTATAGGGGACTGGAATGCAAAGGTGGGAAGTCAAGAGATACCTGGAGTAATAGGAAAATTTGGCCTTGGGGTACAGAATGAAGCAAGGCAAAGGCTAACAGAGTTTTGCCAAGAGAACTCACTGGTCATAGCAAATACCCTCTTCCAACAACAAAAGTGAAGACTCGACATATCTGGGACATCACCAGATGGCCAATACCAAAATCAGCTTGATTATAATATTTGCAGCCAAAGATGGAAAAGCTTTATACAGTTATCAAAAACAAGACCAGGAGCTGACTGTGGCTCAGATCATGAACTTCTTATTGCCAAGTTGACTTAAACTGAAGAAAGTAGGGAAAACCACTAGACCATTCAGATATGACCTAAATCAAATCCTTTATGATTATACAGTGGAAGTGACAAATGGATTTAAGGGATTAGATCTGAGAGAGTACCTGAAGAACTATGGTGGAGGTTTGTGACATTGTACAGGAGGCGGTGATCAAGGTCATCCCCAAGAAAAAGTAATGCGAAAAGGCAAAATGGTTGTCTGAGGAGGCCTCACAAATAGCTGTGAAAACAAGAGAAGCTAAGGAGAAAAGGAAAGATATACTCATTTGAATGCAGAATTCTAAAGAATAACAAGGAGAGATAAAAAAGCCTTCCTCAGTTATCATGCAAAGAAATAGAGGAAAACAATAGGATGGGGAAGACTAGAGATCTCTTCAAGAAAATTAGAGATACCAAGGGAACATTTCATGCAAAGATGGGCATAATAAAGGACAAAAATTCTAATGGAAGCAAAAGATATTAACAAGAGGTGGCAAGAATACACAGAAGAACTATACAAAAAAAATCTTCATGACCCAGATAACCGCGATGGTGTGATCACTAACCTAGAGCCAGACATCCTGGAATGTGAAGTCAAGTGGGCCTTAGGAAGCATCACTACAAACAAGGCTAGTGGAGGTGATAGAATTCTAATTGAGCTATTTCAAATCCTCAAAGATGATACTGTGAATGAGCTACACTCAATATGCCAGCAGATTTGGAAAATGCAGCAGTGGCCACAGGACTGGAAAAGGTCAGTTTCCATTCCAATCCCAAAGAAAATCAATGCCAAAGAATGCTCAAACTACCACACAATTGCACTCATCTCACACGCTAGCAAAGTAATGCTCAAAATTCTCCAAGCCAGGCTTCAACAGTATATGAACCGTGAACTTCCAGATGTTCAAGCTGGATTTAGAAAAGGCAGAGGAATCAGAGATCAAACTGCCAACATCTGCTGGATCATCAAAAAAGCAAGAGAGTTCCAGAAAAATATCTACTTCTGCTTTATTGACTATGCCAAAGCCTTTGATTGTGTGGATCACAGCAAACTGTGGAAAATCATTCAAGAGATGGGAATACCAGACCACCTGAACTGCCTCCTGAGAAATCTTTATACAGGTCAAGAAGCAACAGTTAGAACTGGACATGGAACAACAGACTGATTCCTAATAGGAAAAGAAGTACATCAAGGCTGTATATTGTCACCCTGCTTATTTAACTTATATGCAGAGTACATCATGCGAATTGCTAGACTGGATGAAGCACAGCTGGTGTCAACATTGCTGGGAGAAATATCAATAACCTCAGATATGCAAATGACACCACCCTTATGGCAGAAATTGAAGAAGAACTAAGAAGTCTCTTGAAGAAAATGAAAGAGGAGAGTGAAAAAGTTGGCTTAAAGCTCAACATTCAGCAAACTAAGATCATGGCATCTGGTCCCATCACTTCATGGCAAATAGATGGGAAGCAATGGAAATAGTGGCAGACTTTATTTTGGGGGGCCCCAAAATTACTGCAGATGGTGACTGCTGCTGCTGCTGCTAAGTCACTTCAGTCATGTTCGACTCTGTGAGACGCCATAGATGGCAGCCCATCAGGCTCCCCCGTCCCTGGGATTCTCCAGGCAAGAACACTGGAGTGGGTTGCCATTTCCTTCTCCAATGCATGAAGGTGAAAAGTGAAAGTGAAGTCGCTCAGTTGTGTCTGATTCTTAGCGACCCCATGGACTGCAGCCTACCAGGCTCCTCCGTCCATGGGATTTTTCCAGGCAAGAGTACTGAGTGGGGTGCCATTGCCCTTGCAACCATGGAATTAAAAGACGTTTACTCCTTGGGAGAAAAGTTATGACCAACCTTGACAGCATATTAAAAAGCAGACACTACTTTGCCAACAAATGTCTGTTTTGTCAAGGCTATGTTTTTTCCATGTGACTAAGAAATTGTTTATGAAAGCTGTTAGGTACTAGACCAGACAAGAGAAGACAAAGACATTGCATGAGAATCCCAGCCCTAACCATGGATGTCAACTTGATAGTCTTCTCCACTTTATCTGTATGTTCCCTCTGAGTCTTACTCAACATGGTCACCACCAGCCACTGGACTAAGATGAGACTTGTTGACTAGAAGGCATAGAGAAGAAACGGCAACTGACTCTGGTAGTCTTGCCTGCAAAAATCCCATGGACAGAGGAGCCTGGAGGGCTACAGTCCGTGGGTCACAAAAGAGATGGACACAACTGAGCATACACTAGGCATGGCAAGTCTCAGGTCATTATTCACATACCTTGCTAAAATCCCTGTGTTTTCTAAGTGCATTAGGACAGGGCTCCAGTTCTAATAACAAGGCATTTCTTCATGACATAGACTCAGCCATATGTGCCTCTGGGAACATATTATAATTAGAGATGATTTTTCTTAAAAAAAATACTATAATCAAATTGTGCCTATTTCTACCAGGCTTTCCTAAAACTGAAAATGTAACAGTTTCAAACTCCTATCCTCACTTAAAATAATGAGATGACTTTGGAGGATCTAATAAGTGCTTGCTAATAAACCACCCATTCTGATGGTACAAAAGCCCTCAATTTGCTCAGGAGGGAACATAAGACACACTATGGGTAAGGTTTTACTGCACAGTAAATCAGGGTAAAGCAAAAGTGCTGGCTCTAACAACGCAGGTTAATTATTATTGTTTTTTTATTTTTATTTTTTTTAATTTATTTTTTTATTAGTTTTTCCATACAATGACATGTTATCGCCATGGGTTTACAAGGTTTTTTTTTTTTTTTCCAAAAACTTGGTTGTTCCAAATACATTTTTAAAGCTTTCCAGAGGACTGTGAATTATTATCTTCTTCCCTACCTCCTGTCCATTTTCACCTTGGTCATCAAAAACATCCAAAATCTTTCTACTGACCTTAAAACTGGACTTTTAAAATAGCCTTTAGTTTCTCTTCTTGGGCTAAATCAATGAATGACTGAATAAAAATGCTGAATATTCAAATGTATTTCTATTTTGAGCAAAGTCAAATGAACAACTGAGACACAGGTACTGCCTCTAAAGGCATAATCCTTTGTTTTCTTGTTGCTATTTTTTCATTCCTATGGCTGAGTTGGAGCTGAAGTTGGAGGGCTGGTCTGGTCGTGAAGTTCCTGGAAAAGTCAGTGGGAAGATTTGCTTTATAAGAATAAGATTTCAGGAATCCTGACATATTAACCTGTATTCAGGATGTGATTTTTTAATAAGGAGAAGCAGTGTTTGCTAAAAGATGTAATTTCTGCCCAATAGACCTTGATGATTCAGTCTTTCCTAAAGAAATATATCAAATATTCAAAACATACAATAATTAACAAAATTAATTCAGTCTCCAAGTACCTTAAGAGCCATTTATAATTTTATTGAGGTAGCTAAATAACAGAACAATTTTTCATTATCTCTGCCCATGGAAAAAATCAATAGCTAGCTTTCAATGTCTTTTTAGATGATGCTGCAGAATTTACAGTGTAAATATTAATAAACAGAAGTACAAAAGAATGATAACTATAGGGGGAAGACAGTGGAAGAAAAGTCACTAGTGGATTCTCTACAAATGGAGCAGTGAACCCCAGTACTCATTTCCATTGCAGCAAGAGCTTTTCTGCTAAATTTTTGATTAGGTATATACATATATATGTATGCATATATATATGTTCATATATAGGCTCATACTCTTCTGAGAGTTAATGTGATGCAAAGTGGCTTTTTGAGTAACAGTTCAACCAGAACAAAAGAGACAACCAGCTTACTCAGATTTTCTGGTTAATATATTCTGAACAGCATTCAGTATTTTGGTTACCCACACTGTCCACATCCCAGGCAGTATATCCTACCTCTGCCTTGCATTCTTTGTTTGCATTCTTGTCCTGTTATAGAAGAACCAGTCCTTGTATTTCTTTGCTTATTAGATAACTTAATATTTTTAAAAGTTTCAACAAATTGAGACAATATGTCAGTAGACCCTGTGTACTCTGTACTTTGATATGTGCTATGCTGGCTATTTGAATATGCGAGACAGGAGGCTAATTCTTGTCATCCACCTATCTGAGAATAATTTCATCTGCAGCAAAATATTATCTAAAAGAGAGCTGGTTATATGTGGACATTTAAGGATATAGTCTCATTGTACCAAACTGAACAATATTTTCAACTTCTAATACTTTATAAACAATATATGAGAGCTAAGCTTGTAAGAGATGTTTTCTCAGTGAGCTTTATTTTGAATTTATTTGTCATACAGGATAATACACATCCTGACTTGTACTTTTGAAAGACATATTTCAGAGGTGACAGAAAATAGTGGTAAATGTTCCTTCTCAGAACAGATTGCTGTGCTGGTATCTGTAGATGCCCTAAGGCTGAAGTTCCTTTTGAAATTATTTTTAAACTACTTGAATCCCCAGTCTCCCACCATTCCCCATATGGCAAATTCTTAATGGTGCTGCTTCAAAGGAAATCCATGATTGTGATGCCATGTGTATTTGTGTATTAGGGAAGGAAAATATAAAGACAAGAGAAACGACTTATCTTAAAGGATCATTATTTGTTCCAAAACTATATTTAGACATAAATAGAAGTAATATGTCAATCTATTTCTCTTCCAGTCAAAATTAACCATTCTTCCCCTTTTTATTGCACTTTGCAATACTTAACTATCCTAGTCAGATTTGAAAATATTGTTATGTGTGTGTATTTCTTTCTGGAATCACTGAATAGTGGTTTGTTGGGAAGTAGGGACCAGGCTTTGTGTTTCCCCCTGTGCACCTGTGGGCTACTCATGGTGTATAGTAGATGCTCAGCTGTTGTCTCTTCAATTGAATCCAGCGATTCACACCTTTCAGAGAAACCCAGTTGTTTGATAAGATCATTTCATTTTGTTTCTCTGTGAGGGACTGCGCTCAGGAAACTGAGATCAGAGCCACGGTGGGAAACTTTTTGTGTTTTCAGGCATTTTGGGGATCACAATGTAAATGAAACATTGTCACAGCAGTCCTTTCACTGAGGTCGCTGAGGACACATCAGAGGGGTGTTTGATTTCTCTTCTGAACCCATGGTGGTGCTCATCTCACAGACACACTGGGTACCACCACGAGCAGGTGGACCCCGCAGCGGTCATGGCCCCAGCATGGATTTCAGAGGCTAAGGGTGTGGATGAAAGTGGGGGTGGGAATGAAGAGGTAGAAAGAGGAAAGGAGGAATTCAGCCAAGGAATTAATGTTTCTGACACCCCGTCTTTTATCATTGTGTAAGGTGGAACTGTGGGAAATTGTTCCATGAATTCTAGTTTATGAAGTGGCTGGATGAAGTGCTAACTGCATGGTAAACAAACGCATCTCATGCTGCAGTGTCTTTAAAAAATAATGTCTGGGGAATTAAGCCACTATGTTTAGAAGTGGGTCAACAGTGATTTGAACTGTGGGGATATTTTCAAACCTGCACGCCATAGCCAGACATCAGAAATATGTGCTTTTGTTTTTGTTCAGTCGTTAAGTCATGTCCAACTCTTTGCAACCCCATGGACTGCAGCATGTCAGGCTTCCCTGTCCTCTACTATCTCCTGGAGTTTGAGTAACAGTTTGAGTAACAGTGAGAGTAACCATCTCATCCTCTGTCGCCCTCTTCTCCTTTTGCCTTCAATCTTTCCCAGTATCTGGGTCTTTTCCAATGCGTCGGCTCTTTGCATCAAGTGGCCAAAATATTGGAGCTTCAACTTCAGCATCAGTCTTTCCAATGACTATTCAGGGTTGATTTCCTTTAGGACTGACTGGTTGATCTCCTTGCTATACGTGCTATAAGCTGTGACAAAAGCAAACCCACCTGGAGATCATATTGATCATTTCTTCTGAGTGGAGCCCAGAGGCTGGAAAGCTCCTGAACCAAAGTTTGTCTTGAGTTTGCTCAGAGCTCTGTGGAGTGCTTTGGATTTCACCTCCTCTCACTGGCAGTGCTGTGGATCATCCTGGCTCTTTGCCCCCTCTCCCCAATAAGTGAGGAAGGACAAAATGTTGTTTCTCAGTGTTTACTGGTCATAATGTTCATGAGTTAATCACTAAAAAATGTGATTAACATTTATTAATTCATATAACACAATCCCTACCCTTCACCAGTTATATCCCAGGATATTATCATAGGCACACCCCTAAATACCCAGTCACCCAGGCTGAAGACTGCTATCCCCTCTCTTTGAAAAGTAAGCATCAATTGGATCAGATGCAAGATGGGGTTAGTTGAAATTAGATATTTCCTACAAAAATCCACAGGTATATAGAGTAGTGGACTAATTTCACTGCTTCATCCACTAAATGTATAGAGTGGTGGTAGGGGAAGCATTGAGGTAGGGGGGAAAGGAGAGGACTGAATAAGGGCTTGGACATAAGTGAAGGGTAAGAAGGACTTTTCCAGATACCCACCCCTAGTTGTCTTCGACCCTCTGGGTCTCTCCAGGTGCTCTGATTCCTGAGTTTCCTCATCTCAATCCCAGCAGTCTGTGTGCTGGCAGATAGAGAGCAGTCACCCTACTGAGGCATCTCCTGCCCAGGGTCAGTGCCCACAGAGTGAATTGTCCAAGTGCCCGCTGCCATGGTCTGGTTGTTAGCAAAACCGCAACTCCTTTCCAGAGCTCTAATGTTCCCCTCTGCCCTCAAGGTCTGGGCACTACTAGTACAGTGTAACTGTAGCCACCATTTAAGAACGTCCTTAGGGTCTGAAACATTGTCAGATATTAAAAAAAAAAAAAAAGGCTATAGCTTGATTCTTTGAGCTGTTATTTCCTCTCCAGGGGAACAGGCAGTCAAGGTTTTATCAGCAGGATAACGTTCCAGGAAAATCTTTCAGTTTCACAGGAGAAGAAAAAAACTGCTAGAGGGTGCATAGGATAGCTCTCATTTAGCAAGATAGAAACCAGCCTGCTGAATGAAAAACAGCCCGTTCTGAGGACTGCAAGGGACAGCAATGGATTTGTACGGTGGCTGTGAAATAGGTTATCTTGGTGGATAGGTTAGGATAGGTTATCTTGGTGATGTCATTAATGTCAGGGGAAGTGGTGATGCCTAGGTACTGAACACAGACCTGGGAGACCTAGGATGAATGACTCTTACTGGACAAATGATTCATTTCATTAGAACACAACTCAGTTTCTATGCTTATAAAAAATACTTGGTATTTGCTTAGGAATAATCTTATGGACTTAGAAGAATACAGATCTAATGAGGGAATGAATGCAGCATTTCTTTTATGTGATTTAAAGCTTATGTTTTAGTTCCCCTTGCAAGAGAAAATATTTTATAATAGAATAGAAAAAAGTGATAGTAATGTTGATATTGTCATCGTTGCTCAGTCATGTCTGACTTTTTGAGACCCCATGTTGATAGGAACAAGCTTAACACAGAATACAGACTTCCTGTGTTCATAGAGGGGAGATTGAAGTAGCCAAGGATATAATTTCTAATGATGACCTGATCTGATTTGTGATCTCACTGCATCAGTGGCAGTTCAAAGAGTGATTTCCAGCACTTTGCATCAATATAGTAATTGGGATCTTGAAAAAACTCACATTTGCCATCTCAGATGGCAGAGTTGAAAATATGAGTACCCCTAAGCTAAGTATTTGTTGCTGTCCTTTAGCTGCTAAATTGTGTCCGACTCTTTGTGACCCCATAGACTGTAGCCAGCAGGGTTTCTATGTCCATGGGACTCTCCAGGAAAGAATACTGGGGTGGGGTGCCATTTCCTTTGCCAGGGGATCTTTCTGACCCAGGGATCAAACCTAGGTTTCCTGCATTGGAGGCAATTCTTTACCCGCTGTGCCACCAGGGAAGTCCAAACTAAGTATATTTATTATGAAAAAATAAGTTAGCTCATTCCAGCATTGTTTGTAATAAGAAAAATTGAAAACAATTAAAATTAAAATAGCTAAACAGTGTTGTAGTCTTTTAATCTAACGTTATTCAGTATTTAAAAATTGAGGAAGTTTGAGGTATTAAGAAATATAAACATGTTGTAGGGAGTGGGAATAACTACAGAATGATATGCAATCATAATTTTACCTTGATAAAAATAAATAAGTCTATCTACATATATACTGTTTGTTAGTATACATACATAGACATGTATATGTCTATAAGTTGTGGCAGTGTGGTATGTGAACATGTAGAGGGATGAGTAAAATTAACTGTAAGAAAAATGTAGAAAAGTAAACATTGCATGCTTTTCTTTTAAATTTTTTACACTGTTTTACTTTTTATTGTACTGTATCATAGTTAACATATAGTACTATGGTAATTTCAGGTGTACCACAAAGTGATTTGACATTAGATACACACAAAAATGATTACTACAATGTCTAATAACCATCTGTCCCCATAAAAAGTTATTATAGTATTATTGATAATATTTCTTACATATATATATGTATGTATATATACCCCATGACTTGTTTATCTTCTAGCATGTTTTCCTTTTCATATTACTGAAGTAGTATATATCTATTAAAACAATAAACAGCCAATGAAACCATTACCAACTCAATAGATGGGTTTCATCAAATTAAATGTGTTATATATTAAAACCACCATAAAGTTCAGATGTTTTATTTAAGGCCACTATGAAAGCATATGTGTTTCTGAGCCAGGTCAGAGAACCTGGCAATGATGACTTGATGTTTTTAAGATCTTTGTGCTTGTAACTCCAGTTATTTTCATTCATTTAAAAGAGTATACCTCAGCATTCTATCTGGGTGGTCCAGAGACTGAAGTAGTGTACTGTAGCACTCTGAAGTAACTGTCATTAGGCAATCAGGATCTTGCAGACCACGACATTCTAAGCATGTTTCCATTGCCTTGTGTAAATATTTTGACAGTAGCCTATGTGTACTGATGACATTTTGCATAACCAAGAATAACAGGTGCAGTGAAAAGGGAATCAAGTTCCTTGAGGATGCATTTTTGATTTGTCGTGTGTGCCTTGACTTTTCTAAAGGTATATTAACAATAATAGCTTTAGTGGTGTAATTGGTTGCTATGAATAACCTATGGCGATGAAAACCTTCTTTGGGGGACTTTCCTGACAATCCAGTGGTTAAGACTGTGCTTCCACTCCAGGGAGCATGGGTTCCATATCCCTGGTCAGGGAACTAAGGTCCTGCATGTGGCACTGTGTGGCCAAAATTTTTTTCAGAAAGCAAACCTTCATTGGAGTAAAGTAAGAAATCTCCTCAGATGAGTTCAGGAGATCATGGAGAGGCATTCTGATCAAAACCGCTGCTTCCCAGGGGTGTAGCCCTCTTACGCCCTGGGCCAGTTGTTCCCTGGGCTCTGTTGATCCTGCCTGATTAATGGGCAAGAAGATGTAAGGACGGTGTCAGAAAGACACCAGGTTTGTGCATCTAATGGTCAGAGGCAGGGCTAACAAGCTCTTGAGTCCGCCACATACCCACGCAGTTAGAGATGTGAACACTCACTAATTAGAAAGGATGAATAGTGCCTGCTGTCACCCAGGGCCAGAGGACATGGCAAAGATTTTTTGGCAGGTAGACTTTTTTCTTTTTAATGGATATATCTGGAAATCTAGTTTAATGTGCACTTGTGGTTAGAAGAAAAATCATAAAATGGCTTTCCTACTGTGATAAGGTGTTTTGGAACTCAAGGAGGGTCGATTCCCCCTCCCCCCAGAATTGCCCGACTATAATTCCTGGTAAGATATACAAACTAAATCCATATATTTCATGCTATTCTCATCGTGTGAAGTCAGCCTGAAAATAGCATATAAAGAAAAATCAAGGCTAATATTAAAAGGTACAACCCAAACTCATTTATAGCTGTCATGGCATTAAAATCACAGACAGAAAGCAGTGTCTCTGTTGTAAAATAGAATAAAGGGTTGTAAAATTAACACAATAATACTTCTGTGAATGTGTGCAGAGGAAAAAATCCAAATTCACTCATCAACATAAATATATTGGTTCTCCCTCGCCCAACTTTTGAGGTTACTATTGTAGTTTGGGGAGATGAATTTTACATAGTTTTATGGACTTGGGATTAATGTAGCTTTCTGATTAGATACAGACTTATGGATCCCTCTTTATTTCTGGCTCTCTCTCTGTTTCTCTTTCTCTCTCCTTTTCTTGGTATAAATCACTTCATCTCAGTTACCCTAATTAAGAATTTTTTCAGTCAGTTTAGTTGCTCAGTCATGTCTGACTCTTTGTGTCCCCATGGACTGCAGCACTCCAAGCTTCCCTGTCCATCACCAACTCCTAGAGCTAGCTCAAACTCATGTCTACTGAGTTGGTGATGCCATCCAACCATCTCATCTTCTGTTGTCCCCTTCTCCTCTTGCCTTCAATCTTTCCCAGCATCAGGATCTTTTCCAATGAATCGATTCTTCCCATCAGGTGACCAAAGTATTGGAGCTTCAGCTTCAGCATCAGTCCTTCCAGTGAATATTCAGGACTGATTTCCTTTAAGATTGATTGGTTTGAACTATTTGCAGTCCAAGGGACTCTCAAGAGTCTTCTCCAATATCATGGTTCAAAAGCATCAATTTTTGGCACTCATCCTTCTTTATGGTCCAGTTCTCACATCCATACATGACTCTTGGAAAAACAATAGCTTTGACTATGAGAATGTTTAATCTTCTCAAATACTAGTTTTTAAACCCTAGTCTGAAACCAAGTGAAGTTTAAAGTGACACTTTAAAAATACCTACCAATCAAATCTTTCTCCCTATGTAATTCTAGTTCATTTATAAAGAGCAGTAGTGTGTACCCAGTTGTCAGCGAGCATGTGTGCTAAGTTGTCTCAGTCATGTCCAACTCTTTGTGACGCCATGGACCATAGCCCGCCAGGCTCCTCTGTCCATGGGATTTTCCAGGCAAGAATACTGGAGTGGGTTGCCGTGCCCTCCTCCAGGGGATCTTCCCAGCCCAGGGATCAAACCCGTATCTCCTTTGGCTCTTGCATTGGTAGGTGAATTCTTTACCTCTGAGCCACTGGGGAAGCCCATCCATTTGGCAGGAAGGGTTACTATTAGTGCATTTCATCAATTTAAGAGAAATCTGTTAATAAAATATTGTGTTTAGGCAAGTGAGGGCTTACAAAGTGAATATGACATAGGCATTTTTCCCAAGCTGTTCACATCAAAAGAGAGAGACAGACTTCTGAATATCTGATCATAACACAACATAAATCTGTGCTAAAATCAAGGTCAAGTTGCTCAAAAGAGAGAGAGAGAATAATTCATCTTCAATTTATAGAAAATTTTCATTTCCAAAATCAAGATTCCTTGCCAGTGAAGCATATGTAAACATTTTTGGATAAAGTACATTTTTTGAAATGTTATTTTAGTGCAACTTTTACTAGTAAGAAAATATGGAAATTCTTTGAAGGCTAGTAAAACATCTACAGGGGTATGGAAGTTGACATTTGTGGGGTTTTTGGCATGAAACTTACAGTTTTTAAACACACATGGGACATTTCTGAAAGTGAATTTGATACATTTGGCCTAAAGATCTCAGTTTTTTTTTGAAAGATCTCAACACGTCTATGGCCATACCACCCTGAATATGCCTGATCTCTTCTGAAAGATCGCAACATACCTGTCACATTTTCTTACTGTAATAAGTAAATAGATGACCAAAAATATTTTGTACATTCAGAGTTTAAAACATACTTCCAAACCAGTCAAGGAAGAATTGAAATTAGGAAATTCTTAGACATGAATAATAGACAAAATGCTCTATGTCAAAACTTGTGGGATGTAGTAAGATTGCGCTGAGAGATAAATTTGTAGGCTTAAGTGCTTGTTTTAAAAAATAAATGCAAAAAAAAAATGAGCTAAGTATCCGATTTAAGAGATCAGAGGGAAGAACAAACTCACTAGATAATCCAAAGAAAGTTGAAGAGCCAGAAACTAATGAAACAGAAATCAAAGGTACAAATGAGATTTGCGTTGTATGGCAGAAACCAACACAACATTGTAAAAATTTTTAAACTAAATTTAAAGTTAAAAAATAGGAAAAAAGAGTCTGTTTTTAAAAGAGTAATAAGGGACTTCCCTGGTATTACAGTGGAGGGGAATCTGCCTGCCAGTGCAGAGACAAGGTTTCAGTGCCTGGTCCGGGAAGATTCCACATACTGCAGAGCAAGTAAGCCCGTGCACAGGGGCTAAGCAGCCCCTGTGTCTAGGGCCCATGCTCTGTAACAAGAGAAGCCCCTGCAATGAGAAGCCCCTGCAATGAGAAGCCCTTGCATTGCAATGAATAGTAGTCCCCACTCACCACAGCTAGAGAAAGCCGATGGGCAGCAACAAAGACCCAGAACAACCAAAAAAAAAAGAGTAATAAAGACAGCAACCTCTGTGAGGCTTTGTCAAGGGGGAGGAAAAAATGTTTCTACACACGTTGCTTTACAGGATTAGATAAATGAGAGAAAACAAATTTATGCTCATCAATTTAAAAACTTGTAATAAATAGATGTGTTACGAAGAAAATAAAAATGCATCAAACCTGGGCTGGTGATTCATTTCACATATGATAATTTACATGTTTCAATGCCGTTTTCCCACATCATCCCACCCTTGCCCTCTCCCATAGAGTCTAAAAGACTGTTCTATAGATCTGCGTCTCTTTTGCTGTCTTGCATACAGGGCCATTGTTACCATCTTTCTAAATTCCAAATATATGCATTAGTATACTGTATTGTTGATACAGGGTGCTCAAGGCCAGTGCACTGGGAAGACCCAGAGGGATGGAATCAGGAGGGAGGTGGGAGGGGGGTTCTGGAAGGGGAACACATGTATACCCATGGCAGATTCATGTCAATGTATGGCAAAACCAACACAATAATGTAAAGGAAAAAATAAATTAAAAAAAAGAAAATATAAATGATTTGTGCTATAACCGTGGAAAAAATTGAATTAAAAATTTTAACTCTTTCTGTGAGCAAAACCTTATGCCCAGATTATCTTCTTAGACAAATTCAAGGTATTAATAATTCCAAACTTCAACTCTTTTACAGAAGAGAAAAGATGAAGCACTTCTCAACTTGTTTCATGAGTCCATGACAACCTTGATATCAAAGCCAGATAAGAATAGTATAAAAAAGAAATTATTAAAAGAAAATATTAAATATAGAGTCAAAATTCTGAAACAAAATACCAGCAACCAGAACTTAGCCATCGATTAGAAAAAGTCACAGCCAAGCTTACAAATATAGGGCTAATATATTTAATAGGTTAAGGAAGTGTGGGAGAGAAAAGAGGAATATGGTTACCTCTACAGTAGTAGAACAAACATTTGATAAAATTGCACATTTGTTCATGGTTTAACAAGTAAGCAAACATAACTCCTGGTAATAAGAAGATCATCACTACCTTAGCCAGAAAAGGTGAATCTAAAACATTGTATTTATTTTTCAGAGATCTAGAAGGTAACTAAAACTAAGCTTTCTTGCTCCATATAAAGATGAGAAAAGATTGTTAACATTTAAACCATTTTTTTGCCCCATTACATTTATAAATGTGTGTGTTTGTACAAATATAAATATACACAAATACACTGAGCTTTATTGCATAGTAGTTAAGAACGTGAGATCTGGAGGAAAATTGCTAAGGGTTGTATGACTTGGGGCAAGTTTTCTGACCTCACTGTGCCTCAGTATTCTCATCAGTAAAATGGGTGAGGAAAACATCTCATTGGGTTGTGGTAAGAGTTAAACAAATACATATATGTGAGGCATATAGGGAAATGCCTGACAGATTGTAAGAACTCAATATATGTATTAGTGGCTATTTTTTCCTCAGTACTAAAATATCTCCTTTATATTTTTTCTATATTTTCCAAAATTTCTACAATATTTTAGTTTTATAAAAAGAGCTGTTTTAAACACACACACGTACTGCTCACATACACCCTTACAAAGGTCTTTTGATCTGAGTTGCTTCATACACTTCCCTGGAAGATTGGGATGTGGCAAAACACTTCTGAGAGCTCTGCTTTCACCTGTCATGGTTCCTGTCAGGGCACCTCTATTCTCATTGCATCTCCTAAGGTAAGACAGTTGAAGCATTGTTCTGACCATGTGCCATAATCCCATAACAGTCCATTCTGAGCCCTGATGATTCCAGAGGAAAAGGAAAGGTTCTTTCTGATCATTTTGAGACAAAGGTGCAGCAGAATCACCCATGGAACTTCCTGACTAAGGATGTTCACTCTGCCCTTGAAGACTGATTTGGCAGGTCAGAGGGCGCTTGCATAATTGTGATGCTGATGGGCACCTGGTTTGTGATCAGCTGCTTTATTCTGTTTTCATTCAACCTTTCCTCATATCCTGACACCAGTAGCCCTCGGTTGATGGATTTTAATGGCATACAAGCACTTCCCAGTGAATTTCAATTAATTTTCCAAATTGCTCAGGAAATATTCTAGGTTAGAAAAAGGAGAAACAACATTCCTCATCCTCAGAAGTTTACATTTTCATGTAGGAAAACAGAAGTAAACACAAAGGATATTTATAGAATGTAATAAGTGGTCTGAAGAGGAAATAAAGGGGCTGATTTGATAGGGTGATGAGAGAGGAGGCTTGAGACAGGTACCCAGGGACAGGTATGCTGATCAGGTAGAGAAGACTCTGAAATGCGAGGGAGCATTTTATGCCCAGAATAGAAGTGAATGTCTTCCATGCAGAGGCAACAGCCACCACAACAGGGCCACCGCAATAGGAAAGAACTCTGCATGTTCCGGTTTGGTGTCTGCAACAGCATGTGTAGGAGGAGACTCTGGGGAGGTCATGTCATGGGAACTTGCTCAGGCCAAGGAGTTTGGGGTTTATTCTAAGTGTAGTTAAAAAACCACAAGCTTTTCAGTGGGGTATGGTGGAGGTGACATAGGAAATCCATGTTTTCAAAGATTGCACTGGTTTTATATATGGAGATAGATTGGTGGAAAGTAACAGCAGAAGCAAGGAAACTCAGAAGACCATTGCTATAACCCAGGCAACAGATGATGGCAGCTTGGACTTGGGGAGTGGCAGAGGGCTGGAGAGGCGTGAATCAAGTCGGAGTCTCTCTGGAGGTAGATGGCAACTAGCGTATTTGTGGCAGATTCAGAGTTCTGATTGGCTATGTGGCAATTGTAGATTCAGGCCATTGGGTCAAAAGCCACTGCAGGGCCTCCTTCCCATGAAGGTAACTGGAGGTTAATGGAGAGAATGCTGACTGGTCTCATACGTTCCAAGTCCAAGTTCCCGTTTGTCCTTTGGATCATTATATAGTTGCACTGTGGCAGTTGTAAATGGCTTACTGTGTCAAGAGGGTGAGATGCTGTTTTCACCAAGGGATCAGTTTTCAGCTGCAGAGTTCCATATTCTGGGCAACATTTGGGGCTCACTTAATTACCCTCTTTCATCAGAGGTAGAGTAAGTCTAGGCTTCCTCAGTCCCAGGAGATGTGCTGGAGATGAAGGGTAGCTCCAGAGTCTATGGGGCATCTGTTCCATGTTCTTGAGTAGTCCTGACCTCACCTGAAGCATTGGGACTTCTCTCTTGAGAGGACCAGAGCTAACTAGCTTCTCAGAGGTTGATTCTGAGCCCAAGTCAATCTGAGTACAGGGCGTAGTCCTCCCATTCTCGACACACTTACTCAATGTGACTGCTGTCTTCAGAGTTCAATCCAGCCCTACTCAGCCCCCGGGCCATCTCCAGAGAGTCTCAGACTGGTAAGGAACTGGGGGATGGGGCCCAATGCCCCGTTCAAGCAGGCTCAATTGTGTCTGACTCTGTGACCCCATGCACTGCAGTTTGCCAGGCTCCTCTGTGCATGGGATTTTTCAGGCAAGAATACTGAAGTGAGTTGCCATTTCCTTCTCCAGGGGAATTTCTTGATCCAGGGATCAAACCCATGTCTCCTGCATGGGCAGGCAGACTCTTTACCACTGTACCACCTAGGAAGACCAATGGGGTGGGGGGGGGAAGGTGTAATGTGACAGCTGCTGTGGGCAAAAGCAGAAATGAACCATACTTCACTTCCCCGTTTTCTATCAGGAGAAAATGGTGAGATATTACAAAACCCATGGTTCTCAGATGGGGTATGCATGTATGGTATGGTGGAACATTCTCGACCAGTAGCCAAAAGAAAACATAAATAAGAAAGAAAATATAAACCAGTGTGTAAGTCAAATGACACACCAAGTGCCCTCAGCTTTAGGAAAGATGTTTGTATGCATATTAACTACAGATTGTAAGGGTGTTTCCAAGAGTATGATCCAATTCCTTTATCTCATCCACGAACAAGTTTTATAAAGGACTTGGACCTTTATGCTTATGGCACTGTGTGAGGGGTCAGGAGTAAATTTAGAAGCAATTTGAAGGCATGAAAGCTATAACCATTTATTTTATAGGTTGAAAATATTGAACAGTAATGTGGATATAAAGGCAATGAGAGTGGTAAATATTGTGTAAAGTAATTTTTTAGGTTTTCTTGAAAAACAAGTTTCAGAACAATACATCAGGTATGAACCATTTAATTGAAAACTGAACAATTTGGTGTTTCACTCAATCTAAGAAGCTATCAAATATAAGCCAGCCTAATTTCAGACATGTTAATATGTGAGCACAGGTACACTTTAAAATAGGTTTATAAAGGTTAATAAAGGTTTTTATAAATGCTATTTATGATTGTTTTTAAATAAATGTTTTTAAAGGCAGAAAGAGTATAAGAACAATATATTCTAAAATGCTAACAGAGAAATTAAAATGTTAAAAAGATACCTCTACAAGAGGGGAGTGGGATAGGATATAGGACTTTTTACAATGAGCATGTAATGAGAGAATTTGTGTCTCTGTGTGTGTTTGTATAAACGACACTGATTCATATGAGTAAAGCTATGTGTAAATTTGCTAGTAAAAAAATTTGTGTATGGAGCAAATAGGCCAATAGGTTATGATTTTTATTAGCACAGCAAACACTCACATAATTCAGGGAAGGTCAAAGAAATTTTCTGTTTGTGCTTCAACTGCACATTCCTACCTGCTGTGAAATAAACCCAACCTTCCTGCCGGGGTCTGTTGATTCAGCTTTGCCATCTGGAGTCATCTAGCATTCACATTCTGAATGGAATAATGCTTTGGTCAGAGGCTCTGAGGGGAGCAAAGTCTGTGGTAGATGGTGTTAATTACATTCTTTCCATAAAATAGCAGGGCTCTAGGCACAAACTGGGTGGAAGCCGTTGTGTCCATGTGGCAGCCAAGATTCAGAATATAAGTAATTCCCTTGAATTTCATCTGTTATCTCACATGGAAGGGGAGAACCCAGATTCAGATCAGAAGGTGAAAGGTTTATGGGCAAGAACACCAGACAGGCAGGGCCATAAAGTCGGAGAAGTGGCTGCTTCATTATTCATGAGTCCTGTTGCTTCTGAGAACATTCTGTATCATGTGTACTGTTGGCTTCGTACAAATTCCACAGCCATTTTATATTACCATTTAGAATCTCATTTTCAGAAGAGGTAGATAAATAAGCTGGTAGTTAAACATTTGTAAACCAATACATTCCAACAAAGTCCACCCATTGACCATGGGACCAAAGGATATCATGGTGCTTTAGAACTGGTGCAGAAAGCAGCCTTCTCCTGTCTACTAGAAAGGAGTATTCATTCATTTCTTCATTCACTCATTCAAGAAATGACTTACTGAGTGCCTTGCATGTGCTGGAAGTACATACTGACTGATGAAATCAGAGAGGTTCTTGCTCTTTTAGAGTTTACATTCCAGTGAAGTTGACAGATAATGAACAAACAAGAAAGAAATAATTACAGATGCTGACAATGTTATGAAGGGCATGAATGACATGACAGGGAGTAAGTGGGAGTGAGAATGAGCAAGGAAATTCTTCATATGGTTTAGGGTGCAAACCACGAGGCCTTTTGGGAGAAACGTCACTAGAACTTACTGCCAAAGGCTGCAAGGCATCAGTAGAAGCTTCTAGAAGAACCCTTTCTTGAGTGTCAAGAGACCTGGGTTTAGATGGGCAGTATATTTCTCAAGGAGCCACTTCACAGTGAATCTAAATAATTACAAAGCCATTAACTGAAGAAGAGTAACTCTTTTGTGAAAATGCTTTGTAAACTATAAAGAATTTTATAACATTACCTCTATTCAGTATTCATAATAGCTCTTCTAAGTAGGTCAGATAAGGATTAAAATTAGTTGGAAGCTGATAAATCCAGCTACATAATTTGCAGTATCTGGTGCAAAATAAAACAGCAGGACCTCATGTTCAAAAATAATTAAGAATTTCAAAGTGGCAACAGCAGAGTTTTGAATCATGAAACTTCTGAGCACAGGGCCCTGTGTGACTCAACAGGTTGCCTTCTTGTGAAGGCCAGCCCTGAACATCTTGCTATCATCAGATTTGATGGCAAAGGGTTGGGGAAGGGATAACATTTTTTTTGGAACATTTATATTGAGGGTACATATTTTAGCAAAATAGTAAATTGTCAAATACTAGTTTTTATTAATGTAACCATACCACTGAGCTTATTGCAATAAATCTGGTCTGTTTCTTCATTTGGTATTTTCTACCATCTTCTTTCAATAATTTAAAAATCTGGGCCAATATCCTCTTCAAAAATCTGTAGCAGTTGAGTTGTTTGGATGCAAGTTGTCTTGAGGAAAAGGACTTTGGTGCACTAAAGTGATCTTGGTTTGAAATAAGAATGCCTGAATGTGAGTCCTGGTTCTGCTCTTAATATTTGTGTGATTGTCAATAAATTGCTTAGTCTCACTGAACTTTACTTTCTTCTGAAATGGCAGAACGATCTCTTAAATGAGTCTGAATTGTTGGTAAGGAGTCAGTGACTTCATGCTTGCTGACCTGCAAAGTGTGGCTCATATAGAAATTGATTCTTTGGTGGTTTTTTGGTCTGAAGGCCAGGAAGGGCTGACAGTCAGCTGACTTGCACTAATGAGAGGCATCATTTCTGGTTGAGGGCATGTGTTCCTTGCTGTTATTAAACATTTTGAACATCATCAGATATGGTAGGCTGTATGCCAAATTGATTTAACCAAGAATGGCAAGTTTATAATTTTATTTATATTAACCATATCTCAACGGGAAGGCATGCAATTTTTGAAAACGGACATTAAATTCACATAACATCAAGTTAACTATTTTGAAGTGAGCGACTCAGTGGCAGTTAGTTCATTCACAATGCCATATAGTCATCATGTTTATCTAGTTCCCAAGCATCTTCATCGCCTTATAAGGAGAGGTGGTCCTCATTAAGCAATCATTCTCCCATTTCTCCTTCCCTTCAGCCCCTGGCTGCCATTAATGCATTTCCTGTTTCTGTGGATTCACCTGTTCTGGAAGTCTTGTATAAATGGAGTCACTAACAAGTGACCTTTGTACCTGGCTTCTTTGCCTTAGCACATGCTTTCCAGGTTCACCTTGTTGTAGCGTGTATCAGTACCCCTTTTTAGAGTGAACAGTATTCTGCTCTATGTGTATGCCACAGTCTGCTTATCCATTTATCTGTTGGTGGACATTGGGCTTTTCCCACGTTTTAATTACTGTGAATAGTGCCACTCTGAAAGTGCAAGTAGGTATATCTGTTTCAATACCTGATTTCAGTTCTTTAGGTACATACCTAGGAGTAAAATTTTTCTGGGTCATATGGTAATTCTATGTTTAACTTTTTGAGGAACAAGTCGTGTAATTTAAAGCCAAATAGGTAATAAAATACACTGTTTTATTCTAAAATATAAAATGACAAGAAAACCCTTCCATTCCTTTTCTTGCTTTTTCTATCCCAGTTGCTGGCTCTTGAACTACCTCTGTCATGAGACTGATCAAAAAGGAGGACTTGGGCTCCAGGGTCCCTGATTTTGACTGAGAGACCTCCCAGGTGAGAGTTCCCAAGGATGTGTTACGTGTTAACGTGGGAACACATGAGCCATCTGCATTGCGTGCTTCCGTCTTCCACTGTCTATTATGTGAGCTTGCTGGTTTTAACAACGTCTGAGTCAGTCTAGTGAAGAGAACTATTAGCCAAGGTTAATTATCATCATTGAGATGTGAGTAAATGAAAGAAAGTGAGTCATGCTCTAAGGCGATTTTATGGTGCTTTATGAGGGAAGGGTAAATCAAATATTCAAATCTAAACTGCAGGGAACATTTGAGTGAGGCTGAATCATATGATTGAGTGGATATATATTTTATAGCATGTGCCTGTAGATTGTTCAGGTGATTGTCCCACTGCTGTGTTCAGACTGTTCTCTTCCTGGTAACCCAGCAGTGACCTCTCCAAACCCATCAACTTAAGCCCAGGTCACTTCACATGGGAGCCTCCCAGACTGGGGAAGAAGAAAACAGAAGGGGAAGAAAGAGAGCAACAAAGTCCCATTTCTTCTTCTGAGTTTCATCAAGAGCTGCTCTCATCCTGCTGTGGACAATTTCCCCTGCAATTCATACTTTTGAACTCATTTTAGCACAGAAGCCCAAGGAAGGTAGCAGGCAGGGAGTACGCGGGAATGAAATGACCAAAGAGAAAGGACAGTGTTTCTCCAGTTCCATCAGCATGTGTATATCCCATGTGATCTAAGCCCAGATGCCTTAATGCCATCTTCACCTATTTGCTATTCGTCTATTTAGTTAATGATTTGATTTCTAGGTCTGCCCTAGGCACTGTGTTAAATGTTCTCTGGAATACAGACATGAATCGGAGTGAACTCTGTTCTCAGTAATCCTGAAGGCAGAACAAAAACGCTGGGTGTGGATGCCTATAGCCTTAACATGCCTCTAGTGAAAGGAGTGTGGGGGAGCCCAGGCCGCCTTGACTTGAATCCTGTTCCACCTTGGCAGAACGACCTCCTGTCTCTGTCCCTTAGATCTCCATTTATTAAATGAGGATGATACTAGGACACATCACGTAGGCTTGTTTTGAGGAACTAATTTGAAACAGTGTTGACACTAAGGTAAATGCTACAAAAAAATCAGTGCCAAAAATGCTAGCAGAGAAATGACTGAAGTGCCCTGGAATTCAGAGGCAGCCATGTGCCGGGAGACTAGGATGGCTCAGGGTGGAGACTGCATTTGACCTAGGCCTTGAAGACTCAGCTGAACTCTCTATCTGATGCTCTTTGTTCAACTGTCCATCAGAGTCAGTGCTCTCAGCATTAGATAAGCAGAACTTTGCCCAAATTTCTCTGTGCATTTCTATTAGCATGCAATATAAACCTGGCTCTCAAAACATGCTTTCTGAGGACAATGAGTAAATTTTTTTCTTACGTAAGAGTTAGCTATGTGTCCTTCAAATAATCAGATCACTATTTGCTTGACTTTGAGTTAGTCACCTCATCTCTCTGAGACTTGGTTAACCCATTTGGAATAGAAAAGGTATAGAATCAGGAAGCACTATGTCTTAAAAAAAAAAAAAAAGACAACTCTAAACTATCGTGATTATTAACAATATTGTGAGTTTAAGCCTTGACTTTTATTTACGTTATTTATGAAGCATTGCCTACACGTCACTTAAGCCTGGGGCCAAAGTTTTTTAGTGATTTGATTTTTCTCTCCAAATCTCAAAAGAAGCTTTCCAAAACTGTAAGGCTGCCAAAAATTCTATTTGATCAGCAAAGTTTACAATGCTTATGCTCATATTTACAAATTCCATCCTTCTCCGCCCTACCCCTGGTCTGTCTGCTTTCCTTCATTTTACCTAATGAAGGAAGAAAACAACTAGTTTACTACTGCAGTAAGAGTCAATGTTCTTCCCACAGATACAGAAATCTCTAAAAGGAATAGACCCTTTATTTTTTGAGATTTGTGATCTAATTTCACTTAGACTCACTACCTAATTTCACTCTGTTTTTCCTTGTGGCTCAGATGGTAAAGAATCTGCTTACAATGCAGGACACCCGGGTTCAACCCCTGGGTTGGCAAGATCCCCTGGAGAAGGGAATGGCAACCCACTCCAACATTCTTGCCTGGAGAATTACATGGACTGAAGACCCTGGCGGGCTACAGTTTATTGGGTCGCAAAGAGTTGGACACGACTGAGAGACTAACACTTGGTTTGTTCATACTTGTTATAGATCCACATATTTTATTGCCTAAGAAAAAATAGAACTTCTAGTGGTTTTCTCTGGGCTAGCTGAAAGGAAATCTGGCATATGACAAAAGGTCTGTAGCTCTTCAGTCTCTGGGGTGCTAAGGAGGCCGAATGGAGATGGATGGGCTATAATAGAGTTAGGTGAGCTGATCTGCATTAACTTCCACTTGGAGAAGCAGAGACCTGTAAGAGATGTTGTGAAGACTAAAGAAGTAATGAGTGATGGAATTAAACAATAGCATCATTCGTCAGTAGTGAATCACTACTTTCAGTTCCAAGACATGATTTATTATTTTCAACCACTATAAGCTATTTATTCACGGACTAGAAATTGTAAGTATTTAAAAAAGGCTAATGATTTATTTTCTTCTTACCAGAGGATTAGAGTTAGGCCCAATATCTCTGAAACCTGTCAGAGCCTGGGGTAGGTGTGGTATGTGAGTACAAAGGGAAGAACAAGGGATAAAGGAAAACTTTGGTATACTCTGGGCTGATTAATAAGTCTACTCACCTGTTCTCAGAAATCTTAGGAATGTCCTCAGGCTTCCCTCTCTCTCACTTCATAGCCCAATTTTTTCAAGAAATTTTGCTTTAAATGAATTTCAGATTTGGCTCTCCTATGTCATTCCTGTGGTCACTCTCTGAATTAGTCCCTCACCACCTCCAGGTGGATGTTTGTAATAACCTAAGATGCCCACCTCTAGATTCTTTTCCATTCCTTCTTTCATGCTTTTGTCTATTATTCTTCCTAAAAAGAATCTGGCTATACCCAACCCATTTTCCAAGTCTCTGCTTTCCTAATCATGGTTATTAATAACTGTAGTAGATGCAAGAATTTGTTCTTTTTGATGTTGTAATTTTCTTGAACTTTGCTCCTGTTACATTTTTAACTGTTTGCTTGAAAACCTTGCCCCTTCCCCCACTCCCTGCCCAGGATGTCTTTTGAGGATCACAAGCCCTGAAGTGTCATGCTCCAAAATGAGTTATCATCTACTGATCTCATCTTGGAGAAGGAAATGGCAATCCACTCCAGTATTCTTGCCTAGAAAATCCCTTGGATGGGGAGCCTGGTGGGCTATAGTCCACAGGGTGGCAAAAGTGTTGTATGTGCCTCAGCGACTAAACAACAGTCTCCTCTCTGGAGATCAGGATACCAGCGTGTCTCATTTATGAAAACTCCACCCTCTGACCTCATCACTTCCCAGAGGTCTCACCTCCTAATACATTGCACTGAGCATAGGATTTTACTATGTGAGTTTGGGGGGACCCAAACATTCAGACCAAAGCAGTAACATTCTAAACCTATCCCAAAGGCTGGAAGCTTGACCATAGGATCTTCACTTCACCTTGACCACACATCCTGTCACCTAGCATTTCATCTAAAATCTGTATTCTTGTGTGAATCTCAGTATAATATGGCAAGTACAGGTCCTCTTGTCCTTGCTGATCTAACACACCTGTCTGAGAAATCTTGAAAAACAAGCTCAACTGCTAGTCATTGCCCTGGTTTGGTTTTATTGTTTGCTTGGAATAGCACCTTTATGTGATTTTTCTTAACTAAGAAATAAGAATTATTTTATTTCCTGGTGGCACAATATGCAGTTAAAAAAAAAAAAAGCATAGGCTAGTCTTTTTCGGTCTTTACTTGGCAAGGCTTTGTTATGGATATGTTCAAGTACTGAGTTTACCAAGGGTCTCTATTCCAATCTCTTACTCACAGACAGTGTGACCTTAAAAAGAAAAGCTGAATTAAATTCTCTAGCTATTGAGATGTTCCTTTTTTTTTTTTTGATTACTGGTGTCAGTATCCAAACCATTCTTAAATTATAAGCCATGTGATATGAACTTAAAACCTGTGTTGCAATTCTAGTTCATTTTCTTTGTATGGTTATCAGTAATAATGAAAGGCACAGTCTCTTAGGACAACACCTGAGCTTGAAGAATGATACCAATTTTTATCTACCTAAAGTTAGAGGGAAGAATGTCATTGCTGCCTAAGGTGCATTTCAGGCCACGCTTAGAAGTTTTTATCATGCTTCCTGCAGCTCCACTTGCTGACATTCTAGTTTTTTCCATGTTTCAAATGACTTATTCTTCACAAAGGCTTTCCTGGTCCCAGCCAGCCAGCCAGAAATTTTTTCTTTTCCCACACTGTTTAGGTCTTCATTCTGTCATTATCACACATTCGCATGTTAGTCTATATTGTCGTTACTGGAGGTGCACATGGTATAAAAGGGAAAGCACAGACTCTGGAGGTGGGCAGATGGGTTATGTCTCTTGGACTGTGTGGCTCAGATGCATTACCTCCCTTACCAAATCTCAATCTCCTCTTGTTTAAAATGAAGAGTATAGTACTTATCTGGCAGAGCTGCCATGAGAATTAAAGAAAACACTGTGTGTGGAGTCACTCCGAGTTACACCTGGTATCAGTGGTGGTGGAAACCCCTGTCCGTCCCTGTGCATCATGGAAACAAACATGATTCCATCTTTTCCTGTAGCTCCTTTTTCTTTTTTTCCCCACTACATATTTATTTAGTATTCTTGCCTGAGAAATCCCATGGACAGAGGAGCCTGGTGGGCTACAGTCCAAGGGGTTGCAAAGAGTTGGACATGACAAAGCAACTAAACATCAACACATTAATTTTCTGTAGCTATGTGTATTGGGCGGCATTGTTAATTATATCTTGAAATTTAAATATTTGGGATCATGAAATCAGATTACCAGTATCTTTTATAAGATATTTTCACATCTTCTATTGGACAGATTCTCTTTTTTTAGGAATGAAGGAGAAGTCTCCCATTTTTGAGCAGTTCATTCCTGTCAATCCTGCAATGTTGCATGTAACTTTATAAATATCTCTGAAAGATAGAGTTTTGTAAATATTTAATCCTCTGCTAACTTGGTTTTAGATTATCAATGTCATGTATTCTGTTTTGGGTTTTTTTATGTTTTATTACACTGTGTTAAAAAGGAAAAATTGTACATTTTTGGAATGTTTTTGTGAGTAAATTTAATGTACTAAATATAAAAATTAAAAAAAGTAAATTATATCTGTAGATAGTTAGAAGCAGAATGTATATGGTATGCATGTGTATGTGTGAGTATTTCTGTGGGTGGGAACAGAGAATTGGAAGGAACTTTGCCGTCTCTTAGTTCTCAGGGTCCGAGTCTGCAGGTCCATGGCCTCTGTATGGCCGTACAGAGGAGAATCCTGGAAACAAACTGTGTAGAAGTGTTTAAACTTTTCAATCCTAATTGAAGATGAAGCTTCAACTATATAAATATAGGTTTGTCTGACTGTATATTCTCCCTGGGGAACTTTTAGTCAAATTTCTTTATGGGAAAAAAAAGAAAAAGAAAAGAAAACAGTTGCTATGCTATATTGAAATAAAGTATATAATTTGGTCTTTGTAAGTAAAAGGTCATGAGTTCTTCCCTCATACACTTCCTTTCCTCTTGGGAACCTACGGGCTTGCTCATGCTTCTCTTCTGCTGTGTGAATTACAAAACTGTGACACCGGACGCGACCTTATTCCCACCCAGCCTTCCTGGGCCTCCCGCACTCAGCATCAGTGCTTCATTGGTTGTCCTTTTCTCCCACAGGTGTGTCAACAGAGAATGTGTACCAGCAGCCAATTTCTAGAAGAACACTGAGTGCTATGATTAGGAATTCTTATTTTCACTGAATTTCTCAAATTCAGAACCAGTTGAAATTAAAGCAAAAACAATTTGGTCAAGGTTGTCAATGCCAGTGGGCCAAAGGACAACATTAAGGGAGTTCAGAAGTGAGGGGATCAGCCTTCTGAATAGAATCTAGGTTTCTGGAAGATTGTAGGTATTCTTTTACCAGCTCTGATTATTACTAACACATTTTGGGGGAGGGGGAAAGACCAGAAGCCAGTACTCTGTCCTCAGTCATTCATTTGTTAACTCATCTGTTCATTCATTCATTAAAAGCATTTTTCTTTTTCTCAGCTAAGAATGCAATATATTTTCTAATAAAGGCCACTTAATGCATACATGTGTGTTCAGTCATATCTGACTCTTTGTGACTCCAAGAACTGCAGCTCACCAGGCTCCTCTGTCTGCGGAATTACCCCAGCAAGAATAGCCCACTGGCGTGGGTTGCCATTTCCTTTTCCGGGGGATCTTCCCAACACAGAGATCAAACTTGCATCTCCTGTATTGGCAGGCGAATTCTTTACCACTGAGCCATCTGGGAAGTCCCCAATAAAGGCCACAGGCCATCATAAACATTCTTTATGTGACATGGGTCTTTGTCCTCCATCCATCTCAGTGTCAAAATCACATGGTGAGAATTTACTGCTGGGCCTCTTCTTTAGTCCTCAGTTTTAGGGGTGCAGTATCTGATCTGACAGTCCCTCATAGAAGGTGGGACCCCTAACTCTCGGCACTTCTATGCATATGCATGCAATTATGTTTCATATCATCAAAGAATTTAGGACTAAGTGTCATGATGCCCTTAGCACACAAGAAATTTTCAAATTTCTCAAAGCAACCAACAAGTCCCTTTAGGTTGTTTCCTAGAACCTAACTGTACCTTTTCACTGATCCTTATTAACATTTAAACCTATAGTTTCAGCATTATGAGATTCTTTTAAATCTTGCTCTGTCTTTTGAGACATTGTTTATTCTTCCTTGTCTCGTGCAAATTTGATTAATCAATACTTATCAATTCTCTTTGAATTATTCTGTTTATTATGACTCTACCCGGAGAAGGCAATGGCAACCCATTCCAGTACTCTTGCTTGGAAAATCTCATGGATGGAGGGGCCTGGTAGGCTGCAGTCCATGGTGTCACTAAGAGTCGGACACGACTGAACAAATTCACTTTCACTTTTCACTTTCATGCATTGGAGAAGTGTTCTTGCCTGGAGAATCCCAGCGACAGGGGAGCCTGGTGGGCTGCCGTCTATGGGGTCGCACAGAGTCGGACCCTACTGAAGCAACTTAGCAGCAGCCGCATAACCCTACTAACTATACTATCATGTAGCAGATTCTACAAAGATATTAAAGACAAAGTTGCCAAATACCTTTAGAAATGAATATTTACCACATCTATAACATTTCTAAACTGATGATACTCTAATAACTTCATCATGAGGCTACATGACCTTGACTTATTCTTGGTCAACTAATGGAAGCTCTCTTTGGTTGGCACTTCCTTCCGTAAGTTCTGCATATCATCTGTTTAACCAACCTGTCTTTGTAGAGCTTTGTTAAAGATTGATATGAAACATTCATCAATAATTTTTGGAAACTGCTTTTTAAAAAAATTGGAACATTTGTCCATCTCTATATTTCCAACATTTCTTTAGCTTCTATGAATGCTGAGATTTCAGAAATTGATCTTTCAATCATAATAGGATCCTTCTAGAAACTTGAGTTAGCTTATCCAAGCCTAGGAACTTGACCTTGGATAAATAGGGCAGATACTGTTTTGATGTCAAAACCTTACTATGTTCTATACTTTCCAATTGAAAGATACTCTTTCTAAAGCAGAAACAAAGTAAGAGAGAATTTGCTCATCCTTACTTGTCTGTTTCTTTTTAAAGTATTTTTTAAATTTATTTTTTAACTGGAGGAAAATTGTTTTACAATGCTGTGTTGGCATCTACCATTTAACAATGCAAATCAGCCATAATTATTCATATATACCCTCTCTCTTGAGCCTTTTGATTTTAAGCCATCTGTCAAGCAGTGGGGCTACCTCTTCTTTGTTTTTAGAAAAGTCTTTACCTGCCCTTGGCAATTTGTACAAACACTTCTGGTCTTTTAGCCTTTTATTTCAGCCTGTATGTATTTTCTCCTCCCTGACAACTCTCCCTCTAACACTTTCTATCTCACTTACTTGTACTTTTTTTTCTTGTATATTATATATTTGTATTTTTAATGCTAAACCCCTCAGCTTATTTTGAGGCCTGAGTGTGCACAATTGCATTGCTATCAAATCTTGTACCCTTGGCTGACTCGCTTGATCTCTCAGGATTAAGTTCCTTCATCTGTAAAATTGCTTTCCTGTTGGCTCAGATGGTAAAGAATCTGCCTGCAATGCAAGAGACCTAGGTTCAATCCCTGGTTCAGGAAGATCCCCTGGAGAAGGGACTAGCTACCCACTCCAGTATTCTTGCCTGGAGAATCCCATGGACAGAGGAGCCTGGTAAACTACAGTCCATAGGATTGCAAAGAGTCAGACATGACTGAATGGTTTTCACTATTCCGTAAAATTGCAGGATGAAAATGTATGACTTACAAAGTAGTTGTAAAGGTCAAATAGAATGGTAACTTCAAAAGCTTTTGATAAACTCTAAAGCACTATCAGAAATGTAAACTTCTTAATCTAAAGAGCCAAGTTGTACTATATAGAAGCATATGCACATAGACTATTAATACTGGAAAGGATCTTAGAGTTTATCTAGTCCAACCCTCTCAACTAACAGGTAAGGAAACAGATCAGAAAGGATGATGGAACTCACCAAAGCCCCCAGGTAAAGGCATGATGGTAGAAAGCTTCACATACTCTGGATGGTGATTCATGACCTCAGCTGTTTCTGTCCAAATCTGATGACCTTGGTGCTAGTTCTGGCTCTGCTGCTAAATGGTTATGATTTCTCTGGAGCTGAACTTGAAATTACCCTACCTTGTCCTCCACTCCCCATTGCATCCACTGTGCCCTATTCAATTACCTTAACTTCTTTCTCAACTCAGCATCACAGACAGCCAAGACCAACTTTCCTGAGGCAGACTTTCCTGCTTTAGATTCTTCTCTATTCTGTTGGGGCCTATTTGTTATTCTATGGCCAAAATAGTTTTGTTGGTGTTGTGTTGCTCTTTACCATTAAGTGGCAAACTACTTCCAGAGACATTGATGAAATTAACAAATTAAGCAAGGGAAATGGAAGCTCTGGGTGAAAGTTGGTATAATTTGTTTGCTTTAAAGAAAATATATAATTAAACAAATCAGCACATTCTTATTTAGTGCCTGCTAGAGATATGAGGTCTAACAGTTTATACAAGACAGTGTATTAGAACTCAAGCTCACAGAGTTTAAAATATTCTAAAGGATATTTTATGTATCCATTCTATAAATAATGCTGCTTTATATAATGGATAATAGCTGCCACTTTTGGAGTGTCTACAGGTTGTGTGTGGGCTTGATGACATGTTTCAACTTATTAACACTGCAAAGAAGTACTATTATTTTTATTTTGTGGATAAGGAGACTGAAACTCAGAGAGTTTAAGTTCCTGGTCCTAGGGTACACAGGCCAAATTACATAATCAAAATTTGAACTTACATTGACCTGACTTTGGTTTGTGCTTTTTATGAAAGTTTCAGAGATGTACTTCCTGTTATAAATTACACATCTGACTACAGCCATTATTATGAAGTCTGAGATGACATGCTTGCTTTCTCTTAAATTTGATTCATCCAAATAATTAGAGATAGAAGCAAAGAACACTTAATTTTAGAAAATCAGTGGATGGCCAGATGGAATTCTGCCAAGATCCATTTCTAGCTGGGCAGTTTCTTATCCCAGATCTGGGCCTTTCTGCCCTCGAAATATACAGATCAAACACTTAACTTTAAACTTACCTTTCAAGGTACTAAAGAGGGATAGAATAATTAACTAATCTAGAATGCACATATATTTGTTGAACATTTACATACACAATGGGTTCCTACTTTTTTTTCTTACTAGACAAAAGATAAAACTTACTTTGTACAGAATGCACTGACTTGGCCAGATTTTCTGAACCAGGCACTTTTTATTCTGTCTTGTTTTAGCTACTAGATCTGTTTTGGAATAAAGACTTCTCCCCTTAGGTTTTTCCAGAGATATTCAGGTTGTAATGTCATCGTAATTCTTTTAATGGGAACCGGGAGCAGCAGTATACACATTCATCCCAAATCTTAGCCTTGAGGTTGTACTGTCCTGACCTGTGTCCTAAAGAGGAGAATGGACCGGAAAACACTTAGAACATCTTTGTGTCCCTGAAGACCAATGATGAAAGAAGATGTTAGTATGTGTGGGTGACCTGGGTTTAGCCTGAGAGGTTTGTTTATTTATTTGTAGGTAGTAACATATCATTGATGTTCTCTTGTCATGAGAAGAATTAGCAGATTTTTTTTCTTTAAAGAACCAGTATCTATTTATTGTTTATAAAGATAGAATTATTGATGCTGCTGCTAAACCTAAACAGCTGTTCTGTGGGCTCTCCTTCAGTATCACTGTCACTGGAATGCATCATGTATGAATTCATACACCTCTGTCCAAACAAGTCAGGCGTTTTCAGTTGACTGTGTTGACTGGACAAGTGGTCATAAGACAAGACTGGGCATCCATTAGCTTCATCATCTTGGTGGTTCCTTCACAGACATACTATGACAATTTGACCTTTGGATGTATTTACCTGTCTGAAAAATAACAGTAATAGGCACTTTGGTACTATCTATTTATCTCCTTTTTTGGTGTACTGAGGACTCAAGAGTTAAGCTCCCTTAGCTATCCAAATGAATGGTTTGGCTTCATCACCAGCTATGATCAAGGAAATGAGTAAGGTGACAAGCATTCTACCACTGGAAGGTATTTTTGGAGTGAACTAATTTTACGGCTTGGTTCTCCATCATCAAATTCAGACCAGAATATGGTTTAATATAAAAAAGGTGGAATAAATTGTCTTTATTGTTCAGGCTCTACTGACAAGCTTTACTTAATTAGAATTTGGTTTGGGACAAGGGGGCAAAGAGTTATTATCAATGATCATTCCTGACACTTTTAAATAGTTTTTAAGCTCTTAAAATGTCCCTAATCCTGAGTTTTAAGGAAGAGAAAGAAAGATGGGTAAAGGTAAATCAGATGGGCTTATGTTCTTCCTGTAATTGCAATGTATCATGCTTTAAAAAAAACTGTTAACAGTTTCCCTGGCTCCTGAGTTAACTTTTAATACTTTTCTTGGGAAATAAAATTGCAAGTAAGATTTGGCTAATTTTTTTCCTATTTCTTCATGGTATGTCAGAGGAAGCGTAATCCTAGAAAGTTTACACTAAAGTAAAACACCATGGAATATAAAGAGAAAAAGGGGGAGCACTCATAAATAAATGTTCCTTCACAACATTTCATATGGGAGAATTTTGCACTTATGAAAAGCAACAATAATTGGTTCTTTGGCTCTAGTCCTCTGTGAGCTTAATACCAGAAACATGGCCCATCTACTTTATGTAGACACTGCTCAGGAGACACCAAAATAAATAAGCTGTGCACATTGCCTTCCATGTTCCTTCTGTCTAATGGAGGAGACTGGTGTGTAAGCACTATATAGAAGGTGGATTTAAGAGTCTGAATACAAACAACTCAAATGATATATTTGGGGAAAATAGAAGAAGAAAAAATTAAATGTGACCGGGGTGGTCAGGGAGAGATTTTGAGAAGATTTTGCACTTGGTTGAAACTTTGGAGACATGGCCCTTCATGCTGAGGACCAACAAAGAAATGGGAACATAGATGAACCTGCTTGGGAAGTGACAAGAAGACTGATAGGGCTGGAGAACAGGACGTAGTAGGAGAGAAAGTTGGAATGGAAGTTTGGGGTCAGATCCTAGGGGAAGATGAATGTTTTTCTCTGCATATCAATTCTTTTTTTTTTTTAATTTTCTTTACTTTATTGTGTTGGTTTTGCCATACATTGACATGAATCTACCATGGGTATACATATGTTCCCCCTCCAAAACCCCTCTCCCTCCTCCCTCCCAATTCCCTCCCCCTGGGTCATCCCAGTGCACCAGCCCCAAGCATCAAACCTGGGCTGGCGATTGATTTCACATATGATACTTAACATGTTTCAATGCCATTCTCCCATATCATCCCACCCTTGCCCTCTTCCACAGAGTCCATGAGACTGTTCTATACATCTGCATTTCCTTTGCTGTCTCGCATGCAGGGTTCTCGTTACCATCTTTCTAAATTCCATATATATGCGTTAGTATACTGTATTTTTGTTTTTCCTTCTGGCTTACTTCTGGATAATAGGCTCCAGTTCCATCCACCTGAGTAGAACTGATTCAAATGAATTTTTTTAATGGCTGAGTAATATTCCATTGTGTATATGTACCACAGCTTTCTTACCCATCCGTCAGTTGATGGGCATCTAGGTTGCCCAGAATATCAGAAATAAAAGCACGAATAAACAAATGGGACCTAATTAAAATTAAAAGCTTCTGCACAACAAAGGAAACTATAAGCAAGGTAAAAAGGCAGCCTTCAGAATGGGAGAAAATAATAGCCAACAAAGCAACGGACAAACAATTAATCTCAAAAATATACAAGCAACTCCTGCAGCTCCACTCCAGAAAAATAAATGACCCAATCAAAAAGTGGGCCAAAGAACTTAACAGACATTTCTCCAAAGAAGACTTAAAAGTGGCTAACAAACACATGAAAAGATGCTCAACATCACTCATTATCAGAGAAATGCAAATCAAAACCACAATGAGGTACCACTTTACACCAGTCAGAATGGCTGCCATCCAAAAATCTACAAGCAATAAATGCTGGAGAGGATGTGGAGAAAAGGGAACCCTCTTACACTGTTGGTGGGAATGCAAACTAGTACAGCCACTATGGAGAACAGTGTGGAGGTTCCTTAAAAAACTGCAAATAGACCTGCCATATGACCCAGCAATCCCACTGCTGGGCATACACACCGAGGAAACCAGAACTGAAAGAGACACGTGTACCCCAATGTTCATCGCCGCATTGTTTACAATAGCCAGGACATGGAAGCAACCTAGATGCACACCAATTCTTTAGGGAAGGAAATCTCACGTGAACCTGCAGACACTCTTCTTTAATTGCCTTCTTCGAATGCGCTTGCTATGTCAAACAATGTTGTTTTTTTTAAAAAATAAGATCTGTTAAGGCACCCAAGAATTGCCAAGTCTAGGCCACTGAGCACTGGGCCATAGCTAGGAAGCAGCAATCAGGATTAGAAACAGCCACAGAAGTCATCTAGTGCTGCCTTGTACTAGTTTCTTATGGCTGCTGTGACAAGTTACCACAAACTTAGTGACTTGGCAACACAAGTTTACTCTTGTTCAGTTCTGTAGGCCAGAAGTCTGAAATCAGTTTCACTGGACCAAGTCAAGCTGCCTATTGGGCTAGTTCTTTCTGGAGAACCTGAGGGAAGATTTCATTCGCTCTCCTTTTCCAGTTGGAGCTGATTTCAAGGGTGGACACCTGTGTTCGTAGGCTTGTGGCCAGTTCCTTCATCTTCAGATCATCTCACTCCAGTTTATGCTTCCATCATCACCTCGCCTTCTCCTCTGATTGAATCCTTCTGGGCCCCTTTGATAAGGATAGCTGTGATTATCTTGGGTCCACCTAGATGATGTAAGACAATCTCCCCATCTCAAGTTCTTTAATGATCACTTCCGCAAATCCTTTTTGCCATATAAAGTAACACTCATAGGTTTCAGAGACTAGGATGTAGACATATTGGCAAGGGGATGGGGCGTTATTTAGCCTGCCACAAACCTCCACATTTTGTAAAAGCAGCATGTTCAGACCCAGCTTGGTGTAAGGTCATACAAGTGGCTATTGTCACTGCATGATAATGTTAGTCTTTCCATGCTTTCAGTGAAGAACTGGTGCTGCTTTTGAAAGGCAGATTCCAATCAGCTGAGACCTGAACTGATCAGAAGCACCCAGAGTGGCTTTTTAGGAGTGAAGAAGCTTCTTCATACTTAGCATCACTGCATGCTCAGTCGCTCAGTTGGGTCTGACTCTGCAACCCCATGGACTGTAGTCCACCAGGCTCCTCTGTCCAGGGAATTTTCCAGGCAAGAATACTAGAGTGGGTTTTCATTTCCTCCTGCAGGGGTTCTTCTCGACCCAGGGGTCAAACCCACATCTTCTGTGTCTCCTGCATTGGCTGGTGGATTCTTTATACCACTGTGCCGCTGTCACTGGGCAAGGACCAATTTAAGAGAAGATTAAATGCTCTTTATAGGACCCCAAAAGGCTGTGAGATTGTTTTTTCATTGAATGGAGAAGAGATTGGGGGAGGGAAAAGAGAAATGTACAGGAAAAGAGAAATGTACAGGAAAAGAGAAATGTACAGGAAAAGAGGAGAAAAGAGGGCAGAATGCAGAGAAGGAGTTGTATTGAAGTGGAATCAAAAGAAAAGAAGATGGTCATGTGTATCCCATAATAATGCCACCCTTCTCTGTATATAGTCTCTGAAACCAAGTGTATTCTGCAATATTTTCTCTTCATTAATGCCTAGTGTTTATTTCCTTAACAGTTATATTAGTTTGCTTATGTTTTGCTCACAATTTATGTCCTTTTCTGATTCATCCCCAGTATTAGGTTCTCTAGAGAATAGAAATAATTTCCATTTCTTTGTACACCACAGAGCACAAAAAGGTGCTTTATAACAGTTTTCATCATTTTAATGATGATATACAGAGTGCATCACACTACTATCATTAGCATTTTTCTTTGAAAAAGTTCTGGAGAAATTCCAACCTAATTTTGTACTTTAACTGAAAGAAGAGCTTGAAGCTAATATAAAGGGAATATTGTTTTTGAAACTAATAAAGAAAGCGAAGATTACCAAGAAATAGCAAAAACATATTGATGTAAAGTTTGGAAAAGCAATGCAAGAGATGAAATGGGACCTTTGAGAGAAAAGGGAAAGTTAAAAAATGACTTTTAACTATAAATAGAATAAGGGAAGGACAGTATAAAATGTTACCCTATAATTACAAGAGAAAGCATTTCTGATTGATAGTATTAAAATAGAAGCTTAAAAAAATGTTCATCTTTACCCAAAAACTGATCTACAATAAGAATCAATCTACATATTAATTAGAGGAGAGGTGAATCAAGTTGAAAGAATAAAGAACATTATCAAAATATTTACTAAAAATATTGAGTATTTTTATATTAATATTTCTATTAATATAATTTCTATTTATATTAATATTTCTTATAACTTCCTAGCTTCTTTGAGGTAGACAAATTTTATGCTATTGTTGTAATTTTTCCTATATCAACTAACAGATTTCAATACACAATGGATACTTAGTAACTATGTGACAATGATTATTAATATGAATTAAAGCTCTTGAAAATATCTGGAAACTTAAACATTTGACTTGGAATATTTACTTATGCTCATCAATATAGAATATATAAAAATGAAAATAAGTCTAGTATGACATAATTTTTATTTTGAGCACTTTCTTTTGATAAGATGTCTGAAAAAACCTACCCAAATGTTCTCCACTCCTGCCTATGGAAATCTCACCTATTCTTCCAAGCCCAACTAAGTGACCATTTCCTCACAAGACCTTCCCTGTTCCCCTTTAAGTCATTTATGACTCTTCCAAATGTCTACAGAACTTTAGTTGATTCACCTTGTCCTCATAATTGCACACTGATTTTAATTAAAATTCTTTCTGTTAAGTCAGTGTCATTTGCGTGTGTGTGTGTGTGTGTTAGTCACTCAGTTGTATCCAACTCTTGGCAACCCTATGGACTGTAGCTCTCCAGGCTCCTCTGTCCATTGGATTCTCCAGGCAAGAATATTGGAGTGGGTAGCTCTTCCCTTCTCCAGGGGATCTTTCTGACCCAGGGATCAAACCCAGGTCACTCTCATTGCAAGCAGATTCTTTACCATCTGAGCCACCAGAGAAGGCCCTATGTTTTCTGCTAAATAATAATTCTTCAAAGGCAAAAACTGTCTATTCATACTTTATGACTAGTGCGCTAGTCATCTAAAAATAAACAAAATGGTTAAGTATTAGTAAGTCAATGAAATGACTATTTTATAATAGTAACTCAGAATTACCTTGACAAAATCCTGTATTGAATCAGTTCTTCTAGGCATGGGGGGCGGGTGAGTGGGATCTGTAATTTTATTATTTTTAAAAGACTACCCAAGTTATTCACAGAAGTTCAGACAGGCACCTGGCACCAGTGGCATTTGGGAATCACTCATCAATAAATCAGTTGGATATAAAGTTCATCTTATTGTGTGCTTGTGAGGTGTGTTCACCATGAGTTCAAGTAATTATCGGAGAATGGGCAATCTGTTTCTAAGGAGATATAAGAATAATGGAAGGTCTCCAAAAGCAAGTAACAGTAGATATCAACTGGCAGCGAGATTGGTAATTCAGGTAAAGTCAGTCTTCTGGAGAAAATCTGAGTCAATTCTGCCTAGTAAGCCCAGTCCCTTTCATACCCAATGGAGAGTTAAATTAAGACCACATTAGGCTCTGACATACTTTCCCGTTCCCCATGAGCTATCAGAATAATTGCCATTCTTTTCCATCAAGATCTGTTACAATAACTTTACTATATGTCTACTCACTTAATATGCAGTAAATATAAAGCCTACTCTTGAAATTCTACTTCACTTTTCATTTTGTCAATTGGTACCGAAAGGGAGTTTTCATTAAAGATAACAATTTGAACTCTTCTCAAAAGTATAATAATATGCTAGTAAGAGAAGCCTTTACTATCTTCCCAGGTGGCACTAGTGACAAAGAACCCGTCTGCCAACGCAAGAGACATAAGAGAGCCTGGTTTGATCCCTGGGTTGAGAATATGCCCTTTCACAGGGTCTGGCAACCCACTCCAATATTCTTGCCTGTAGAATCCCATGGCAGAGGAGCCAGGTGGGTTACAGTCCATAGGGTCACAAAGAGTCAGACATGATTGAAGCCACTTAGCATGCACAAAAAGAGAAGACTACAAAGCCTCAAAGACAAATAAAACAGAAGAAAAATCAGGAGATGAAAGATTTCAATTTTTTTATGAGACACAAGTAGATGGAGAAGTGGTAACTGACTCAAATGAGAGAAGGAAGCTGTAACTTACATGACCTTCAAAGTAAAAGTGCTAATGAAAAGTGAGCTTATCACCATCACAGAATCCCTAAGAAGCTAGCACTAGAGTGACTGGGCTCTTCGATCTCTTTCTGGACTGAAGATAGCCTATGGTTAACCTACACTCTTACCAAGAGCAGATTTGAAATTTATTCTCAAGCAGCGCTGAAGGGAGAAAACTTCAGAAATGGAGACATGAAGATGTTTGAGACATGGGCTGATCACAGAGGCATTGAAAGGACCTGCATACTGAATAGTAGGAACCCCTCCCGTTTCTGCTGCGTTTATCTTCCAGATATTTACTCTTCCGGCAGAAACTCTTCTTGAAAGAGATAAATGTCATCAAAGAAGAGATTTCCTCATCCTGATGTTTGAGTCTCACCCAAAATATTTGACTTCCATCCTGACTGTTTCACAATGAGTCTCATCAGTTGATAACCTCTGTGCTTGCACACAGAGCTGTCAGTGCTTTGTTCTTAAATGCTGATTGGTGGCCAAGGATCATCAGATGTTCTAGGAAAACCTCCAGCACAAAAGAGAGATCAAATATATAAACAGAAATGAAGAAACTTAGAAATTCATATGATTTAGGGAATGGCTCAATTTCCCACTTCCTTTCACTTATTAAACCCTCTGACTGCTATCCCTGCCCCCGTTCTAATAAATGGATTTTTACCTCTTTTTTATGGCCAAGCTCTCCTCTTGAAACCTCTCCTGGGAGCCCCTGCTTTGTTTCTATGCCCAAGACAGCCCTGATATCCCACCCAGTACTTATTTCTTCCCAGCCTTAAGCTCTTCCCTCTCTTATTTCTAGCCACACAAAGGTCACTTCTCCCCAGTGTCCTCAACTCAGGGTTTGCAGCTTGAGTCTGGTTTCTTGCTCAAAGCCTTTTCTGAGCTGCCCATATGCCCACCTGTTTGTGACAGTTTTGACTTCCCCTTGCCTAGCTCCACCCACCTGCTCTAATATTTGAATCTCCCTGGTCCTGCTGATGTCCTCCTGGTTGTCTCTGCCTTCCTCTTGTCAATCTGTAACCTGTAGGGTAAGTTGATTTTCTCCCATTGCCTACAGCTGCATCTGCTCCCTAAAAACCTAATCCACTTAGATGGATACATGCTCTTTTCAATTCCTATAAGTCTGAGTCCTCACAGTGAATCCTTAACTAAATAACCAAAATAGTTTCAGCATTTAAGAGTTATCTACTGCCCAAGGAGTAAGTTGGTCTAAAGTTGCCCATAGAAAGAACACTGTGCTTTGGTTGAAGGAAGGAAAAAAACCTCCATTACTTTCAATTCGTTTACTGGAAGCTGAAATTTTGATTCCTCGGGACAGTCTTTAACATGGGTTAGCAGAGGTAGAGATTTGTCCTTACTATCTGCCTCTATCAGGTAAACTGTGCTCTGCCATGCCAGCTTCTACAGCTGTAAAGTCCTGGCCATGTGGGCCTGTGTACCTGGTACTGTCTTCTTCCAGTCCGAGTGCTGAGTGAAAGCACAAGGATTCCATAGTTGAATTGCCGCAGCTCTGAATAACCTTTAAAAAAAGACAGTGTTTTTGAGATACATTTTTGAACTTGAAAAATCTCAGAATGATTAAAATTAAGGCTGATACATGAAAATACACTCCCAAGAGGTATCTTCAAGCAAGAATCTTTAATTCTTTTTTATGTTCTGGAAGAAATTAAGGAGATAAAAAACATTTATCTTTTTTTTTTTTTTTTACTTCTTTCAGAAATAAGCCTCATATTCAATAAGCCATTAAATGCCCAATAATAAGAGAAATGCTCTTCAGGTGTAAATTGGAATAGGGAAGTCTTCTAAATCCACCTACATTTTTTCATTGTTCTTTCTCTCAAAGTCTTATTTAAGTGTAACTTGTTTTTTCATAAAATTGAGTTTCAGATTTTAACTCCTGAATATGACCTACTTAGTCAAACATTATAAATCCTTCAAAAATGGTGAATTATTGTCTTTAGCAAAACACATTGTAATCTTGCAAAACACATTGTAATCTTGCAAAACACTTTGTAATCTTGCAAAACACATGATCATAAACCAGAACACCGCTTTAAAAACTTTAACTTTAATCCACTGCTTAATTTTTTTAGTTATAGTTTTAATTCCAAATGCCAAGATGGTGTTTCTCATATATGGAGGTGATTTTCAGAGGGTCATAATAACAAAGATTACTATTAAATGAACTACATAAAGAGAAAGCTATGGTTTCTTAAAAGTCTTTTCAGTCCTTCTTAGTCTGGCATTTTTTTCAACTCTTCACTTATTAACTATGACCCACCTCCCAGAATATAGGAAATAAAAGCACGAATAAACAAATGGGACCTAATTAAAATTAAAAGCTTCTGCACAACAAAGGAAACTATAAGCAAGGTGAAAAGGCAGCCTTCAGAATGGGAGAAAATAATAGCCAACAAAGCAACGGACAAACAATTAATCTCAAAAATATACAAGCAGCTCCTGCAGCTCCATTCCAGAAAAATAAATGACCCAATCAAAAAGTGGGCCAAAGAACTTAACAGACATTTCTCCAAAGAAGACATAAAAATGGCTAACAAACACATGAAAAGATGCTCAACATCACTCATTATCAGATAAATGCAAATCAAAACCACAATGAGGTAACACTCTACACCAGCCAGAATGGCTGCCATCCAAAAGTCTACAAGCAATAAATGCTGGAGAGGATGTGGAGAAAAGGGAACCCTCTTACACTGTTGGTGGGAATGCAAACTAGTACAGCCACTATGGAAAACAGTGTGGAGATTCCTTAAAAAACTGCAAATAGAACTGCCATATGACCCAGCAATCCCACTGCTGGGCACACACACTCAGGAAACCAGAATTGAAAGAGACACGTGTACCCCAATGTTCATCGCCGCATTGTTTACAATAGCCAGGACATGGAAGCAACCTAGATGCCCATCAACTGATGAATGGATAAGAAAGCTGTGGTACATATACACAATGGAATATTACTCAGCATTAAGGAAAAATTCATTTGAAGCAGTTCTACTCAGGTGGATGGAACTGGAGCCTATGATCCAGAGTGAAGTAAGCCAGAAGGAAAAACAACAATACAGTATACTAACGCATATATATGGAATTTAGAAAGATGGTAACGAGAACCCTGCGTGCATGACAGCAAAAGAAATGCAGATGTATAGAACAGACTCGTGGACTCTGTGGAAGAGGGCAAGGGTGGGATGATATGGAAGAATGGCATTGAAACATGTTAATTATCATATGTGAAATCAATCACCAGCCCAGGGTTGATGCTCGGGGCTGGTGCACCGGGATGACCCAGGGGGAGGGAATCGGGAGGGAGGAGGGAGGGGGCTTCTGGAGGGGGAGCATATGTATACCCATGGCGGATTCATGTCAATGTATGGCAAAACCAACACAATAAAGTAAAGAAAATTTTAAAAAAAATAAAAGAAAGAAAGCAAGGGCTTTCCTATATTCCAGCTAGAATTGTAATCACACTGTTATGATTTTTTAAGTAATTACTTCTTGTTCATTACAGATGATTTTAGTATAAAATTTGTAATTGTTTTATTCCAAGAATTATTAATTTTACTACATCATTGATGGTATAGAGGTATGGTACAAGTTGGGCAGTTGGTATGTGAAAAATAGAAACTTAGGAAACATTGGTTTCTGTAAAGTTTGAGTCTTTCTCAAGCTTTACTGGTTGGTTGATTTATTTTTTCACTGACTCAACCAAGTCAATTGGGTGTTTACTTAATGTAAGATAGACATAATCACTGATAACACCAACCTTTTGACATATTAATAAAATGCAGCTGCTCTTCAGGTATTTAGATTTAATGGTACTTTTTAATCTTCATTTTTCATTGTCCTCTGAAATAAGCATCCATTGGTAGCCCCATCTACATTTAAACTTCAGAGAAGTCTCTGAAAATTAGATCCATTAACATCAACACAATCGATGATCCATTGACCATCAAAACTGGTCCATTGACGTCAACACAATTATAAACACAGTGCCATTGAGAGCAAGGACTCTTGTGATAAGATTTGGTAAAAAAAAAAAAATGTCATAACCACCAAGAATGTCTGTATATTTAAAAAAATACTCTCTAAATAAAAATATTTTCAAAAATTCTTATAGAACTTTAAGATCCCCCCATGCCTAGGACTTCACTTTCACTTTTCACTTTCATGCATTGGAGAAGGAAATGGCAACCCACTCCAGTGTTCTTGCCTGGAGAATCCCAGGGATGGGAAAGCCTGGTGGGCTGCCAACTACAGGGTCGCACAGAGTCGGACATGACTGAAGTGACTTAGCAGCATGCCTAGGATATTTAAGAAATATTTGGCTTCACAAACACATTTAACTATTTTTTCTAACTTCCTACTCTCTAAAGTCAAGAATCCCTAAGTAATACTAACCCCAAAGCTGAAATGGAAGAGAAAGAATCATTCTCCCTTGACTATACCTACACATGTACTAGCAGATCACACTGGGTGTTGGTACCACACTGGAAGTTGGAATGGAGTGAGAGAATCCCAAAGGAGCCCACAGGCTATGGGACAGAGAGAGGAGGGGACGGCAGCCATAAGACAAGACAGGCTATGAAGGAGGGACTTCATTGCGCAAATCAAAGTTACGGGGATTTGAAAGAAGAAAACTTTTCATTAGTTCAGTTCAGTTCAGTAGAGTTGCTCAGTCATGTCTGGCTCTTTGCAATCCCATGAACTGCAGCACGCCAGGCTTCCCTGTGCATCAACAACTCCCAGAGCCTACTCAAATTCATGTGTATCACGTTGGGGATGCCATCCAGCCATCTCATCCTCTGTCATCCCCTTCTTCTCCTGCTTTCAGTCTTTCCCAGCATCAGAGTCTTTTCCAATGAGTCAGTTCTTCACATCAGTTGGCCAAAGTATTGGAGCTTCAGCTTCAGCATCAGTCCTTCCAATGAATATTCAGGACTGATTTCCTTTAGGATTGACTGGTTGGATCTCCTTGCAGTAAAAGGGACTCTCAAGAGTCTTCTCCAACACCACAGTTCAAAAGCATCAATTCGTAAGTGCTCAGCTTTCTTGATAGTCCAACTTTCACATCCATACATGACTGCTGGAAAAACCATAGCTTTGACTAGATGGACCTTTGTTGGTAAAGTAATGTCTCTGCTTTTTAATATGCTGTCTAGGTTGGTCATAGGGGATAACAACAAAGTCCTAAAAGAGATGATATTTAAGAGGAGATGTGAAGAATGAGCAGAATTCAGACAGAGTGGATATTCTATATGGATCACCTTCAAACTTTCATTGAAAATATGCTCTGTACTAGGGGCTGAAGGCCCAAAGAGTAATATAATGTTGTTGATGATAACAATAATAATCTGTTATGGAAAAACACTTCAGTGGAAGTCATGGCTGCAAATTGTTATCACACAATGTATTAACTGGTGTAATAGCACTCTTTAGAAGCAACTATGAAGGAAGAAATTATTTCTGCCTGGGAGATTGAAAAAGCATTTCTAAAGGAAATGAACTTTGATCTGGGCTTGAATAATGAATAGAGTTTTACCAGATGGAAAAGATGAGAAATATATCCCAGGCAATGATCACAACATATGACAAGCCATGAAGCATAAAAGAGCAGAATGTGTTTGGGAAGGGTGAGAACCTTCTATGTGGTTAGAGTGTCAGAAGAGGAGGTGAGGATAGAATGGAGATTAATGGAGAAAATGCCTGTAAAGACATATAGAGGCTAATTTGTGAAAGGTAATGCATGTGATGCCATGGAATTTAAACTTCATCCTAGAAGACATTGTTTTAAGTAAAACAGTATAGTTCAAATCTCTGCATTTAGAAATATCATTTTGGGGACACGATAGAGGTAATACAGGAGATGTGGTGCAGGGGAGGTGAGGAGTAGGTGCCCTGAACAGAGACTTACATGGCAATATGGTCTAGGAATAGGGAAATTTGGAGTGAACTGTAGAGAGCTTTGGAGGCCAGACTGAGGCGTTGGCACTGAGTTCTGTGAGAACAGAGACCGCCAATGCTGTACTTTAGGAAGACTGATCTGGAAAGGGCCTATGAAACAGATTACCATGGGGAGACCCTAGGGCCCAGGACACAGCTTAGAGTCTATAGTGACAGCTTGGAGATACTCCCAATCTACCATCTGTTCTGTCCCTGCTCTTGCTCTTCCTTTCTAGGTGAATCCTGGTTTTGTTCTATTATCTCCCCTCCTTTCTCCTTTTCCTAGCCTTGGGCTTCAGAAGAAGAAGCACTGTTCCCTGCTCAGAGCATGACTCGGCTCTAGGATAAGACTAGGGAGTCCATTTCTAGTCAATGAGATGTGAAGAAAGTCCTCTAGGGACCCCTGGGAAATATCTTCTTTGTTTTGTCTCTTTGAGCAAGAGACAGACTCTCCTGCCAAAAGTTGTCTTCATGTGGCACTTGGAACCGCCGCCAGTTCACCATTTTGCTGTGAAAAGAGGAACTAGTCCACAGACAAAGCAATATCCAAGAAACCTGATTTCTTGATGATATGAGCCACTGATTTAAACAAAACTGGAACTTCCTTTCCCTTCAGACATCTGAAAAGATGAGATGTTTTGGTAAAGAAGTTAATAAACCAGATTTTATACATTCATATTGAGTGTGAGCTGAAGATGCCGTCAGAGAAAGCTCAGAGTAGGCATGTTGGGAAATGAGACCAAAAGACACATATAGTTCTTTTCCTTGCTGTGGACCTGGAAGAATTAGAAATGCTTACTCCTTGCTACATTGTCTATTAATTATTTATGCCTTTGTAAGTATAATGAATGCAATTTACATCAGTAGCAATAATGGATAACACATAATATACTGAACAGTTTCCTATTTGGGAAATCCATTAGTGCTTTCATGACAGTAATGTTGGTGACAGTGTTCTGCTATTAATTCAATTCACAGAAGTATGTCTATGCTCAGTGTGGCAGAAAAGAAGGAACATAGACCTGGGCTTAGATAGCTGCTCCTCTACTAGGCTGGGGCTTCTCAGGTGGTTCAGTGGGTAAAGAATCCACCTGCAATGCAGGAAACACAGGAGACACAGGTTCAATCCCTGGGTCGGGAAAATCCCCTGGAGGAGGGCATTGTTCCCCACTCCAGTATTCTTGCCTGGAGAATCCCATGAACAGAGGAGCCTGGCGGGTTACAGTCCATGGGGTGGCAAAGAGTCGGACACAATTGAAGTGACTGAACACATACCACTAGGTTACCTTTTGGCTCTGGCAAGTGGCTTAATTACTGTGAACCTCAATTTGACTTCATTTTAAATAGGCTTCACAAAAATTACTTTTCAGAATCTGTACTTAGTCATGATGATGACTACATGCACGCACATTTTCAAAATTGTATTTTTTTGAACTGAAGTACAGTTGTTTTACAATGTTGCATTGGTTTCTGCTGTACACCATTCCATTATACATTTATGCACATTCTGTTTTTCTATTGTATTTACATTTTTTTTTCTTAAAATTGTCAGATTATAACCACCTAGCCTTGATTTCCATTTTAGTTTTCCCCCTATCGAGGTCACTGCTAGCTCAAGAACCCTCAGGTCCCAGGAGGGAGGAGTTATAAATCTGTGGAATTCAAGGATGTGGATGGGGCCAAGCCAATTGTCTGGCAGGATCACCACTTCATAAATGTGGGCCCAGAGGGTTCCCTGGTTCAGTGGTTAAGGCTTTGCCTTCCAATGCAGGGGTGCAGGTTCCATCCCTGGTTGGGGAGTTAAGATGCCAAGTGTCTTGCAGCCAAAAAAAAAAAAAAAACAAAACATAAACTAGAAACAGTATTGTTAACAAATTCAATAAAGACTTTAAAAAAAGTGCAGGCACAGTCATTTGCCTCCTGTCTTAATGTAGAAGAGTTTTCAATGCTCAGAACTCATCCCTTCAGAATCTGCTGTCAGCCTGTGGAAAGTCTGGGAGTTAGAAGTGAAGCTGGGCTGGTGGCTGGCTGGGGCCTACACACGGGTTCCAGTTCAGTTGTCCAGAGAGTCCATTATTGGGATACGAGGATCTCTTGCAACTAATGTTAAATATGTGTTTTTATTTTTCACTTGTCCTTTTTCCTTGTATACATACCTCTGTCAGGAACCACAATAAGAGTGGCTCAGACCAGCCCAGGATTTGGAGATTTCTTATTGTTGTCAGCTGGCAGGGTTTAATGTGTTTTGGTTAAGCACCAACCTTGACGCTGCCCATGGACAATTTGAGCACTTGGGCTCATTCCTTTTTAATTTCATGACCACTTAGTCCTAGTTAGGACATGTTCTTTTTTGCCTTTTATTGTGTGAGAGTTACCTGATAATTATGGATATAAGTTTCCCTTTGATAATTAAGAACAAACATGTTTCCACTTCACTTGTGAAACTTAAATTTTTGCTTTTATGGCAATATATTCATTATATAAACTTCAAAATACATCTGAAATATTTGATCATTAAAATGATTCACTACTTTTAAAAATAACCACTCCCCCAAGGGTAGGGCTTGGAGAATGCAATGGCAACCCACTCCAGTACTCTTGCCTGGAAAATCCCATGGACGGAGGAGCCTGGTGAGCTGCAGTCCATGGGGTCGCAGAGTTGGACACAACTGAAGCAACTTAGCAGCAGCAGCAGCAGGGGTAGGGCTAGGGGAAGGAAGGACATATTCAGTTTATTTTCCTCTTCCTGGGAGTAGCCAGTAAGAAAGAAAAAGTCCCGTTGTGGAAACTGCCCCGAGGCCTGGAGTTCTGGAGGTTTCTGTTGCTCTGGAGGTGACCCAGTCTTGCCAGAATGACATGGTTCCAGGGCTCCAGACTGGCCCTTGCTCTTTTCTCCATCTGTCAAAGGAAAGTCACACTCATTGCTTATTTCCCATATAAGACTATAGAGAAAAATCAATAAGTTAAAAAAAAAAACTAAAATGGCTATAGAGAAAAAAACCAGAAAGTATCTTATGCTCAGTAATGAAAAGCATCATTGTTGGTCATACTAAGCAATGAGCCCCAACTTGGTGCCTAGGATTCTCTTCTAAATGAGGTATCAAAATAAAAATGATTAGGGTCATATATGTAGAATCTAAAATATGGCACAAATGGAATGATCTATAAACTTTCTATCTACAAACTCACATATAGTTAAGGAAACATTCAGTGTCTTTCAACCTGCACTTTGTACTTTCTGGGTAAACTTGAGTTTACCTGCCTGCTCCTATTACACATACAATCAGAGTTTGAACTTAAGTAAAGCAGAAGATGAAGCTGAGATTTTCACGTAATCTAGATGAGTTCATTCTCTGTCCACCTGTGTTCCTCCTCTTCATAAAAAGTTTATGTATAAACATCGTAGTTACTATGTGAAAGTAGACAAGTTTAATAAATGCATATCCCCATGTAAGCCTCTATTAGCATAGAGATATTCTGAGCTGAGTGGGATTCTTGGCATGTTTTAAGCCAGCATTTATACTGAATGTTGATATTTTGGAGTTATGCCTGGAAAATTGCACAGAAGCAAATCTGCTCCCATATTTTATAGAAGATTTATGTTTTCTATAAAGTTCTAACTTCTTCCTCTAGTCTATAAGGCCCTGTGTAAGCAAGCCTTAGTCTCAGGAGCCTAGCATCTCCCATCCACTCTTCTCTCCAGGCACACTGGCTTTCTGGCTCTTTTCTAACTCACCATACTGGTTCCTACCTCAGATTCTCTACAGTTCCCGTTGCCCTCATCAGACAATCATAGGGCCCGTCACCCCCTACATGTATTATCATATCCCCAGGCAGTCTTCCCTGCCCACTCTGTCCACACAAGGCTGCCCAATAGACACATCAGGTGAGGCAATGTGAGTCAGACATGTAATTTTACATCTTCTAGTGGCTACATTAAAACTAATTAAAAAGAGATAAAATCCATTTTAATGCTACTTTAATTTAACCCCATATAGGTAACATGTTGTCATTTCAACACTGATAAGATAGTTTGAGTTCTTTTTTTCTCATTCTAGGTCCTTGAAATCTGGCATGTTTCTTCAGGACATCTCAATTTAGATCAACCACATTGCAACTGGTGGCTACTGGTATTGGACCACACAGACCTCGGATAACCCACTGCTTCTAGCCACTCTCTACCACATTACTCTGATTTATGATTATTGGGACATTTATTAGTGTTTGAAGTCATCCTGTATGTTTATTTCCTTGTATATCATCTCTCCTTCCATCCATTATGAGCCCCCTGGCCTGAAATGAAAAATCTAAGAGGCCGAGAGTTTCTTTTTATTCTTGGCTCTATCCGCCAAACTTAGTATATTGCCAGTTTTCAATAAATATTTGTTGAAAGTTAGATGAACAAGAAACTGATGTGCTGTTAAAATAATGAGTCTGTATGATTTTTGCTATTTAAGACTTTCACCCTTCATGCTAGGTTTCAAGTCAGTGGAATAATGACCACACCTTGCTGTCCCAGTCCCCTTCCCTATTCAGGGCCTCCAGTAACTATACTGCATTGTTTGGATCCAACTAGTTTTCTGATATGGGGTTGTTTTCTTAAGAGATGGTACTTTACAGCCCATCTTAAAAAGGGGCTCTCAAGTTAACAATCAGCTCACACTAGGCAGGATAAAAATGGGCAAACAGCTGGACTGTCTCTTCTTTCCCCTCCTAACCATTACAAGATTATCTCAGAAGGTAGTCAGACTGTCACCTGTATTCACTATATTTTCAGTCAATGGGAGGAAACCCTGAATCTGTAATCAGCTGGAGGCCTTGGGGAAACTGCCCCGAGGCCCAGAGTTCTGGAGGTTCTCTCCCACTGCGGCTCTGGAGGTGACCCAGTCTTGCCAGCATGACAGTAGTTCCAGGGCTCCAAATTTGCCATTGCTCATTTCCTCCACTTTGCAAAGGAAAGTCACACTCATTGCTTATTTCCAGTATAAGACTATAGAGAAAAATCAATAAGCTTAAAAAAAATTTAAAAGGCTATAGAGAAAATAACCAGAAAGTATCTTAAGCTTAGTAATGGAAAGCATCATTGCTGATCATACTAAAGAATGAGCCCTGACTTGGTGCTTAGGATTCTCTTCTAAATGAGGTATCAAAATAAAAATGGCTAGGGTCATATATGTAGAATCTAAAATATGGCACAAGTGGAACTATCTACAAAACAGAAACAGTCACAGACATAGAGCTCAGACTTGTGGTTGCCCAGGCAGAGAGGGAAGGAGAGGAGTGGACTGGGAATTTGGGGTTGGTAGATGCAAACTATTACATATAGAATAGATAAACAACAAGGTCTTACTGTACAGCACAGGGAACTATATCCCATCTCCTGGGATAAACCATAATGAAAAAAATATGAAAAAAGGACGTATAAATGTGTATAACTGAGCAATTTTGCTGTACAGCAGAGATTGACATGGCATTGTAAATCAATTATACTTTAATTTTAAAAAATGGTTAGAGTCTTGGAGGGTGAGTCAGTATGTGAAGCAAATGGTAAAATGGGAATTGGACTTGAAAAGAATACTTACCCTTTCTACAGTTAGAGGAGTTTGTGCAAAGAGGAAAGTTCCTGCAAGCTTGTTTTGGCATTTAATCACACGAGCATACAACTACTCCTGGTTGAAACAGAAAGAAGAGAAATTTGACCCAATTCAGCCCATCCTCTCCAAATCTTTTCCTCTCTCCCTCCTCTGGTTAATTGAAACTGTGCTCCAGAATAAACCTGGCTATGGCTTATTTAGAAAACCTAAAGAAGGGTTGTCAAGTTTCGGAATGTTGAATTTTCAATTCCGAATTTCACTCATTCATTTAAAAAAATATTTTGTGCACCTGCTTTGCATATGAAAATTGAAATGCAGACATAAGACCTCAGGGGGCTTCCATTTTAGCAGGTGACACATTCACTAAACAACAATTTCTGGGATTAATTATTCGATTACAATCACAATGAATGCCTTGAAGGAGGAGACCCAGGTGGTGTGAGAAGATTTGCTGGAGTCTTGATTTAGTCATCCGCCCAAAGAGTCCTGTCAGATGAAACCTGAAAGGACGGGAGGGTTCAGTGGATGAAGGGGGCTTGGGAGATTTTTAGGCAGAGGGAGCAGCGAATGTTGATGCGCTAAGGTAGGAAGAACCTGAAGTAAGAGGAACCTAAGGTAGCAGGATCGACAGAAGAAGCGGTGGCCAGGGTTGCTTCCCCAGCAGTTTCCCTCCCCAGTGAGGGGCTAAGGGAGCAACCAAGGCCAGAATCCGGAGTGTCTTCTGTTCTCTCCAGGAGGGCTTGCTGTAAATAATTGAGTATTCCTCTCCATTCATTTACCTGATACTTAGGTTTCTAGCTCCCATCGCTGATGAAAAGCCCTCAAATGTAGCTTTCCCAAGCACCATGAACAAATCCCTCTCCTCCTGTCTGGAGAATCCCAGAGCTCAGTCATCTGCTGCAGTTGCAGGCAAGGAGCACCAGGGGGCAGAAAGCATTATCTTCTGTTTGCTTCGGTAGACCACAACACGGTGAAAAGGTACACCAGTACTGACCCAAAGTGTTGAAGGAAAGAGTTCGAATTGCCACAGGTGTGGCATCGGAGTTCACTGCCTCTCTAATCTTGGCTGAGCATCACAAAAATAAATAGGCAGAATTATTAGTAAGCTTATAGAGTATGATTTAATTTGCTCAGAAGTAAGCCAGGAAGCTTCACTAGCATGCTTTAATGTAGCTGAGGGCAGTCACATGATGATGGTAAAGAAACAAAGAAGCAAAGGCCATGTGAAGCGACTGCTCAAAACCTGGTACCAGGAAGCAAAACAAGTCAGTTTTCAGCTCTCTTCCAAGACTGCTTCTATATCAGAATGAAGGCTGGGAGGAGAGTTTAAGAGAGATGTTGGTGCTTAGTTGCTAAGTCATGTCCGACTCTTTTGTGACCCTGTGGACTATAGCCCACCAGGCTTCTCTGTCCATGGGTTTTACAGGCAAGACTACTGGAGTGGGTTGCCATTTCCTCCTCCAGGGGATCTTCCTGACCCAGAGATCAAAACACAACTCTTGTGTCTCCTGCACTGGCAGGTGGATTCTTTATCACTCTACCACCTGGCAAGCCCTAAGAGATATGTAGAAGGTTTTAAATATGTAATCAGGTTAATACAATTCTAGAGCTGATTTGCTGTTAAAAGGAAGACCATGCACCTTCCACTTGATGGGAGTTAGAGTCAATCTTACCAGGTTTATGCTAAACTTCTGGCAGCTCTGTTTCCAACACATGATAAATAATGATACCTCTGGGGAAAACAGAGAACTAGACAAGGCTACTCATTACTATTAAATTGGTCATGGACTCATTGGTCATGGACTCGGTAGCATTAGCCTCACGCTGATCACGTCTTCCTGATAGCTGCAGATGGAAGTCTTATGCCAGCCGCAAGTCAAACCAAATAATTAGCAGATGTTACCAATGCTAATCTGCTGGTGTTTAAAAATGGAACAAGTGAGTCAGCGAAATATTTAGGAAGGGAAGTCTGTGCCAACCATTCCATCATCAAAAGCCTGTATGGACAATGTAGTCTGTATAATCAAGGCTTTTGAACATGATCATGGAAAAGAAAATGGAAGCCTATTGATCAAGCATAACTTTAAACGCTGCCTATGTTATAAATAATGTATTATGTAGATAGTAAAAAAATCTAAAAACAATACTTAAAACTAATCACTAGGGCAATGCCTTTCTGTTATTATCATCATCGTTTATTCAAAAGCAAATTGTACTGTTTATAGTGAAGCATGAGGAATTCCCTGGTGGTCCAGTGATTAGGACTTGGTGCTTTCAGTGCAGTGGCCCTGGGTTGAATCCCTGGCCTGCGAACTAAGATCTCACAAGCTACAAGTTGTGGCCCAAATAAATAAATAAAGTGAGGCATGATCTCTTCTCTAGAAACACACACTTTGATAAAGAATACTAATATACATGGATCTAAGAAACATCTGACAAATATGTTTATACATGCAACTAAGGTAGAAAAGCCTAACACAGATACAATTAAAATTAGAAGGAATAGTATGATTTAGGGAAGGTTAATAGACACACTAGATATGTGATAGACATTGTCCTGGTCACTTTTTATATATACTTCAAACCAGCCCTGTAGAGCTAGGTTTACTAGTATTTCCATCTTACAAGAGATAGGGAGAGGAGAGCAGTTTTATTCACCTGTGGAAGCAGTTCTCTCTGTAGTAGACCTTTGTTGATAGATCATGTAACATCCATCCCCTCTTCCTACAAGCATCTCTGTTTCCTTCGGGGAATTTGCTTCTCACCCCATAGTGGATAGTCTTGGTAGGTCAGAAAATTCAAATAAGCTTTTCTTTCATGAAGGCAAAGAGGTTCCAGGAATATCTTTTGGCTACATCCTTCCTGAGAAGGATTTCAAGGGAAGGTCTTCTAAGATCTAAGTGTGTTCAGCTGGACTTCCTGTCTTTGATTTTATCAAACCTGTGCCCCCTGTAGTGGAAGCACAGAGTCTAAACCACTAGACGGACAAGGAAGCCCTCTCTCTTCAATCCTTTTTTTTTTATTAAACATTTTTTTATTAGTTTTGCCAAACAATGACATGATATCACCATGGGTTTACATATGCTCCCCCTCCAGAACCCCCCTCCCTCCTCCCTCCCCCCGGGAAATCTCGTTGCACCAGTCCCAAGCATCAATCCTGGGCCGGCTATTGCTTAGACATATGATGATTAACATGTTTCAGTGCCATTCTCCCATATCATCCCACCCTTTCCCTCATCCACAGAGGCCCTGAGTCTATTCTATACATCTGCGTTCCTTTTGCTGTCTCGCATGCTGGGTTCTCATTACCGTCTTTCTAAATTCCATATATATGTGTTAATATACTGTATTGTTGTTTTTGCTTCTGGCTTACTTCACTCTGGATAATGGGCTCCAGTTTCGTCCATCTGAGTAGAACTGATTCAAATGAATTTTTCCTTAATGCTGAGTAATATTCCATTGTGTATATGTACCACAGCTTTCTTATCCATTCATCAGTTGATGGGCATCTAGGTTGGTTCCATGTCCTGGCTATTGTAAACAATGCAGCGATGAACATTGGGGTACACGTGTCTCTTTCAATTCTGGTTTCCTCGGTATATATGCCCAACAGTGGGATTGCTGGGTCTTCAATCTTGATGTAAGGAGGGGAGAAAACTGCCCCTACCAGGAGACCCTCCTGACCTTCCCCCCCCCACTTTTAAACCTGCTTCTTCAGACTTCCATGAAGTTGGTACATTGTGCTCACCAACATCCTTCTAATAACTTGAACTAGAGCTGGCATTTGTTGCCAAAGAATGCAACAAAAGAATCTAACTAATGCCTCAAAGTAAGAATACCTGTAATTCCTCCAACCCTCTTCTGTGTCAGGAAAATATAAAGTTTTTTTCTGTATTTCAAGAACTGAAACAACTTCCCAAATTAAAGATTAGGTAGTGATCCTTATCATAAACAGAATATAATGCAAATCAAAACAATGTTGACTTTTGTTTTCATCCTAATTGATGTTTATACGTAAATTCAACTATGGAATTTGTTATCTCCGTGTAAACAGAGCTCATCCTCTTGGTAGATTAGGCTTTTATTCTTGGGTTACTATTTGAACTGTTTTCTAGTGAGACCCCTTCCCTTTGTCATATAAAAGTAAACTCCACTTGCAGTGCCCTGAGTAGGCCAATTCTGAATCTGTGGGTAATATGTAGTAATTATGCTTATCAACTGAGTTCTTACTAAGTGCTATGAACCTTGTTCAACTTTTCATGTATAGTAAATGTGTGTGGTAAAGGTTATTATGTCCATATCACACATGAAGAAGCCAAGCTTGAAGAAATGAAGTGACTTCCAAACTATGAACCAATCCTTGAACTTGGCCTGCTTGAGACCAAAGCTTCATACATTCTTATTAGGGGAGCCTGACCCACTGCCCTGTGGAAAGCCAGGCTCCTCCTCCACCCCTCCAGCCCTTCAAGGTAGGCTTCATTGTTTCCAAGTCACAGATGAGAAAATTGAGACTAAGAGAAGTTAAGGGCCTCCGCTGTTCACAGAAAAGAGGACTTTGTCCTTCTAAAGCCATACTGCACTGAGCTACTACCCCCCTCCCGCCCCCAAGGCTTCATGATGTGTAGCTTAAAGAAAAACAGAGTCATTGCCTGTTTATAAAATGATTACAATTCTCCCGGGGCATTATGTGTTTCCAAGAATGCAAAGCTCTATTAGGAACTACCTGGATTCTCTTAAGCCAGTAGGGTTTAATAGGAGATAGTTCAAGAATTCTGTCCTGAGTCAGTGGTACTAATCTAATTAAATGCTAGTCCTCATCCTATGATTTTTGGCAAAAGCCAGAATTCTGCAATGGAAAGGGAATTGAGAAGTGACTTAGTCTAATTTTTTTTTTTTTTTAATCTTAATGGGGAACCTGAAGGTCAAATAAGTTGGGAGAATTTTCCCCAGGCCCAGAGTTCCTGTGTTGCAAACTGGAAGCTAGGGAGCTGGTCTCTAGATGCCCAGGAAGTGCTCTTTCCACCAGTTATTTCCTTCCTGGGTACCATTTAAACGTAAGGTAAAGATTAGCTTAAGAGAACATCAACAGCCTGATTAGATAGTCAGGTTTTCTCATGTTTCCATTCTTTAAAAGCCTTTTTTCCTGCGAGGGCATTTGCTTAACAGAACAGATCCTAGGTAGATGGAATCATACGCATTTTCATTTGCCTAATTTGGACCACGAATGCCTCGTGGTGCAATAATGGACTTTTTGCAGCCAAGGAGATGGTGTGGTGGTAGGTGTGGAAAAAATGCAGGCTGCCCACTCACACTTCCACCTCTCAGCATTCTCTAAAACTGCAAGATATTCCCCTCATGCTCAGCGAACTAAGTGATCACCCCCCTCTCCTCTCCCTCCTCCTGCTACATCATCTGAAGGAGATTTTGATTGGCAGCTCACTTGTCTTCCCACACAGCATGTGGGGCTCCTACCTCCAACCCTAAAATTCAGTCACTCAGCTCTTGTGTTCTATGTCTCTTATTTTCCATTGCTTGTCCCCATTAAGATAGGAGTTTTGTCAATTCCTAAAGGTCCATGTCTTTGTTCTTTTCCTTGTACAGCATCTAACACTGTGATGATCAGAAACTGAGAATGAAGGGAAAGCAGCAGGACACAGGCCCATACAACAGCCTAAGCATCAAAATTCAGCCTTTGCTTTTGAAAAAGTGCAATACTGTTCAATAGATCAGGTAACATGGAAGGACTACATGCCGTTTTCTTCTTCCCCAACGTTTTTTTCCGAAATGGGAGGCCAGTGAATCGGTGTGTAACCCACTGCAGCATGTATGGGAACTTGGACTGGCCAGGTATGGGCTGTCTGTGCTCTTTAGACCTCAGACACACACATAGCAGCTGAACGAGGAAACTCCCTGGATGAGAGCCAGCTGCTATTTTTGCTGACTCTGTCAGTTGTATTCTGTTGTGAGCCCTGTCCTTGTGTTCTTCTCCAATTTCTCCCCTGCCCATATGGGAATTAAGGTACAATCTTTGGCTGTTCGGCTCTCCTTTCCTTCCTTTTCTCAAATGTCACATAGAAGATATTGACAGCCAGATGACACTGGCTTGCCACCTATGTAAAACTGACTCTGACTTTATGCACAGACCAAGAGAACTTTAGAACTGGGATTTGGAGATGATGACTTTTGTTACGTGCTACCCGATAGCACTCACTAGAGACGAGAAGCAGATGGTTTGCAACTTAGCACTGTGAGCAAAAGTTGCCTGTTTTTGCATTTTGACCATTGAATATCAGAGCCTGGGTTGAGCCAAGAATTCTGAGCAGTCTGTCGAGGCTGATTTGATTCTCAGAAGCCTAATAACTGTGGAGATATGGGCTCAATTTCAAAGACTAAGTCCTGGAAAAGGGGCCCCAAATTCCCAGTTCTGCAGTGGGAGACGGCACAATGCTCATCACACCGCTCTTCGAGGCAATGTTAATTGCTTTGCATCCAGATATTTTCTTTCTCAGAGCGAGAGATGAGGAGTCTGAGACATTGTATTACAGATGTTAAGGAATCGTCCATGCACCTTTGGCAAGTGAGTAGCCGAGTGGGAGATGACTGCCACATCCAAGCTCTATTCACTAGACTACTTTCATTCTAATAATTATCAATTAGCTAACTCTATTCTCAGAATAGGATAGAGAATACAATTTCCGAGACGTCCTAGAGGAGAAAGGTGGTTTAAAAGCTGAAGCTCTGAAGGCATTATTTATCCTGAAGCCATTCATATGTGCTTCTATTGGTTAAATAAATAACACAGGGAATACTGCACTGTCATTAGAAATAACGATGTAGGAGAACACTAAAAGCCTTGGGGAAGTGAGGTATATAATATCATAGAGATATGATTCCATTTTAGCTAAAAGAAATTCTAGCTGTCTATTTATACATGCACAGAACCAGAGGCTATACACTAAAGTGCTAACAGTATCTCTAAGTGAAGTGACTAGGTAAACATTCTTAAAAACTTTGTTCTCTTGGCTCAGTTTTCTACCAAAAAATTTTTAAAGATAAACAAGAGTTGGAAGAATTGTTCCTGTGAATATTATATAACTATTATTTGCCACATTATCAGATCAAAGCAGTTGTTTTCCTTTAACTAAGAATTTTTCCACAACACAGTGCTTTTTTTAAAAAAAGAGAGACACAGATTGAGAGAAGGGGTAGTCTATGTTCCCAACGCCAGAGAACTAGCAAATAAGACACTCACTACCAAAGGAACTAGAAAAATAAACCAGGTAGATTTTCCCTCTTTGAAAGAGTTGATAACTATGCTCTACCTGGCTATTATGCTGACATGCTCTAGTTGCAGAGAAATAGGTGTAATTATAAGAATTTTTGACAATTGTAGTTTCTTTCACAGAAGTGACAAGTTTTGTGTAGAAATATTTTACTTTGCTTAGAAATCTCCCACGGGTACAGAGGAGTAGCTGCATATTGCATGAGCATTCAGTTGAGGACAAAGCAATATGGGAATGGATTTTGCAGCATTCAAATTTCACCTACGCTAGTTGCATGTCCTTCAAGGAGCTTTCCTGGGACCAGCAAAATATAGTTTGCAGTATTGCTTCATAGTTCGTAGTCCTCACTGCTTTGGAAAAGTAACTAAACCTTTAGTTGTTACTTCTGGCTCCCACTTATTACAAATTATGAAGAATTATATCCTGGAGCTTCTGCTTTGGTGCAGAAGGTCAGATTAGACCCAGATGTTGACACTTAATTGAAAATAGCAAGAAAGCAGCTAGAAAATGACTTTGGGAGTTTGCAGCACTAGCTTAGGAGACCATGTGAATTAGTGGCTTTGGAAAGGTCCATGTTCTTAGCACAGAATTGGCACATGGATATAGCACAATCTTGGCACGAAAAGATTGCCAATAAATGTTTGTAAAATAAGTGGATTTGTTATATAGCTGTTCACATAGAGGACCACACTGCAAACTCACACTTTCAGTCTCTCTTGCTCATTTGCTTCATGTAAATTACCTAAAATTAAGCCATCCCTCTATGTAGTTCCTATATAGTTCTGCTGAAGATATGTCTCAAGTTTTTCTTGATCTCCAGAAAAATGCCTAAGAATTGTTTCTCCAGATATTATTTCCTAATTCTAATAGCAAAATAAAAATATATACACAACAGTCAATGCCAATACATGCACACAAACTTCTGCAGTTAAACAGCTTAAGAGTATAATTCTTTTAACAAGGTACACACACACATGCACACACATCGCATTAACTGACTTCTGGGCATAAATAGCAAACCTCTAGAGTCTGTAATAACCTGTCATGTCTTTGGGATTTTTAAATTATGTCTGAACTTATGAAAATAATTCTCTTTGTTCTCTTCCTCCTCTGCTTTCTCACTATTTTTAAGCAACTGCTAAATAGAACTTATACCTAGAGTAGGTGATAAAAGAGGGCATCTATTATTAAACAACTATTGTGTGCCAGGCATTACTTTAGGCATTTTACATATAATATTTCTTTTAATCCTCAGAGAGCTCTTGCCAAGTAACACTGTTTTATGCATCAGGAAACATATTCAGAGAGAATAAGAGACTTTCACAAACGCAAGCAACTGATAAATGACTGAGACAGACTGGGATCCAGGTCTTTCTGTCTGAAAACTTAAAAGTTTTCCCTCTATCCACTGTCAAAAATGTAGAAATATTCCTGGTACCTAACAGAAGATGACTTGGAAGGCCAAGGGTAGTAGTCATTTAATCCTTGGTGTCTTGGGCAGCCCCCTCCTATTTGACTGTGGAGTCTAATTTTGAGCAAGTGGCCTTCAAAGCATGAGCAAGAAAAAGACTGTGGTGCAGAGACTGGCCACACTGGCTGGCTTAGCCCTTGTCTGGAGTGTCCACCTGACTTAGTCCGCTTCCTCTTTTCAGTGCCAGGTCCCAGCCTATGTCTGTGTCCTTTATACAAGGCTTCCACGTTTTCACGAGATGACAGTCCACGTTGTTTATGGTGATTCATCTCATGCTGTGCTCTACAGTTTCTATTGCACCAAAGATCAGCGGGCACTTGAGTTTTATACATGGAGGTGAAAGACCTCTGACAAGAGCTTGACACATTCTTGGCATCTTCCTTAACTTGGTTGCTTTTTTGTTTGTGTTCCTAACAGAGGCCCTGGATTTAAATAACTTGTTTATTTTTCAGTTAAACTTTACAATGGTTAAATTGTTCCTTCAGTACAGAATTAATTTTGATGAAGTGATGAGTATGAGGAGGACATTGAGCTATTCTTTTATGACTCCCTTTTGCAAAGTTCATAAGAATGAACTTTGACTCACCTATTTACTCTGGCAGTTAAGAAGGTGACAATGATAAATTTTTGTATCTGTAAAAAATATATGGACTTTCTGATACCTGTGTTCCTGATTTTCAGGGCTCAGAGAGTCAGGAAATGGAAATAGATTGGCTCTAATGCTTCACCGCTGTTGTCATCTTTCTCCAGTTTAGCCAAACAACCAGTCTGCTTCAGGGCCCACCTTTCAGGGGTTTGGAGGATATAATCACGTTTTCTCTATCACATCCATGTTTACATATGGTGTTACAAAATTTAAGTTATGGAATATATGCTATTCTATATTTGACATTATTCTCTCAAATACATTTCATAACTATTTCCCCCAAGGAAAATAAGTATTTTCCTGAAGCACAATATTTCTAGGATGGGTTCTATTCCTTTTCAGTATGTGGCATAATTTATTCAACTAATCCACGATCATTGTTTTTTGTTTCCAATTTGTCTTTGCTATGAAATATGTTTTAAAAACATTTTATTTTTGTCTATGGGGTTTTGAACATAGCCTATATCTTACCATAAATGTCTATAAATGCGGAATTCCTGAGTACAGGTCCAAATTCATGCTGAATAAGTGTGATGATGCCAGTTTTGATGTTCTCCACCAGTTTTACTTCCTCTCATTCTCCTTTGTTTCTGTGTTGACCTTAAATTTCAACACATGATTTGAGTTCTTTTAGAAGCTGACAGCGTATTGTGTTCATTTTCTCCACTCTGCTTACTCTGCTGAACACCTATTTCTGTAAGTTCCTTAACATAAGCATTTATGGAGTTGTCAAATAACTATGTGTCTTGCATTGGCATATGAAATATCTGTGTCAAAAGTTAGGCAATCCCTTTTTGAATTATAGTTATTGCTGGATATATGCTTCAGAGCTGGATTACAGGATCATATGGTAGTTCATTTTTTTTGTTTGTTTTTTAAGTTTTTGTCCACTCCTGAGTATATATACAAAGAAAACCATAATTTGAAAAGATACAAGCACCCCTATGTTCACTGCAGCACTATTTACAATAGCCAAGCCATGGAAGCAACCTGATGTTGATCAACAGATGAATGGATAAAGAATATGTGGTACATATATGCAATGGGATATTACTCAGCCATAAAAAAGAATGAAATAATGTCATTTGCAGCAATATGGATGGACCAAGAGATTATCATACTAAATAAAGTAAGCCAGACAAAGACAAATGTCATATGATATCACTTACATATAGATTCTGAAAAAAAGGCGATACAAATGAGTTCCTATAGAAAACAGAAATAGACCCACAGAAACAGAAAACAAATTTATGGTTACCAAAGTGGAAGGAAGGGAGAGGGAGGGATAAATTAGGAGTTTATATATACACACTACTATATATAAAATATAAAATAGATAACCAACAAGGACCTATTGTATAGTAAATTACACTCAATATTTCTGAATTAACCCATAAGGGAAAAGACTCTGAAAAAAAATATAGCTAAATTACTTTGCTGTACACCTGAAACTAACACAACATTGTAAATCAACTATGCTTCAATTTTTTAAAAGTTAGATAATCCCACATGTGCCAAATTAGTTATTTATAGCTCTTTGCAAAGCTCTGTAATATGCCAGGAAGTTTCTGTGGTTGATCACAGATACAATTTCTCTTCCAAGAAAAATTCTTATTCTTCTATAATATGAATGTTATACTTTTCTTCAGATAAAATTGATTAAACAGAACATACAAAATTAATATTTTGGATATGTGGTCAAGATTCATTGGTAATAGTTTTAAACTTTTTTTTCACCTGAAAATATATTAATCTGATATCCATCTATCAGCTCGGATAACTGTGCATTTAAATACAACACTAGATCGTTTCTTTTTCTTGGAATTTATGTATTCCCCGGGCTGTTTAAAGGAAGTCAGATTGTATTTATATTGGAAATAAACTAGTGTGCCAGCCACTAGGTTAACTACAAACACATAAATGGGTCTTTTGGCATCAGACTAAGAAAATAAGTCCTCTCATCTGGTGCATACACAATGTCCTGAACAACTATTATGATTAATTAACTTTTCCATGTTGATGTACTGAGTTCTACTAGCTCTTAGAAAACTAGCTCTGACTAGCTTGTCATCTGATTACACACAGAGAACAAGTCAGGTAAAAAGGGAAAAAGCCAGTCAACTAATCCTTTAAGAGGCAATGGAGATCTTTCAAAAAGGCATCTCAGCCTAGTTAATAAATTGTTACATATGTTCCTGAAAGGAATCTCATTTCACAGTGGGCTGAAAAATATACACTTGAATATTAACTTTTAATATGCTGTGTTTGCTAGTGCCTATTCATATGTTGTAATCTCGGCCTCGGATAGCCTTTATTTGAATTCTTTATGGAAGTTCTGTATTGGGAGCTTTTTTTTTTTCTAGCCATGCCCTTGTGTTCGAGTAAAGCCTAATTCAACAGAACTTGTTTCACTTAGTTAAAAACTTTGATACCTATTCAATGATGATTGATGCTAGCAGCCTGAATTGGAGTTTCATCAGGATAAACACTTCTATTTTTCAAGCACCTATTATGTGTTAATACTCTACATTTGCTATTTAATTTTCCTGACAGTCCTTCAAACTAACAGATGGTAAAACAGGCTTAAAGTGTCCAAGTCTCTTACTCAAGGTCCTGCAACTTGTAGGTGGCAGTTGGAATACTCAAACAACTCCCTCTAACTCTGGAGCTGTGTCCTTTCCATAACTGGACACTTCTGAATTTTTTCATGCCTCTGTGTATTCTGTTGTTATGTAAGAAACAACAGAAGAAATCTCAGGGGAAGAAAGGAATTTGGGGTTCATGTAGCAGCCACCTAACACCATGCTTCTGGAAATATGCTCACCAAGCAACGTCAGTCTTTGATGACATAACTGATCCTCCCCTTCTCAAACCAGCTTCGGAGAAGGAGCAGAGACTGAATGTAGGGAAATTCTGCTTTTTATTCCACACAGTTACTTTTCTTTTTTTCCCCAGTATTCCTGAGATATAATGTATAGAAAACTGAGAGACTATAGGGAAATTAAAAATAGCACAACACTCCTGCTCACATGTGTATGCCTCACAAGCACACATGGCAAACGCATTTGTCTTGTGTGGCACAGTTAATGGGAGTGGGGACAATGAATACGAATGGTCTTTCAAAAAATTCAGACACTCTAAAATTTACCTGTGGTTTCTTTGGAATGTTGGGAATGTGCTGTGGCCTCACAGGCTGAACAATGGCAAAAACATATGGACCTTCAGAAGAACATTAGTCACAGACTTTCTTTAACATTCCAGGCAAATTGCTCATTTCTATATACTTTAAAATAGTTTGGTGAAGCATTACAAAATATTATTTTTAAGTTAAATATTTAATATCAGGCATATTTTTTTGATGACTGCTAGTTCTCAGTTGCCTGACCCCAGCAAGAGGTATTTTAGATACATTGTTTCCTAAAGAAGTCTGGAAAGGACTTCAGATGGGCTGAAAGTGAAAATGTTACTGTTTGCCACCGACTTTTTGCAACCCCAAGGACTGTAGCCCACTAGGCTCCTCTGTCCATGGAATTCCCCAGGAAAAATACCGGAGTGCTTTGACATTTCCTTCTCCACAGGGCTTCCCAAACCAGGGACAGAGCCCAGGTCTCCTGTATTGCAGGCAGATTCTTTACCATCTGAGCCACCAAGGAAGCCCAGCCTATTCCAAATTTTCCTAAAATATTAAATGACTCACTCTGAGCTGGACACAGGGGTAAGTACTTCCATTTTCAACCTCTTGAAGTAGGTAATATTATTGCACCCAGTTTTCAGATGAGGACACTGAGACCCAACAGAGATTAACTAATTTGCCCACTAACATGGCAGACAAATAGTAGAGACAGGATTCAAACCCTGGTGGTTTGCTGCCAGCATCTGGGCACTTCAGCATTAGGCTATGCCACTCAGAAAGAGCCAGGCTACTGGTTGGGAAATTAATCTTTCAATGTACTGCTCTGTGTTCAAGGCCAGAGAAAGGACTCCAGCCAAAGTTTTATCAGATCACCTTGAACAGTACCTTGAATAAGAAACCAAAGAAAGAAAAGGAAATTAAAACTGTTTAGGATTCAGGCCTGAGGATCTGTGGACTTCTAAAGGCCTATGGGATTGAAAGCTCCTCAGAAGGCAACATTTCTAGCACAGAGCCAAGGAAGAAGATGAAAAATACATCTCTGGGTAGAAAGTTTTTGTAGGTATCATGAAAGGGTCATACTGTTCTAAGGAACGCCTGAAGCTTACCATTCGGTCTGGAGCACAAGCCTAGGGTTTAAATGATTCTTGACTTTGGCTCCTGGCTTATGCAGAGCAAAGCAGCAAATGCTGGTTACCCCTGGCTTGGATCTCTCCCACACACTGAGCTGTCCCACATGGGCATACCCATGTGGAGTTCCATTTAAAAACAAACAGGATTTCACAATTCCTTGGCCTTTCTTGGCCCATCCCCTGGGTGGGGCTGTTTGCTTCTCAAAGCAAAATGGCCTCTATCTTTGGGAGGTGCATTTAAAGCAGGCAAAGCTTCTTTATTTATTAGGCTAATCATAAGGCAGTAATTGGATTGCGTCTATCTGCCAGTCACCCTGAGATATTTATGGCATGTGCTTTCTCCAGGTTTGTCCTTCCCATTGTCCAGGTCAGAGGGAAAGTAAGAGAGGAAGGAGGTTATATTATGGGGTGTTGCTTCCAGGTGATTCACCATGCGTGTATTTTAGCACTGGGTTAGACGCATTGAATGTTTGCAAAAAGAGAAAAAAAGAGAAAAGAGTAACATTTTGTGCTGGGAACCAGGTACAATCAATCCTTCCTCCTTTGATATTGCTTCTGAGTATATTCAGACTAGTTTAAGGATTCTATGGATTATGTATTATAGTTTTTTTTTTAATCCTGTTTTAATTTGGGAGTTGTTTTAGTTCATGGTTATTTTATTATTTCACAGGCTTGTTTTTACTTAGAGGAACCATCTAGTACAAAGAAAATACTTTAGAATAAGTGTTGTGTGTTGGGACAAGATAAAAAGAGAAAGGGTGACCTGAATCCTGGTCCTGGTTGTTAGGCAGTGTGATTCTGGATGAGTTGTGCAACTTTTCCATTTGTAAAAGGCTTGGGGTCATATCAGTGATTCCCAAGCATGACTGCCCATCACCATCACCTAAAGGGTGTTTTGGAACGAAATGCTTGCTATAAAGCATGGCAGGGGGGACCACTTTGGGGTGATAGAACTGTTCTCATACTCATGCTCAGTCGCTAAGTCATGTCTGATTCTTTTATGACTGCCATGAACTATAGCCTGTCCATGAGATTTTTCCAGGTAAGAGTACTGGAGTGGGTTGCCTTTTTCTACTCTAGGGTATCTTTTATACCTTGATTATGATGGTGGTTGCATGCCTGTATATATTTGTCAAAATCTGAGAATTGTACACTAAGAAGGGTGGATTTTACTGTATGCAAATTATCTTATGGGTCCGAAAGATCCTCTGGAGGAGGAAAAGTCAACCCACTCCAGTATTTTTTTTCACTCCAATATTCTTGCCTGGACATGGACAGAGGAGCCTGGTGGGCCGCAATCTATAGGGTCACAAACTGAGCACACACACACACACACAAATTATCTTAATTTTAAAGTTAAAAATAATTTTTAAATCTCTCAAATATTAATATACTGGAAAAAATGCCTAGGTCCCATCTAAACCAACTATCTACCGAAGAGTATCTATTCTTTTAACCAACTCTGTACTTGTGAATCTAATGGGAATCAGCTCAAAGTTTTCATGATCCACATTCAGGTGTTTTATCAGCCATGATTGTGAGGTCAAGAGCAATGTGGGCGGCAGAGAGCAGTATGGTACCTACAGTCTCAGCATGTCTGCACAGGCCATTTAAATCACATGAGGAATGGAAGGAAAATGTATAGCTAATTTCTGAGTTTAATACTCAGAGCATCCTTAATGGTCAATGAACAGAAAAGGTGGGAGCAGGCTGGTACCAACTGCAGATTAGAAACCAGTGTGAAGATGGAGGATTTTGAACTTAGAACTCTATGTTAATAAAACCTATTATTTTCCTCCATCATTAAAAAGAGAAATAACAGTGCTTTGGGATAAATCTGACACTAATGATAGCGTCTAAGTGTCCAGCAGAAAGAGGTTCATTGATTTGACTAAGTGGATTTTAAGAGGAAAGAGAATGCATCCTCAGGTCTGACAAAGATTTTGGGCCCAGCATCAGCCTTGAGAGATTACCCTAACACTAGAAAAGATACACGAGACCCCCAAAATTAAAAGTGTTTATTGACAGCATTCACAACACAATGAACGCTTAATAGGAAAAATGGGAGGTTGAAAATAGCTTCGTTTAAAGTTCCTGAAAGAATTTAGCAGGTAGGTTTGAGGAGTGTCTCATTCAAAATATGCTTCCTTAGGATCATCTCTCACTAACAGACCCTTCTGAAACTGGAGGATTAGATGACTATGCCTGGGCTGTGTAGCCACCATCTCCGGCTACAGCTGATGGAGTGGTGGCAAGCACCGATGGCAGTGTGATTGGGAATACTGCATGTAACAAGATCAAGGTGGTTCTCTGGGGGAACCAGATTGCAAGGTCACCGAGGAAGTGGCTTGAAGCTGACCAAAGTCACAGGCAAACTAGCATTAGATGGAAGCAGTGGCTAGAAAAAGTACCACAGCAACAAGGAGAGTAGCTAACACTTTAGAAGCTTCCATGTGCCAAGCTCCAGGTGAGACTCCTGTTGGGTGGGTAATATCACCATCTTGATTATGAAATAAGGGAACAAAGATTTGGAAATGATATCTTTCCCGAGGCTGCACCACTGATAAGAGCTGGGAGGCAACCCAGGTAAGGTCATTCTCAATGGAGTCTGCACAATCTTGTAAGCATTGGCTTTTCTCTTAGGAAGCCCAGGAGGCAGCTGCAGCGAGGAAAATGGAAGGGGTGTGCAGGAGAAGCAAACCCATGAGATGCGGCCGTGCAAGGAGGAAGGGTGAAGCAGTGACTCCCTTTCTGAGAGCTTCTGGGAACCCAGATCCAATCTGCTTGTGACCTGGCTGTGCTCAGAGGAAGGTGTTCTGTCTTAGGACATTTGCTCTGATTTCAGTAATGGAATTGCCTGTTCATTCTTTTCTTTTTTTTTTTTTACAGCTTTTACCCACCACTTGGTTACTCACCCCACTTATCACCTTTCTCTGATAAAAGGCACCATTTATAGGTGCCACCACAACCCTGCAGAATAACAAGTTGGCATCCCAAACAAGAGGCTGCAGTCCTCAGTCTGCTTCTGTGAGGAACCTGTCCTATTGTGGAAACAAAAGGAATTGACAAGCTCCCTCGGCCCCTCAGGTTTGCCCGGGAGGCTCAGACAGAGGGGTCATCCAGGAGCCCAGGAGCAGGTTCGTTAGGCAAGTTTTTCTCACAGGAGGCTGTGATGGAGGTCAGCAGGGCAGACACAGAAACACCCCAGAGGAGAAGATGCTCAGATTAAATGACAGACTGACCTCTGTGCAAATTTCAGAGCTGTGGACTCATGGGGGCTAGTCTTTTGTTTTCAACATCTGGAGAGATGGCTCCATATTTATCAATTACACTGAAACACACCAGCAAGGGAAAGATCTCCTCTGGCTCACTTGTTTGTTTATTGTGCTCTCTTATAGACTTCCCAAAGGGTTTTCTTAATACTGTGTGGCTTTAGCTCTTTGATCTCCTGAAGAGAAATTCGGGGACGGATGACCTTTTCCTCTAATCTTACCTGAGTGTTCTTTCTGAACTGAGCCACTGAGGACTTCCTGAACAATTGTTAAGCAAGCAGCTCCAGCCAGTTTGACACGGCATCAGAGTTGTCACTAGGCAGGGCCTTTTAATCTCCCTAGCACCAACCTGGGTTGCCAGATTGGCACCAAGTCACAGGTGACCTCACCTGTCTTCCTAGTTAATCTTATTATGCTAATGGGCACGATTTCCCTTCTGTGGAGACTCAATGTGCTTGGCACCTGGACAGTGCCCTAAGGCTTGACTCAGAGGTGAACAAGAACTTGTCGAGAACTGGGCTGTTGCCAGCAGAAGCTGCAGGTGCTCCCTAACTGGTGAGGGGTCCCAGGCTCACAGGAAGTTGCGCTCAAGTGGATTGTGAAAGACTTGCTCCAGAAAAGCAGCCTTGGATGAAAGGGAAGGACTGAGATCCCTTTGATCCTCAGAACACAATTCACATTCTTTATGGCATTGTGACCATTTTTTCCTTCCCCAAGGGAAGTATGGATGTTTATATCTCTGTGGTGCCCTGAATGTAGCATCCTAACTGACGTATCATCACATTCCTGCCTGTCTGAAGAAGCTTGATCTGTAATAGGAACTTGCTTCATAAAACACTTAGGGACCCTCTCGTATCAGCAAGGCATATGAGACAAGGCTGGAGAGCTAGATTTAGGGCACCATAAGTGATCCTATGTAATTTCAGGGATTTTAATGTTGTCGTTCAGTCTCTGTTGTCTGACTCTTTGTGAACCCATGAACTGTAGCACGCCAGGCATCCTTGTCCTTCACCATCTCTCGGAGCTTACTCAAACTCATGTCCATTGAGTCAGTGATGTCATGCAACCATCTCATCCTCTGTTGTCCCCTTCTCTTTCTGCCTTCAATCTTTCCCAGTCAACTCTATGTTTGCCACATAGTTAGAATTTAATTGCTTTCATTATCCCCACTATTGTGGACCAATTCTGCTTCCATTCCCACCCCCACCCCCCAACATTCTATAAACAACAGCTAAGAATAAGTTTTGGCAGTTTTTGCCACTCCTGTGTTCAGAGTCTTCCAGGGTTCCCACCTTACTTAAAACATGACCCACAAGACTTCACCTGGCCCGTCTCCTTCTTCCATGACCTCTTTGATTCTCCCGCTATTTCTCTCCTCTTTCATTACTGTGCTCCAACCTCACTGCCTATCTCACTGTTCCACAAACTCCCCTGGCACACTCCTGCCTCAGGGCCTTTTTGTACTTTCTGTTCTCTCTGCCTGAATGCTTTTCCTCCAGATACCTGTGTGCCTCCCCTGCTCCCTCCCTTCAGGTCTCTGCTCAAAAGTCACCTTCTCATGAGGCCATCCCTGGCCTGGCTACCTAAAATCTCAGCCTCATCACCCCTCCCTTCATTTCATACCCCTTTCCTTGTTTACTTAGTCATTTATTTATTATCAAATCTAACATTCTCTCCTCTTTCTTTCTCTCTGTATTAGTTATATTTCCTCAGAGAAACAGAACCAACAGAATGCATAGAGACATATAGAAAGAGATTCATTATAAGAGGTTGAAAAAATCTGCCATCTGCCATCTACAGGCTGAAAACCCAGGAACATAACTTCCTTTTTCGGCAATCTGTCAAAAGGTAAAGTGTTGTAATGATACATATTGATACCGATCTTACTTAGAAGGCTGGCTTCCCAGGTGGCGCTCGTGGTAAGGAACCCGCCTACCAATGCAGGAGATGCAAGAGATGCAGTTTTGATCCCTGGTCAGGAAGATCCCCTGGAGGAGGGCGTGGCAATCCTTTCCAGTATTCTTGCCTGAAGAATCCCATGGATGGAGGAGCCTGGTGGGCTATAGTCCATGGGGTCGCAGAGTCAGACATGACTGACACAACTTAGCACATAAACATGTAACATTGGATGGAAACTTTTAGAAAACTCCACCTTAACATGAATTACTAGCATTACACAAGTTTTTCAGGACCAGTATTGCCCAAAGTTACCTAGATGAATAACAACTGACCATAGCAGCTTTTCCTAAAAAGGTGATATTTAGTAAATATATAGAGATAATAGAAGAAATATAAATTATTTTCTTATAAGTTTTCTTATACCTTACTCATACCATCACTAAGGAACCAAATGTTTCCTATATCCTTCAAGCAATCTTGTACATTTAGGTTGTGTCCTGGAGATTTTATGTTCTCTTGCTAGCCCAAAGCATATTCAAAAGAGGTTTCAAGTATCCTGTATATTTAGCTTGTGTGTGTGTGTACTCAGTAGTGTCTGACTCTCTGTGACCCCATGAACTGTAGTCTGCCAGGCTCCTCTGTCCATGGGATTTTCCAGGCAAGAATACTGGAGTGAGTTGTCATTTCCATCTCCAATATTTGGGTTAAGTTTTACAATTGAAATTGAAATGAACGATTTTAAACCAATGAATGATCTCCCTTTCTCTGAAGGTGACAACAGAAGAACGAAGTCTTCATCTTCCACTTCTGGGACTGGTTTGTAAGACCTTGAAGACTATTAATGTATACATCAGCAGTTTAGTTAACTTAGGTATTTGAGATTGTTATCTTTCAGATATTATTTATTAGAAACAAGAGGTCTCAGAACTTGAAGAGACATACTCTCACATTACCTGGAATTTTATTGCAGTTGCATCAGGATGGGCTAAGTAATATGATAGCAAGAAAAAAATCAACAACTTTACAATGAAAATTTATTTCTCCCCCATATTCATGTCTAATGCACATCAGCAGAGAACTTTGTGCCCTTTGGCTTCCCTGATAGCTCAGAAGGTAAAGAATCTGCCTGCAATGCAAGAGACTGGAGCTCGATCCCTGGGTTGGGAAGATCTCCTGGAGAAGAAAACTGTAACCCACTCCAGTATTCTTGCCTGGAGAATTCCATGGATGAGGGGCCTGGCAGGCTACAGTCCATGGAGTCACAAAGAGTTGGACACAACTGAGCGGCTAATACTTTCACTTTGTAGAACCAAAGTGAAAGAGAACTTGGTAAATGATTGCTCTTAATGTGTGCATGAAGAAGATATACATATGTTACTTCTCTTCATGTTTCGCTGGCCAAAAGAAGAGAAATGATCATACTTTAAAGGATAAAGAGGCATGGAAGTTCAATTCTATAAAATGTCCAGAAGGGCATCAGATATATTTGAAAAAGTTCATATATAGCATGACAACAATGTTCAAGAGGAACTCTCCTGTTCTCCTTCATTATACTCACAGCACTACTCTGTACTCCAAATTGTGGGAGTGTTCCCCACCCCAAGAAGTTCTCAGGTTTTACAGACATTTGCCAGATGTCCCATAATTTTATATATATGGGACACTATATACCTGGTATGTATGGTATGTGGTTGCATGCTCAGTCATGTCCGACTCTTTATGACCCCATGAACGAAAGTCCTGTCAGGTTCCCCTGTCCATGACATTTTCCAGGCAAGAATACCAGAGTGGGTTGCCATTTCCTTCTCCAGGGGATCTTCCCCAAGCATAAACCCACATCTCCTGTGTCTCCTGCATTGGCAGGCAGATTCTTTACCACTGAGCCACCTGGGAAGTTGTATACCTGGAGATAGTGTCAAATCTCACAGATCCTACAAGATAAGGGCTCAGTACCACAGGAATGCAATTTTCACCCCTCCACCCCTACCTCTAATGCCAGTCCCAAGTTCAGCTCGTTACCGTATGCTTCTGACCAATCCATTCGCAACTGGAGGTTCCCATGACCCTCTCTTGGGGTCTTATTGATTTGCTAGAAAGACTCACAGAATTCAGGAAAACATTCTACTTACTAGATTACTAATTTATTATAAAAGGATAAAAGTCAGGGCCAATCACAACTATAGGACATGTGGGATGTGGTATACAGGATGGGTGCAGAGCTCCTCTGCTCTCTCTGGGCACTCGACTGTCCCAGCGCCTCCGCATAGTCATCAACAAGAAGCTCTCTGAACCTGCAGCTCAGGGGTCATTATGGAGGATTCATTATGTAAGCATGACTAATTGAATCGTTGGCTATTGATTCAATAGCCAATTGAATTGATTCAACCTCCAACCCTTTTCAAAAGAAAGGGGGTCAGGAGGTGATACCGACAGTCCCAACCTTCTAATCCGATGGTTGGTGTTCCCTTGGCAACCAAGCTCCATCCTTAGGGCCTTTTCAAAAGTTGCCTTATTAACATAAATTCAGTTGTAATTGAAAAGGACTTATTATGAATAACAAAAAAACACCTGTTTTACCTTTATCACTTTGGAGCTATTTCAAGAATTGAGGATGAAACAAAATATTGTAAAAAAGGTGCCCCTGTTTCTCTAATTACTTAGGAAATTACAAGGACTTGGGGAGCAGCAAGCCAGGAACAGAGACAAAAACCAAAAATGTATTTCTTATCATAAATGGCAATATCACAAAAAACAACAGAAAGTTAGAACTGATGTGCAATGGAATACTGTTATGTCAATTAGAAATTTGACTCTGTAGCCATTGAAAGAGATAATAAATCATCTTATTTGTTTCTAAGTATTCATTTTGCTGAATCTGAGGAGGTAAGTCTTAAATTTTGGGAGACCCACTGCAGAGCATTTGGAAGAAGTTGAATATTGTGTGGAAGGGGACTCCTGTGGAACACTGATGTTTGGATGACCAAAGAAGGTAATGAGAGAGGCTGAGGAGAAAATGTATGTGCTTGAGAAGAACCAAAAGACTCTTAAACCAAGACTGTAGAAAATTTGTAGAAATAAATAGTTAACCCTGTGAAGTGCAGCAGAAGCCCCCAGGAAGCTAAGAACAAAAAAGAGACCACGGAAGTGGTCACTGTGGAGGTGTTAGTGGCATAACCACTTAGAACCCCAATGCATCTCAAATTTAAAGTCACAGTTCCAAGTTCATCATCCTTCTCTCGGATCACACTCTTCCTCCAGCACTTTCTATTTTAATTTTTGGCATCTAGCCACCAAAGCTAGAAAGCTGAGAATAATTATATGCTCCTAGAACACCCACATCCACTCAATTTCATGCAGATTTCTATTCCTGAATATTTCTCAGATCCTCCTCTTCCATCCATCTGTAGCCCACAGTCATAATTCAGGCCCTTGTTAGCATTTACCTTGACTATTTTATGACCTCCTGAGCAGTCTCCTTGCTTCTGGTCTTGTTCCTGTAGATCTGTACTGGTTATCTATGTCCGAAAAACAAATTATCTTATGCTTGTAACTTAAAATAACAGCAAAACATTATCTCTCACAGTTCCTGTGAGTCAGACATTTGGAAAAAGCTTAGCTGTGTGGTTCTGTGCTGAAGTTGTTGTCAAGATGTTGGCTGGGGCTGCCATTGACTGAACCCTTGACTGGGGCTGAGGATCCATTTCCAAGATGGCTCCCACACATGGTCCATAAATTGTTGCAGCTGTTGGTATAAGGCCTCAGTTCCTCTTTGGGACTCCTGCTTAGTAGTCCTCACAGAGTGACTGGAATCACCTCATGGTCTGGTAGCCTGGCTTCTACCACAGCAAATGATCCAAAATGTCAAGAAAGTGTATTAGTTGCTCAGTTGTGCCTCACTTTTTGCAACTCCATGGACTGTAGCCCGCTAGGATCCTCTGTCCAGGGAATTCTCCAGGCAATGAAACTGGAGTGGGTAGCTATTCCCTTCTACAGGGGATTTTCCCCACCCAGGGTCTCCCATGTTGCAGGTAGATTCTTTACCATCTGAGGCACCAGGGAAGCCTCAAGATGCCTAAACCGAGGCTCCAGTTGCTTTTATGACCTAGCCTCAGAGGTCACATACACTGTACCCCATTTATCATGCAGTCTGTTGTAGAGAGGAAACAAATGAGGGCATGAAGGTGTTGAAAGTTTAGCCAAGCTACTCCATGATGTTGCTGCCTTACTATCCACTTTTTTTAAGCCAATTGGCCTGCAGAGACTTTAAACTGACACCAGCCCCTCATGCAAGCACATGCCCCACATAGCAGCCCACAGAGCAAATGTAAGTTCCTTATATGACTTCCTAAATAGCCCTCACTAACAACAGTCTCCCTTGTTTTCCAGCACCTGTATACTTTATGCTTCCTTTAATAAGACCCCCAATGGGCTTACCTGTCTGCAGGTCTTGACCTCTCTCTCTATCTGGACAGAGCCTTGACCTTCCTATGTGATCCCTCGAGGTATTCCCTATATTTCTCCTGGGTAGTAGTAAATTTTTCTCTTATAATTTCTCCTGTCATCTGTTGTTGAACCTTGGCTCATCATCCAGCATCTTGGCATCCTGTTTGTTCAGTGGAACATTTGTGTGCTCTATTTAACAAATGTTAATTTAACAGAGTCATAACAGAATTCTAGGATCACCCAGATAATCTCAAAGGCTGGTTACCTAAACATTCTCTTCACTGCTATCAGAATGCCCTCTTAAAAGCTCAGTTGGTAAAGAATCTGCCTGCAATATAGGAAACCTGGGTTCTATCCCTGGGTTGGGAAGATCCCCTGGAGAAGGGAAAGGCTACCCACTCCAGTATTCTGGGCTGGAGAATCCCATGGACTATATAGCCCATGGGGTCGCAAAGAGTCAGACATGACTGAGTGACTTTCACTTTCAGTTTGAAGTGGAAGTGGTGACACTACAGTGAGGGTAGGGAGACTGTACAGAATGATGAAGGTTTGGCGCAGTTGCTATGAACTGGAGAGGAAGCAGTAGATTACAGTGGACAGGCAAAGAGAAATGTTGAACAACATTGAGTTCAGCTGGAGATCAAGAATCTGTAGTGACACCAACCTGATTGTTCGGGACATATTTTTTGCAGTGCTAAGCATTCTAGCCACAGAAAAATAGGAGCACAGATTTTGGTCGTGATGCAGTGTTGGGATTTTAACAGGAACATAGAGTGTAGGAAGGAGAGTGTCTGGCCACATGATTGCTGGTGAGGAATTCTAGTCATTAACCAAGATGCCTGTTTGAATAGGAAAGCAATTGAGTTTCAGAAGAAACTGATAAATTGAGAGAAAATGAAGTTTGCATATAAAATAATCAACAAGGATTTACTGGACTGCACAGGGAATCATATTTAATATCTTATAACAAACTATAATGGAAAGAATAGAAAAATAATATAGATATATTAATATACATGTATAACTGAATCACTTTGCTGTGGACCTGAAACTAACACAATATTGTAAATCAATTATACTTTGTAAAAAGCAAAAATTTAAAATGTGGGTTTAAATCTGAATCTGGTTTGTAGTCTAGTTAACAATATTGTACAATGTCAATTTCCTGGTTTTGGTATTGTGCTACATTGCATAAGATTTTATTCTTGATGGAAGCTGAGTGAAGGGGACATAGGACTCACTGTATTAATTTTGCAATTTTCTCTGAATCAATAATGATTTCAAAATAAAAATTAATCAATAAAGGAATAAGACATAATCAGAAGCAATCTAAATTCTAAGAAGAAAAAAAGAATAATAGACAATGGTGGACTAAATGGGATGGTGTGGGTGATTGAGGAAGATGTTGTCATGGCAGTTTCCAAGTGACTGGGGGCTTGATGGGTGTCATTCAAATCTACAGATGGGATGCATGGGAGCTTCTCTGTGAATCTCATTAAATGTACTTATAGAGTCAAAACTCCTTATGGACAGTGACTCTGGGTCTCTTGGGTGACTGCTGGATCTTCAGCACCTAGAACAGTCAATATTTTGTTGAATGAATGAGTGAATGAATGATATCTCAGAAACTAATGCTGTGGTCAAACTTCTAAAGGTTATTTATCTATTTATTCCTCAGTTTATTTTCCAGAACTCAAACTCACCCAAGATGGCCATTAAAGATGAGCACATGACTTCTAGAGACCATCCTCAATATTTTAGAAAATAACTCTTGTAGGGGAATAAGAGTTTGCTTGGGAAGTAAAAGAGACACTCTTTAATGGGGCTCTGGTGTTCCTAAAAAAGTTCTCTAATAAAACTTTGCTTTCCTATTTAAAAGAGAAATCCACACAACTCTATCTAGAAACCTCTGCCCTAAGCAACCTCTTAGCTCTTTAATGGAGGATAAAATAATTGCTACCATTTATTAAGCACTTGTGTGGCCTGGCATCATGATAAACAATTACATACATCATTTTATTTAATTTTCCCAACAACCCTCTGCAGTTATTAGCTCTGTTTTACAAGTTAAGAAAATTAGAAACAGAAAGGTTATGTAAACTCTTTTCACATGACTGAAATGTGGAGGAGCCAAGTTTAGATGCAGTCTGATTCCAAAGTCTGGCCTATAAAAATTTTTTCTTTCTATTCAAGGTGTAATTTACATACTGAATAATTCATCACTTTTAGCGTCCAGGTCTGTGAATTTGGACTAATACATGCAGTAGGATAACTACCACCACAGTCAAAACGTGGAACATTTTCATCACTTCAAAAAGTTCTCTCCTACTCCTTTGGAGTCAACCCCCCTTCACACACTCAGCTTCTGGCAGCCACTGATCTTGCCTCTATAATTTTGCCTTTTTCCAAATGTCATATAAATGGAATCATAGAGTATTTAGCTTCTGAGGCCTAGCTTCTCTTACTTAGTATCATGCATCTGTGAGCTTCAACTGTGTTGTCTCATGCGTCATAGTTCCTTCTGTTATTAAACAGTACTCATTGTCTAGATGTATTAGAATTTGAGTATGCCATTCATTAGTTAAAGGACATTTGTGTTATTTCTATATTTTAACACCTACAAACAAAAATTGCTAAAAACAATCACATTTAGGTTTTTTTTTTCCAAGAACATCATCAAATTTGTTACATTTATTTTTTTTTCCTCCCTTTTATTGTTTTTGTCATACAATGCCATGATATCACCATGGGTTTACATATGCTCCCCCTCCAGAAACCCCTCCCTCCTCCCTCCCTCCTCCCTCCCTCCTCCCTCCCCCCTGGGAAATCTCGATGCACCAGCCCCGAGAATCAAGAACATAATTTTCATTTTTCTAGGGTAAAATTAGGAGTAGATTGGTAGATGTTCAAGCTGGATTCAGAAAAGGCAGAGGAACCAGAGATCAAATTGCCAACATTCACTGGATCACTGAAAAAGCAAGAGTTCCAGAAAAACATCTACTTCTGCTTTATTGACTGTGCCAAAGCCTTTGACTGTGTGGATCACAACAAACTGTGGAAAATTCTTCAAGAGATGGAAATATCAGACCACCTGACTTGCCTCCTGAGAAATCTATATGCAGGTCAAGAAGCAACAGTTAGAACTGGACATGAAACAACAGACTGGGTCCAAATCAGGAAAGGAGTATGTTGAGGCTGTATGTTGTCACCCAGCTTATTTAGCCTATATGCAGAGTACTCAAAATGCCAGGCTGGATGAAGCACAAGCTGGAATCAAGATTGCCAGGAGAAATATCAGTAACCTCAGATATGCATATGACACCATCCTTATGGCAGAAAGCAAAGAAGAACTAAAGAGCCTCTTGATAAAAGTGAAAGAGGAGAGTGAAAAAGTTGGCTTAAAACTCAACATTCAGAAAACTAAGATCATGGCATCTGGTCCCATCACCTCACAGCAAGTAGATGGGGAAACAATGAGAGACTATATTTTCTTGGGCTCCAAAATCACTGCAGATGGTGACTGCAGCCATGAAATTAAAAGACACTTGCTCCTTAGAAGGCAAGCTATGACAAACAGGACAGCATATTAAAAAGCAGAGACATTACTTTACCAACCAAGATCCATCTAGTCAAAGCTATGGTTGTTCCAGTAGTCATGTATGGATGTGAAAGTTGGACTATAAAGAAAGCTGAGCACTGAAGAATTGATGCTTTTGAACTGTGGTGTTGGAGAAGACTTGAGAGTCCCTTGGACTGCAAGGAGATCCAGTCAGTCAATCCTAAAGGAAATCAGCCCTGAATACTCATTGGAAGGACTGATATTGAGGCTGAAACTCCAATACTTTGGCCACCTGATGTGAAGAACTGACTCATTGGAAAAGACCCTAAGGCTGGGGAAGATTAAAGGCTGGAGGAGAAGGGGATGACAGAGGATGAGCTAGTTGAGTGGCATCACTGACTCAATGGACATGAATATGAGCAAGCTGTGGGAGTTGGTGACGGACAGGGAAGCCTGGCATGCTGTAGTCCATGGGGTCACAAAGAGTCAGACATGACTGAATGACTGAACTGAACTGAACTGCTGGCTCAAATGATAAACCTATGTTTTTTTATAAGAAATCTTTCCATTATGACTACTGTAGTGGTTCAAGTCATTCTCCCATAACCATTTTGGAAGGAGCTAATCAGACTAGTAATAACAAGTTGGAGATGCAAAGATTGAATGCTGAACTACAGAAACCTAGCTATAAATCTTATATCTTATTGTGCCTTCTTCAAAGGAGTAATATTAGAAGAATCAATCCTTGCAGGTGCTTTGAAAGATGAAATTGAAAATTACATTGATGAAGTTTCTTAAATGAAACATCTCTATTGACCTTGGTCTCCCTGCCTTGAAACTGATCTGTCCAGTAAATAAATTAATATTATATAACTGCTCATGAGGGGTTGGCTGGTACTGGACAAGAGGAAAGAGTGGTATGCCTGCAGGACTATTTTCTTTACAAGAGATGCTACAGGGCTATGTTTATAGTCATTCTCTTTTCAAACTTATTTCCTTCCTGTCCCTTCATAAATTATGAAAAATAAAAAAATTAGAAGTGATACATAAAGCAATGAAAAGTCAAAGAAAATTAAAAGAAAAATGATAACAAAAAATCAAAATAAATACTAGGATAAAAAGGGGAAAATAAAAATATAAAGTAATAGAAAACTAGAAGGAAAATAAACAATAATTCAAGAGTACAATGAACACATAGAATTGTTCTAAAATGAAAAACAGAGAGGTTATTTTTAGGATCTCTAGGAGGTTAAGGAATAGAGCCAGATTTTATTTTTATTGCAATAAGGAAGCAGACCAAGCTGAAAGTTTATGACATGTATTATTTTGGCCTTTTTCCATACTTATTTTCTCCATGGCTTGAGGTTCCCTACAGTTAGAGCTTAGGAAGAGCTCCTTCAGACTGAGCTCAGGACAAAAGAGAGACCCCTGGCCTCTCCCGGAACCTCTCTGTTCACCTGTTGTATTTCTCCCATTTTAAGATAGTGTTAGAGTTAATATGCTATGTCCACTTAGCATTTGTTAAATTAGGTAGCATATCTCACCTATAGATATTCTTCAGGTTCATATCCCTTTCAGGTTATTACAAAATATTGAGTAGAGTTCTCTGTGCTATACAGTAGGTCCTTGTTGGTTATCTATTTTATATATAGTGGTGTGTATATGTCAATCGCAAACTCCTAAGTTATTCCTCTCCTTTCCTTCCCCTTTGGTAACCACAGTTTTTTAATTTTTTTTATAGCTAACAGACATGTCTGTTAAGGACTCATTGCCAAACCACTCAGAAATAGCCAAGGGCTTCAAACAAGCTCTAAATGCAGAGGTCTGTGTTAGGTGGCACTGGGCAGGCAGTCCATCACTCAGTTAATGGAGTTCCGTCTCGCTCAGCATTACAGTCACAACTCAGAAGAGTCCCCAGGCGGCTGCTACTACGTGAATTACCATCAGAAGCCCCCACATCCCAAACAAATTGACCTGTGTGAAAGGCTGAAAGCGTGGATCAGACACTGAGCAGGACGTTTCACAGCTAGGATACCCCCCTCCGTAGTCGAATTCACAAACTGCCCATTCTATGTAATCAACCCACTGCCTTCCTACTGAATAGTGCAGAATGAGCCCGCAGATGTTGTTCTTGGTGAAGCAGGTAGTTTCCCAGCCTGAAGAAGCACTGCCAGAAAACCACCCAGTCCTTCAGTAAAGGAGGGAAGACCATGTCTAATGTGATATATACACTGACATCTCTCTTTCCTGGTACGGTTGAACTAAGGGTCTCGTGGTCTGCCTTCAATTCTGCTCTTGGGACTACTTGATAGTTTAGAAGACAAGAGTTCTGGTTCAGCAGGCTCAGGAGTGTCTCTCTGTGATAGTCCCTCTTGAGTGGATTCATTGATTAACTGGCACTCAGCAAACATCTGGGTAAGCTGAGCAGGGCTTCCCTTGTGGCCCAGCTGGTAAAGAATCCTCCTGCAATGTGGGAACCTGGGTTCAGTCCCTGGTTGGAAAGAAAGATACCCTGGAGAAGGGAAGGGCTACCTATTCCAGTATTCTGGCCTAGAAAATACCAGAGACTGTATAGTCCATGGGGTATCAAAGAGTCAGACACGACTGAGCGACTTTCACTTCAGGCTGAACAGGGTCCCCAGGATGAGCAGCTGGTGTTGTCCATTATCATTGCCTGACGTTCCACTCCTTCATCGCCTGGAGCAATGAATGTCACTTTCTCATACATTCTATTAATACCATGAGACCTGGCAGATCTCTCACATACGATTGTGTTGTGGCACAGTGTGCAAAGGGAACCTACAGAAAGGACTCACAAGAGTAAAACCCAGCCCCAGATTCTTCAGCCAAGGTTGCTTCCATCTGGTGACATTGTCACCTTCTGAAGGATTCATGGGCATGGAGTTCTTTATGTATTAAGGTAAAATACTTACCTCTGCTTTGCCTGGCCTTCAAGCCCTGCCATCCTCACCAGTCCCCGCTCCCAGCCCAGGCAGTCAGAGACAGGGAGTCAGGTCTGTGGTAACAGCAGCAGATTCCCCCAGAGTCAACACAGGAGAAAGGATGTCCTGAGAATGCTCCTGAAAGAAATGTGTGTTGAAGTTCTATTTTTAGCCTATATTCACATTCCATCTTTGTCCTCTTTTCTTTTTCTACCTTAATCAACACTATATTTTTCTACTTTATTCAAGGTTATTTTACTCTTGTTAGGACAAAGATCTCCGCGAAGCCCTATGAGTAACACAAATATGGAGAAAGTTGATACTATGCCCTGGGAACTTACCAGCTGATGTTTCTGAAATGTTAAATAAAAAAAGCATATTTTCCCATATCACCAAACCTGATTTGGAGGCAGATTTACTCGAATGGACTAGAGTCTGAGATCGACTATGAATCAAGCAGGTTTTTGAACACCCAAACTGATTTTCTGTGAAGAAAAACAGCTTTGGTATTACAAGGCCAACTGAACTACACAAAAGAACATTTAAGTTGTCTGATTTTTATTCATCTAAACATATCAAAATGTGACCAGAACTTTGAAATGAGTGAAAGAATCTGGAAACAAGAAAATATGCAGAGGATAAAAAAACAAAGGGGGAAAAGATATATATGGGTTTTTCAAGACTTCAATGGATTAAGGTCTATTGAGAGAAAAACTAATTCTACGTACATAAGATGAACTTTGCCAACTTAACAACAGGAGCAAAAAAAAAAGATAGTAACTATGTCTCACTATGAATACCCCAATATGTTATAGGACCTTTCACCCTGAAATGCTTTCTGCTTCAGATCATAGGCAATGGCGATCTGAGCGGTCTGCCCTTCCACATCGTATGTATCCCTGCTCGCATCTTGGCTCTTGTGACCAGGGTGGATCAGAGCTGACTGATGTGACATTATCTGGTTCATTTCTGATTTGGGGGCTCTTCCATTTTCTCTTTGGTGAGCAATGGGCTGTATGTGTTGGTTTCAATTTACAAAGAAAGGAGCTGCCTGTGTCTCCTTGCTGGGCCCAACCTCAGGGTTGTTTACTCATGAGTTTACTAATAGAATCATAGAGGACTCTGGCCTCCTTCTATTGCTCATTTGTATGGAACAGTCCAGAATGTCCTTTTTTGACAAGGACATCATTCATCACTTTTCACCTTCCTGACGTAAATTCTGCCAATTTAGCGACTATTTGTATGAGCTGGTGCTGAGTATTCCTACACATTTTAGCATCAGCCCCATCATCTCCTGTGTCTTTTGCCAACAACTGTTTTTAAATTAATGATACGTCTACTTCCCCTCCTTTCTCCATCTGTAGCAAGACCAAACTTGAGCTAGTACTTAAAGTTAGGAAGAGTAACAAGTCTCATTTAATTGCTTTTGTTTTAAATATACACATGTACACACACACACACACACACACACACATGCACACACACCCAGAAACCAGGTGTATCTAGCATTTATCTCCTTGGAGTTGACAGGCTTCACTGATGATCTCAGCATGATGACATTTAACAAATAACACATTACCTCCTCCTTCCAAAGACCTCGAAGCTTTGTGATTTATTATCTGGCCTTGCCTTTCCCACCTGTTATTATCCCCTCTTTTGTGTCCTATTCAGGAAGAGATTTCATTTTTAGGATATGTGATGCATAAAATTAAGAGCAACAACTCTCATTTGCTCTTCTATGAGCAGGTTTGGTGGTAGTTAAGTGCTCGAGGCTAGACAGCTTCTACTGAGGGGGAGGCGCAGTGATAATCAGACAGGGGAGGAGCCTAGCCAGTGCCGGAGCTGCAGAGTCACTGCTCTGGTCCCTGAAGACTGCTGACTGGGGCTCTGTCTCCTCCCTGGGTCCCAGCAGGTCAAGAGTTCAGACACTGGATGTTTTTCCAAGGACTGAATACACCGCAGTCACCACCTCAGCTTTAAGCTGAAGGAACACAGGGAGGATAAGGGGAGTTGGCCCTTCCATGCTAGAAATGGTTTTTTGAAATGTCAGCAGTAGGAATTGACCAATTAAAGTTTGGTATGACCACCTGATGGACTGCTGTGCATGCTTTAAAACTGAAAATTTCAAGACTGGGAAGTCTTTTATACAGAGTGAAGTAAGCCAGAAAGAAAAACACCAATACAGTATGCTAACGTATATATATATGAAATTTAGAAAGATAGAAAAAAAAAAATGACTGGGATGTCACCTGGGAAACTTTATGATAAAATGTTAGTATAAAAATCAGAATGTCCAATTTAATCAACACTATGTTTGCAGCAAATAGGAAGGAATATGGGGAAAAAAGTTTAATGAGTGATTTGTTATATGGGTGGAAAGGGGGAACTTTTAAAAATATATTTGCAATTTTTGGTATGACTGCCTTGCTTTTAAAAATAGAACCTGATCATGAATGAATTTGAGCCTAGTCCATAGTGATTATATCATTAAATATTTGATTTTTCAAAAATGCTGTGTATTTGATAGAAGGGTAAGATCCTTGAGGAATATAACCCCTTTCTGCTCCCTGGTTCCTCTCTCTTCTTTTTTTTTTTTTTTAGTTATTTATTACTAAGTTTTTTTTTACTTATTTATTAGGCTGTGCTGGGGGATTGCAGTATGCAGGATCTTAGTTGCAGCATGTGGAATCTACTTCCCTGACCAGGGATCAAACCCAGGCCCTTGCATTGGGAGCACAGAGTCTTAGCTACTGAACCATCAAGGAAGTCCCTCTCTCTCTTTTTTAATTTCCAGAACCTATAAGTAAGATGAGTTAATGAAGCATCATAACTCCAGAGGATTTATGAGAATTTTTGAAGTGCAAACATAGCACGTGAGAAGTATCATATTAAATTTTTTCATAAAAATCAACAAGAAGAACTTTTTCATGTTCTTTAAAGTGGTATTGAATTTTTAAAAATAAATTCTATTTGTGTAGAAAATCATATGTATAGAAAAATTGGAAAAATAAGATATAGAGTTCTAATATGCTCTTTAACCAGTTTTCCCTATTATTCACATCTTACATTAGCATGACATATGATATACTTGAATTATTGAATCAAAGTTGATAAATTATTGTTAATGGAAGTCCATACTTTACTCATATTTCCTTAGTTTTACCTGTTGTCCTTTTCCTGGTCCGGAACTCCCCAGGATGCTGCATTATGCTTAGTTATCATGTTTCCTAGGCTCTCATGGCCATGCCAGTTTCTCAGATTTCCCTTGCTTTTGATGATCTTGGCTGCTTTGAGGAGTATTGGTTAGGTATTTCCTAGAATGTTCCTCCATGGTGATGACGTGTCTGATGTCTCTCTTGTGATTTGTCTAGGGTTATGAGTTTTGGGGAAAGACCACAAGGGTAAAATGCCATTGTCACCATATCATCATATCAAGGGTGCATACTATCAACATGACCTATTCTGCTGATGTTAACCTTGACCACCTGGCTAAGAAAGTGAAAGATGACTTGAAAACATTTGATGACTTGCATTTCTGCCAAGGAAAAGAGTCAACAAACTCATAGCAATATACAACAAACAAACAAATATGACAAGGCTCTAATCAGTGACTGCCAGGATTTGCTAAGTAAGAAAACATCACTCTTCACGTGAGCCTATCTTCTTCTTCTCTCCATATACCCATCTATTCCAGCCCTCCCTGCCTTGGCACTGATATCTGCTTTTATTATATCTTAGTGAGATATTCATATTTATATTATTTCAGAAAGTAAAATGTCATAGACCCTCCAGAACTATTTGGAGGCTCTCATGTAGAGTTTTGTGCTGTGAAGACATAAGCTACTTTTATGTCAAGGGGGAGATTAGGCACATAAAGACATCTTTCTTTCATATTGACAAAATGAATGCATTTTAGACAGGGTCAAATTAAAAATGTGCTGCTGTGATGAATGTCAACTACCTAAACCTCTGCAAATCTGGGTGAGATGAGACTTGCAATGAAAGGAGTCACTGGGGAGCAAGTACTCTTAAGTAGCCTCATTTTCCAACTCACGTTGTCATTTCTGCCCTACAGGTGACTCATTGGAATTGTTTTGTAAAATGTTGAATGAATGAATAACTGAATATTTGAATAAATAGCTGAGAAGATATAAAAATTAAACTGTTCTAGAGATATGATAACTGTCATGTCTGCTGCACGCGCTGCTGTCCGTGGGGCCGCGCAGTTTCTAAGGAATGGACTCCATCCATGCCCTTTGCTCCATAAAGTCTAGGTTCATTCTGTCAATTGCACACCCTAACCCAAAACACACAGAGAGTGGACAAGCCTGACCCAAGGACAGCCAGTTTATAGCTTTACCACTACTCAGAGGCTGGCATACAGAGATGAGCTGGCCTAACTTAGAGTCTTTCTCTTGGGAATTTAGAGTAAGAAAAAAAGGAATGAATTGCCAGCAAGCCATTTTACTGGCCCTGTCAAATTGAGAAAGAAAAGCTACGTGCAAGGTGAAGTTATGAAGTGGCCTGAAGAACAGAGAAAAAAACTGCTTAGGAAAAGATTACCTTGAGGGAATCTAAGTCAGAGAGAAACCAGCAAAGCAATATGAAAAAAGACCAAGGGAAAAAAAATCAGTACCCAAAACTAGATAACATCTAGGGCCTTGTGACTTGTGATCCTTTCTGATTTGTGTGAAAACTTCAGATAATACCCACCTCTCTTTCCCAAAGTCAAGTGAGTCTCAGTTCCTTAGAGTTCAAAAAACATTTATGAAAACAGTTAAGTTCTGTAGGCTTCTGGCCCAGTAACAGTCTATTAGAAGATTTTTCAAATTTCAACAATTTTCCTTATTAAAAAATATATTTAATGCCTTACAATTGTGCATCCTACAGTCAAAATTTTCAGTTTACTATTTCCTAAAAGGTTTAGTTAGACATAATGGAGGAAAGAGGAAGAAGATAGAAAACAATGACCACACCCCCACCTTTCCCAAGGCTAAGCTGGAGCTCTTTTCCCAGGACATGCCCACATTCTTCCGCCTCCTTCTGGATGAAGCCCATTGCAAAACTTTGAACTCCAATTTGTAAATGCACCTGGGTGATGCATAAATATGCTTGCTCCTAGAAGTTACTGCACTGCTACTCTTAGTCATTGTAAAGGCATGCGCCTTTCCCATTGTTGATGTTTTTATGAGATTGGTTATATTATGTGCTTGTTGAGTAATAAGAACATTGCATTTGTTATTTTATAACATGACCAAAGAGTGTATTAAAACAGGCTACAAGTAAAGTATTATGTATAACAACAGATTTATGAAACACTAATTAAAATATGACTGCTATTTAGACCAACAAAATCTTTAAATAAAAATATTTGGATAATTATGCTTCCCTTGAATGTAGTCTTTGTTTCTTTTCCATGGTAATTTCTTTGTTCCCTTTAAAGTACATTTATTGATACTATCTTGGAGTTTAACTTTCCAATTTAGGAAACCTTTTTTAAAAATCAACTGTTAAAAGTATAACTATGAAATCTTCAGTTAATTTTTTTAAAAAAAGCTAGGGTGGGATGATATGGGAGAATGGCATTGAAACATGTTAATTATCATATGTGTAATCAATCGCCAGCCCAGGATTGATGCTCGGGGCTGGTACATTGAGATTTCCTGGGAGGAGGGAGGAGGGAGGGAGGAGGGAGGGGGGTTCTGGATGGGGAGCATATGTAAACCCATGGTGATATCATGTCATTGTATGGCAAAACTAAAAAAAAAAAAAAAAAAAAAAAAGCTGTTGTTTTTAGTAACAGACAAAAATTTGGTACTTTCTTTGTGCTTCATGGATTTTTTTGAGCATGAAAATTTGAAAAGATTTTATTAATACAGTTGATACTTGAAAAATAAGGGGAAAGGTTTATCTGAGTATATAAGTTAGTTACCCTCCTTATGTGAGATTCTTCCACATTTGCAGATCCAATACTAAATATTTACTATTAAAAATATCCGAATATAAGTGAAACTCCACAGTTCAACCAGAGAAGGCAATGGCACCCCATGCCAGTACTCTTGCCTGGAGAATCCCATGGACAGAGGGGCCTGGTAGGCTGCAGTCCATGGGGTCGCACATAGTCGGACATGACTGAGCGACTTCACTTTCAGTTTTCACCTTCATGCATTGGAGAAGGAAATGGCACCCCACTCCAGTATTCTTGCCTGGAGAATCCCAGGGACAAGGAAGCCTGATGGGCTGCCATCTATGGGGTTGCACAGAGTCGGACATGGTTGAAGCGACTTAGCAGCAGCAACAGCAACCACAGTTCAACTGCCCATTGTTCAAAGGTTAAGTGTACATCTAAAGGAACAGAACATCTACATGTCTCACCAGGTTGATTCATGGGATGGTCCATAGTGTTGGGTAGAACATTCACTCATTGTTGCATATGGATTCTAAAATGTAGCGGAAGTAAGGTTGCAATGAAAGAAAATGGAGCTGGGTGTGTGGACTTTGCAAACCATCTAAATCAACAGACACTTTGCATTAAATGTTTTATACATTTAGTGGTTTACTTACAGGGAATTGTGAAAACAGAACTTGAGTTATTTGTGTGACCCTATAACAGTTCCAACTCCTTTTATCCAGAGATTGGCTACACAAAGATTGACTATTTGTTGGTGGCCTGCATAAGCCTACCTGTTTGAGTTGGTGAGGATTTTACTTGTTGGCAACCCACTCCAGTGTTCTTGCCAGGAGAATCCCATGGATGGCGGAGCCTGGTAGGCTGCCATCTATGGGGTCACATAGAGTCAGACATGACTAAGCGACTGAACTGAACTGAACTGAACTGATACTTGTTGGACATTGAAGTACTAAATGAATAGACCCAGATGCTGGTTTCTTTCTTACACACACACACACACACATATATGAGAAAATATATACATATATTTTCTTGGAAGATGCTAATGGGTTAAAAGTATTCCTTCTCCTTTCTTTGGAAACTATGTGCAGTACCTGAGATAATGTTGCCTCTACAGGGATGCTTCTGTAAATGTTGTGGTCCCCAAGAGATGATAATGCTATTTCTACCCCATAAGAATATGGAAAGAATAACCAACTTTTTTATTTGTTTCAGATCAAGAAGTTGTGTGTTTTGGTTTCTGTTTTCATTTTTTAAAAATATATTATTTAGAGCTGTCACATCAGGAGCTCCTTCTTTTATTTTCTCCTTTTAATTCTTTCGGCTGTTCCTCTCAAATTATAAAAGTGATCAAGATTGCTATGAATATTTCTGTGGAAAGCAAGATAAAAAGCCTAATGAAGGTTTATTTTCACACAAATGCCACTTGTGTTTTCTTCTTTGATGCCTCTTAGAATTTTCCACTAAAGTAGTTCCAAATGGCAGAGGGTCATGAACACAAACCTAGAAATCCCCATCTTTATTTTAAAGAACTTGAAGTAAACTGCTGAAAACACAGTATTTCTCAGATGTATTCTGTTTTTTCTTATTTATTTTTGTTTTTGCCTTATAATAAATATTCACATTTGAGTGAGTTAATATAATTTCCTTCAAACCTTCATATAAAAGTAGATAATTGTGAGAGATGTATCTTATACTTCTTGTGAGTTGGCTACACATCCACATTGGTGTGTACACTGAAGTATGAGCTAAGAATTGCAGAAGATGAATTCTTTTGCTGTGGTTTAAATAATAAGCTCATTCATTTATGATTTAAAACATTAATTACATGTGATACAAATACACAAGCAGAATTATCAAGTTTATGACATCTTTGTCATAACAAAAGCTTATGTCATAACAAAAGCTTATGACTGAATGTTTGGTAAGAAATATGTGATGATTTGTAGTATAGCCTAAAGTCAGGTAGGTTGATTCCTCAAGTTCCATTCTTCTTTCTCAAGATTGCTTTGGCTATATGAGGTTTTTTGTATTTCCATACAAATTGTGAAATTATTTGTTCTAATTCTCTGAAAAAGACCTCTGGTAGCTTGATAGGAATTGCATTGAATCTATAGATTGCTTTGGGTAGTATACTCATTTTCACTATATTGATTCTTCCAATCCACGAACACGGCACATTTCTCCATTTGTGTCCTCTTTGATTTATTTCATCAGTGTTTTATAGTTTTCTATATACAAGTCTTTTGTTTCTTTAGGTAGAAATACTCCTAAGTATTTTATTTTTTTTTTGTTTCGATGGTGAATGGCATTGTTTCCTTAATTTCTCTTTCTGTTTTCTCATTGTTAGTGTATAGGAATGCCAGGGATTTCTGTGTGTTGATTTTGTATCCTGAAACTTTACTATATTCATTGATTAGCTCTAGTAATTTTCTGGTAGAGTCTTTAGGGTATTCTATGTAGAGGATCATGTCATCTGCAAACAGAGAGAGTTTTACTTCTTCTTTTCCAATCTGGATCCCTTTGATTTCTTTATCTGCTCTGATTGCTGTGGCCAAGACTTCCAAAACTATGTTGAAAAGTAGTGGTGAGAGTGGGCACCCTTGTCTTGTTCCTGACTTCAGGGGAAATGCTTTCAGGCTATACTACAAATCCACAGTCATTAATACAGTATGGTACTGGCACAAAGACAGAAATATAGATCAATGGAACAGAATAGAAAGCCCAGAGATAAATCCACGCATCTATGGACACCTTATCTTTGACAAAGGAGGCAAAAATATACAATGGAGAAAAGACAATCTCTTTAACAAGTGGTGCTGGGAAAACTGGACAGCCACTTGTAAAAGAATGAAACTAGAACACTTTCTAACACCATACACAAAAATAAACTCAAAATGGATCAAAGATCTAAGCATAAGACCAGAAACTATAAAACTCCTAGAGGATAACATAGGCAAAACTCTCTCCGACATAAACCAAAGCAGGATCCTCTATGACCCACCTCCCAGAATATTGGAAATAAAAACACGAATAAACAAATGGGACCTAATTAAAATTAAAAGCTTCTGCACAACAAAGGAAACTATAAGCAAGGTGAAAAGACAGCCTTCAGAATGGGAGAAAATAATAGCCAATGAAGCAACGGACAAACAATTAATCTCAAAAATATACAAGCAACTCCTGCAGCTCCATGCTAGAAAAAAAAAAAAAAGAAATATGTGATGATTTGTTTTTGTAAGTTTTGTCTAAAAGTTTATTGGGGGCTTCCCTGGTGGCTCAGCAGTAAAGAATCCACCTGCAGGACTTGCTTGGTGGCCTAGTGGCTAAGACTCCCTGCTCCCAGTGCAGGGGGCTGGGGTGCGATCCCTGGTCAGGGAACTAGATCCCACATAAAGAAAAGAGTCCACCTACAGTGCTGGCTATACCGATTCAACCCCATGGTTGGAAAGATCTCTGAGAGAAGGAAATGGCAACCCACTCCCAGCATTCTTGCCTGAGAAGTCCAGTGGACAGAGGAGCCTGGCAGGCTATGGTCCATGGGGTAGTAAAAGAGTCAGACACAACTAAGTGACTAAACAGCAACAACAATAACAAGTTTATTAGAAATAAGAAGCTTTTTTAATGTAGCTGTCTTGATTGTCCTCCCTGATATGAAAGAAACAGCTAACAAAATTTTATGGGCCTCAACTTGCTGTCTAATAAAAGTCACCTCTGGCAAGATCTAACAGCATTTTGTGTATATTTCCAAGGTCACCTGGTGACCTTTGCTAAGTAAGCTGGAGGTAGTAAGCGGATCCATTAACCACCAATTTCTCGCACTGGCCACTCAGGGTTCTTTGATTCTTTGAAATCATGGGATTAATCCCTGGAAAGATGCTCTATTCACTTTATATGTGTGTGGATTAGTTGATCAGTCATGTCTGACTTTCTGCAACCCCATGGGACTGTAACTCAGAATGCAAATCCAATTTGTTCTCTGGGACACCATGGCCCAAGCCTCTCTTTTTCTAGGGTCAAAACAAGAAATAATAATTTTAAAATCATTGTGAAGGCAGCGCTATGAATAGAGAATGTCAATCTCTGGGATTGTGTTAGAGTCCTGGCTTTACTCACTTACTACGTGACCTGCGGCAGAAAGTGAAGAAGAACTAAAGAGCTTCTTGATGAAAGTATAAGAGGAGAGTGAAAAAGTTAGCTTAAAACTCAACATTCAGAAAACTAAGATCATGGCATCCAGTCCCATCATTTCATGGCAAATAGATAGGGAAACAGTGGAAATTAACAGTGGCTGACTTTATTTTTCTGGGCTCCAAAATGACTGCAGATGGTGACTGCAGCCATGAAATCAAAAGACACTTACTCCTTGGAAGGAAAGTTATGGCCAACCTGGATAGCATATTGAAAAGAGAGATATTACTTTGCCAACAAAGGTCTGTCTAGTCAAGGCTATGGTTTTTCCAGGAGTCATGTATGGATGTGAGAGTTGGACAGTGAAAAAGGCTGAGCACCGAAGAATTGATGCTTTTGAACTGTGGTGTTAAGAGAAGACTCTTGGGAGTCACTTGGACTGCAAGGAGATCCAACCAGTCCATCCTAAAAGAGATCAGTCCTGGGTGTTCATTGGAAGGACTGATGCTGAAGCTGAGACTCCAATACTTTGACCATCTGATGCAAAAAGCTGACTCATCTGAAAAGACCCTGATGTTGGGAAAGATTGAGGGCAGGAGGAGAAGGGGACGACAGAGGATGAGATGGTTGGATGGCATCACTGACTCAATGGACATTAGTTTGGGTAGACTCCAGCAGTTGGTGATGGACAGGGAGGCCTGGCGTGCTGCGGTTCATGGAGTCGCAAAGAATCAGACACGACTGAGTGACTGAACTGAACTGATGTGAGCTGTGTATGTCACTTCACCTCCTTAGCTCAGCTTCCTCACCTATAACATAGAAGCATTACTACTTACAATGTTGGGTTGCAAGAATGATTAAATATAAATATAGATAATGTGCTGTGAATGTCATCTGGTTTTACAAAACGATTGGGTAAAATTTATATAAGTAGGTGACTTTTATCATATATGGATATTTGTTTATTTAAAAAGTGCCATCAATGCAGAGTTAATTTTAGAGGGTGGAACTCAGACCCTGCACTCCCAAGTGAGTTAGAACAGCAGACATTGAAATGTCATCTGCCACCTCCACTCTCATAAAACTGTGACAACGGTTCATAGCCCGCTATCTCCCCTAAGTCTCTGTCCCAGGAGATAAGCCATGAAGCTGTTGGAAAGAAGCCATCCATCATGACATCACTTGATATAATTATTCTTTAGAAATTCAGCTGTCAGCCCGAGGTGGAAGTGTGCTGGGCAGGGCTATCAGGAAGCACAGCTGAACAGGCTTTGTCTTTCTGGCGCTGTCTTGTCTCTACAGAGTATTGTTCCAGGGTATACATTCTTTTGGTTGTTCCCACATTTGGGCTGGCAAACTTTAACCTTCCAAAAAGTCAATGATGAAGATGCTTGTTGACATTGACCTCAGAGACTACCTTTCAGTGGAACCACTGGCTATTAATGTTTTTTCCGTCACCTTGATCCCTTATTATCTTCTGGTGATAAACCCGATGTGAATATTTTTCTTTGTGTTGATAGCTTAGCAACCAGACTTTGAGAATCCATGTTTATACTGTTTAAAATAAGACGAATTTTCAGTTGAATCTGCTCCCACTACAGCACTGAGATGATACTTCAGAATGAAAAGGGCTTCATTGCAGCTATAAGGACATGCAACAAAAATAGGTTTCATAAACAAGAACAAGATATAGGTATTGGGCATGGAAAGAACAATGAGAACAAAGCTCTCTTGATTATGTTTAAGCACTTGAGCCTCTAAAGAGAAAGAAGAACCAGGAACATTCATAGTTCAAAGAGTCTATTTGGAACAAGAATGGGATTCCCATCTGAGGAGGAGGTTACCATGTGACTGCTTCCATCCACTGGTTGATTACCTGCCTGAGGTCTGGAAGTGTAAACCTCGATAGGTCTTCTCTTAAGAGCACTTAGAGCACTTGCCCTTTTCCCATTAGCCCAGACAGGTAGAGGTATACCAAATTTATAAAAAGGTGGTTTTATGACCCATCTATTAAAAAGAGAGATGAATGTGCACTCTTTACAGCAAAGGTTTAGTGGTTATTGACATTATCAAACTCAAATTTACAAAGAGCTGGTTTAAATAGTATGTCTTCATTGTTGAAAGTTAAAGTACATTAGGGGTAATGAGAGGGAAAGGAGGTTCTGAAATCTACATATTGGAACTTAGGGACTGAAGTGGTGTGTATTTCAAGAGTGTTTAAAACCAATATGTGCTAAAGAGTAAAATTATAGACTTCATTTCCAGACAGATCAAGGTTCAAATCCTAGCTTTGCTACTCAGTGTGTGAGATTTTTTTCTCTTCTTCCAGTCTTGGTGTTTTCCTGAATAAAATGAAAAATTTTACAAGGTTGTTGTAATGTTTTAAAGAATAAGGTATGCAAGGTTCTAGTATGATAGATATTAAATAAATGATGGTTATTATTTAACTGTTAATTGAAGGCAATGAAGGAATAATACACTTTGTGATTTGATTTTGTAGCTACAGATACAGTTTACACTTGGCACAACTCACCTGAGTCAATTAAGTAAGCATTTCTAAGGTAATACTATGTGTCACATCATTTGTAGTTATTGTGGCAGAGATAGGAAGAAGCAACAACAGGCAAAGTTAAAGCTTATCAGTCTGTGCTTTCATGGGGTTGTATATAATTTATTTTCAAATTTAATGGTCTTAACGTAGTGGACAACTACTGAATATTTTTGGAATAAGTAAATGAGCCAATGAATTTATAATTTAAGGTATGATTTCTGCTCTGAAAAAAGCATGCAGTTTAGGAGAAAGAGATACATGTATGCAAGTAACAGTAGGGAGAAAGACAGGGAAGGACATTGTTAACCCATCTCGAAGATTCTAACCAAAATGTCGTTTTAAAAGCCTAAACCAGTGGAATGATAATGCCTGTGAATCTTTAATGGAAGGCCTACTAAAATATCAAATCCGTATATCCTTATTGATGCCTGCTACATGCTAAGCTTAGAGCTAGGCTAAGAAACAAAGAAATGAATGATGCTTAGTTGGGGTTTTTGAGGAACTCACAATGTACTAGAGCTGTTGCCACTAAAGTCTTTATATTGTTACCTTGAGCTAGACCAAACGCTTTACCAAATAGAGGGCTTGCTGTGTATATTTCCAAGTGTAAACAAAAGCATGCCATATGCCAAACTACGCTTAATAAGTGTGGTTGATTAAAAACTAATTTGAGGAATGTACCATATCAGAATAATACCAAGATAAATATATGCTAATGCAGTTATTATGTTTAATAACATTGAAATTGCATCTTTTTATATTTTTAATTATAGTGAAGTCTGCATGTTCATGGGGCATCCCTGGTGGCTCAGATGGTAAAGAATCCACCAGCAATACAGGAGACTTGGGTTTGATCTCTGGGTCGAGAACATCCCCTGGAGAAGGGAATGGCTACCCACTCCAGTACTCTTGCCTGGAGAATTCCATGGACAGAGGAGCCTGGAGGCCTACAATCGATGAGGTTGCAAAGAGTCGGACATGCTCGAGCAACTAACACCACATGTTCAAGATTAAATTAGGAGAGATACTTTCAATCTTTCCCCCCCTAAAAATGCTTTTTTTTTCTTGTTAGTTACTAATACAAGCCATTCACCATGATTCAGAGTTCATTCATCTACCATCTTTCTTTTGGTTATTTTGTTGGGTTCCAGCACCTTTAGCACAAATGTATAATGAAAAGAAGCAAAAGAAAAACTCAGATCAGTGATTTATCATATCTATTTGCTATCACCCTGAAATTTTGTATAAAAGATAAAAAAATGAAATTGTTAATTAATCTGATTGCTGTTTGTAAATAATCAGAATTTGAACTTCCTTGACCATTTGGTGATCTATCTACTCCCACTGTAGGCCCTGTGGTTCCACATTTACCCTCATTGGGGACCACAAACCTAAACCAATCCATGCACCTCAGTCTCCCTGAACTCAGTTTTTATTTCAGAGAATGGCACATAACCCAGTTAAAGACAAAGGAATTTTTCTAGGTCTTCTGCAAAAGATGTCCTAGACCTTCTTTCCATTGAATGCATTTAAGGATAAAGGATTCCACTGCTGCTATTTTGTAATTTAGCTGAGACTACAGTAATAGAGCTGAAGGCAGAACTGATGTTTCCATGGTATCATTTTGGGCCTGACTGCAGACATGCTGAAGCCATCCTCCAATCCTGAAAATTGCAGTAATAATAACAGTATCTTTTCTCCTAGGCCAATTTCCCTGGGATTTTGTATCACTTTAAAAAAAGAGTCTACCCAATTTGATTTTCCAGAACACCTTCTAATTTTAGATAACTTTCTTCTTTTCAATTAAGACAATTAGTTAAGTGTTAGTTAACTATAAAACCCAGAATGCCTTCATTTCCATACTACTGCAAGACTTTTCATATAAAGGACTGCAACAAAGCCCTCTTCCATTTTACATAATTTTACTCTGTTTTTGGTACAGAAAATACTATTTCTTTATCTGTGAATATCAAAGATGATTCTCATGATCTTGTTATTTTATGTAAGTTGCAATTATTAAAGTCAGACATCCAAGAAAAAAACACCAAACACTAATTTCCTGAATATTTCCCTACCAAACTACCAATCCAATCATGTGCATATGCATCGTCTCTGTTTTTCCTGTTAAGAAAACACACCACCCTTTCTATGAAAGACCCATTTTTCTACTCATGCTTTGACCTTTATCTCCTTCAAAATGTCTTTCTCCTCTTAAAGAAGAAAAAAAAAAAAGCAAAGCAAAAAGAAAGTAAAAAGGTCAATTACCCTCCTATACTGTATTAAACAGTGAATGAATGAATGAGCAGATGAATGAATAAAACCTCTCAGCTCTGCTAAACTTCATCATCCTGCTTTTCTTTCAAGCTTCTCAAAAGAATTATCTTCACTTATCATCTCCATGTCTTGATTTTTTTCATCGATTATTCACTCCAAGTTGACTTTTATTCTCTTACTTCCACCAAATTTCTTTCATCAAGGTTATTAAAGACCTCATTGTCAAGAAATCTTGTAGTCATTTTTAGTTTTAGTCTTTCTTATCTTTTCATTAGCATTCACTTTTGGGTACCCATTCCTTTTGAAATATCCTATGCTCTTAATTTTCACTAAATTATAAGTACTTTGGGTTTTTTTCTAAAGTATTTGATCACTTCTCCTTTTTTCTTTTCCAGGCTGATCTTTCTCTACACAGATATCAATTATCAGAATTCCTCAAAACTCAAGCCTATAACTAAAATATATCCTTGCCAAGGCCATTACACAAATTTATTTTTTCTTTTTGAATACAAGAATACTTTCCTATGTCAGGGAGTAACATTATGATAGTTCATGGGAAAGAAGACTATTTGGAGTTCCCAAGATAATTTTGTTTTCCAAAGAACTTTCAGTACTTTCAAGATACTTCTTCCTTTCATGATTTACCTAGGGGGATAAAAAAAAATAGCTGATGGAGTTTGTATAGGGTCAAGGAATAAACTAGTAAGAAGGTGGGGGGAAAGAAAGGAAGAAGGGAGAGAGGTGGGAGAGAAGTGGTGGAAATGAAAGTGAAAAAAGTTTTCTGATAAATGTCCAAAGTTCTAAAACCTCTGGGTCTTACAAACCAGATCCAAGTGAGTGGCTTTTTCCTTTCTCTCTTTTTTGAGTAGATATTGGGTATGCTGAGGATGTGAGAAATGATTATATTCTAAAAGGTTCCTAACAAAGAATCTTCTGGTGAGTGTAAATCAAATCCCTGCAATAATCAGACAGTCTCTCTTCAGTGTCTCCCATTAATATTGTTTCTACAGGTTAAGGCAGAAAAACCTCAATGCTTGAATGAGAGGGGAAAAAAGTGATCTCAGTCTTTTAATGTATTCCTAGTAGATCACTATCATTATCTGCAATCAGTTCTATATATAATTAGAGGGCTTATTTTTGCATTACAAAAACTATCCCTAATTATGTGTTATTTGCAAATTGCTACAGATCTACATTCATCTTTATGAAGAAACAAGGGTCTTGCTCTTCACTGTATTAATATCATTTCTACATTCTTTTTCTCCAACTCCAAATCTCTTTGTTCAGTGGCAGGTCATATTCAAAATGTGTTTTAAAAGCATTCACCTATCTTTGCAGCCTCCATACATGCACTGTGTCAAAACACCTATCCGTCACTTGTCTTTCCTCTAGCAAAGGCAGATGGAGATAAGTCAATAAGACAAAAGCAGACACTATAACAGGCTTTTATACAAATGTTGTGCTTTGCTATCTTGATGTCTGACACAGATGCTTACTCTAAGCATTTTCTTGTTTCTTTGTTTAAAAGTGTCCAGCAAAGTTATAATAAGGGATATCCTTTTGGGGTGGACCTCCCTCTAGGCGAAAGAGATTCTTTTAACACTAAACAAATAAGTCCAGGCTATCTTGTGACTGAATAGAGACAGGATAATGGAAAATAAGTTGATTGCTTCTTCAAACTTTTAGCATACCTAAGAATTCACATGAACCCAGAAGGTGAAAGAAAATTTTTCAAGCAACAACAGTTTAGAAAACTAAGGAATATGCAATTAGGACAAATAATTTCATAGTCTTCAAAACTCATCTCAATGATTGACTAGGGTTATTGCCAGAAAATGGTCCTAAATGCTAAATATATCTCCTAACATATAAATCAACAAAATCCTGAAAGCACTGTAAGATTCTGCTCAGTAACAAATGAAAGGAAATTCAAAAGGGTCAACAATGTGTCCTTACGGCTGTGCAAGGCTTGTGGACACCAAGAATTAGTAAGTTCCAAGCATTTGCAAATATTAAGAAACCGTTTTCATTTTCAAGTTTGAGATCAAGTCGAAATATTGAAGATGAGTTGTGCAAAAGAGACCAGAAGTTAAATCTCCATTCTGATGCTTATTTTCATTAGAAGTAGATGACTCAATAGCAATAAAAGCAGTTCTTCATATTGATATCCATTATTTATCATTTACTTATAAAATATATTTATTAAAAATGTAGACTGTCTTGTCTCTAGATTATTTCTCTTCATTTTTAGCAATGTCAAAAATCAGTGTAGTTGAAAATATATGAAGAAACATCACAGTATGGCATTAAATGATGACTTAATGAAGTAATCCTTTAGGGTACCCGAGGACTCAACTTTTCATCATCAATATTATTACCAAAAACATTTATTAAGAGTTTCTTGGATTTATTCTTTGCGTTAGAAAATCTAGTATTCCTTTAAAAAGCCAGTATGGGTTCAAATATTTTTCAACCTCTTCTAATCCTTTACCTTCATCTGCCACTCATATTCATGATTCTCCAGGGTTCGGTATTTGGCCCGTATATGTGATACCTTCTTAAGTAACCTCACTCCTTTTGCCACTATTAATTAGTCCTAACAAATATGATAGTAATCTGAAGGCTAGACTAGTGTAATGGTTAAGAACACATACTCTGGCCATGAACTTAGGCTGCTTAAGTTCAAATCTCATCTCTCACACTTACAAACCTATTAGAGGCTCAGTTTTTCAACCTGCAAAATGCAGAGATTAATACCTACTAGACAGAGGTGTGAAGTTTGTATGTGTCACCATAGTAAAGTGCTTAGAACAATTTGTCATGTTGCCAGTAGTCAGTGCTTGTTGTTCTTATCTTTATGTTATTGGTTCCCAAATCTAGATCTCTAACCAATAACCAAAACTCTAAAAAAAAAATAAAAAATTAAAAACTCCTCAAGAAAAATAAAGTGTTAATAGCTTGCTATTAGTATATTAGTATCTTCTGGAGGTATATTCAAAATGGAGATTTTCAGACTTCATCCTATATTTCATGAATAAGACTATGAGACTCAGGAATTTGTGCTTTAACAAATGTCAGACATTCTGACACAAAATATCATTTGTAACCTTTTTTTTTTTTAAGTTTTATATTGATTGTCTGAGTTACCTCTACTGGGTGATCCTCAAACACCTAGACCTGAACTTGTCCCAAACTTGTTTCATCATCTCAGAAGGCATCCCTTCATGGTCATTGGCATCACCTGTCCAAGACCCAACATGACATCGCATCCTGAAGGTATCCTTGACCACTGGCCCTGTCAATCCTGTATTTGATCCCATTGATTTCCCTATTTTGTAAATATATCCTCTTCTCTCCATTCTTATTGTTACTGCCTTCATTCATTCGACAATTAATTATTGAACACCTACTGTATAGCAAGCAAGGGATAAGGCCATGTATATGTTGAGATTTCAATGTAGGCAAGCACTTGTTATTTCTCTCCTGGACTATAATAATTGCCCACTGACTGGTTATTTGCGTCTTGAGTGCTTTTCGAATAATCCTTCACACTGCCTACTAAAATGAAATACAGTCCCGTCAGTCTCGTGTTTAAAGCTCTCACTTCTAAAATAAGGTTAATCTCTAAGGTGTTGGAAACAACTTTTGCCAAGATGTGCCAAGACCTCTACCCTTCTTCGTGTTACTCTTTCCACCTAGGACTTTTGCTCCAAGAACATGAGGAAACTGTAGATCCACCTCTGACACCACGACTGTGTCCATTAAACACGCAAGTGTTCAGCTGCTACTCTTTCCCAGGTGTGTGGGAAACACACAGCTTTGATATGGGAGCAGAGATGGAGGGCCCTTAGCCCAGCCTCGCAGGGTAAGAAAGTATCCTCTTTCATGTCTCAGTGCCTTTCCAACAGTGTTCTTTCTCAACCTCTGCAATCCCATTGTCCCCTCACTCCAGCTCCCTCTTTTCTAATTTACTTTATTCATCTTTCAAGATTCATCCTTCCCAGTCAGTCCCTACATCTTCATGCCAGACTGGCTTAAGGGACTCTCTTCTGGTATCTCAAAGAATCCTAAGTGTAGTATTCACTGTGCAGGGCTAGCATGATTGATTTATGTGTTCATCTTTCTGACGAGACTGAAAACTTCTTGAGAGCAGAAATCATTATCATTGGTGAATTCCTGGCAACTCAGGAGTGAAGCAACCATAGAAATATATGTAGCATCCCAGCCTGACTAGCTCCCCTTGTTGTCTCAGTCTCGGTTGGTTTCCTCATCCTTTATAAGAGTACATTCAAACTCTGTCCAATATTCTTCCTCCTTCTCTTTACTCTGCAGTCACTCCTTGACTAACCTTTGGCCATAAGAGCCAGGATTTTCAGAAGGGCTTCCATACTATGGAAGACAGACTTGAGAGAGGCTAGACCATCCCTGGGAGTGGGGTCAGGTCATTAGGGTAGGGATTCCTGTTCCCAAGTACTTGGAATATCAATAACCTCAGATATGCAGATGACATCACCTTTATGGCAGGAAGTGAAAAAGAACTAAAGAGCCTCTTGATGAAAGTGAAAGAGGAGAGTGAAAAAGTTGGCTTAAAGCTCAACATTCAGAAAACTAAGATCATGGCATCTGGTCCCATCATTCCAAGGCAAATAGATGGGGAAACAGTGGAAACAGTAGAAGACTTTGTTTTGGGGAGCTCCCAAATCACTGCAGATGGTGACTGCAGCCATGAAATTAAAAGACACTTACTCCTTGGAAGAAAAGTTATGACCAACTTAGGCAGCATATTAAAAATCAGAGACATTACTTTGCCAACAAAGATCCGTCTAGTCAAGGCTATGGTTTTTCCAGTAGTTATGTATGGATGTGAGAGTTGGACTATAAAGAAAGCTGAAGAATTGATGCTTTTGAAGTGTGCTGTTGGAGAAGACTCTTGAGAGTCCCTTGGACTGCAAGGAGATCCAACCAGCCCATTCTAAAGGAGATCAGTCCTGGGTGTTCATTGGAAGGACTGATGCTAAAGCCGAAACTCCAATACTTTGGCCACCTGATGCAAAAAGCTGACTCATTTGAAAAGACCCTGATGCTGGGAAAAATTGAAGGTGGGAGAAGACAGGGACAACAGAGGATGAGGTGATTGGATGGCATCATCAACTCAATGGACATGAGTTAGAGTAGATTCTGGGAGTTGGTGCTGGACAGGGAGGCCTGGCGTGCTGCAGTCCATGGAGTCACAAAGAGTCATACACGACTGAGTGACTGAACTGAACTGAACTGAAGTAATTGGAGCATGGATGGTTTAGGAGTGGGACCTGGGCAAACACGTTTCCTTCACCTGACAGGGAGGGTGGAGGCCAGAGGAGGGTGTCTCTAAGGAATAGGACCCTGGCTATCTGTGTTTAAAGGCAGGACCAATCCCAGCTCTAAAAGTTGAATGCAGAGTAGTTTATTTGTGCCTAGTACACAAATGACGCTCAAAATGGAACTTTGGATAACTGACTCAGCATGTCCCAATCTGCCAAGTGCAATGTCATGACAAACTCCTGTGCTGCCATCAACTGTAAACTGGGTGCCAAGAAAATTTGGGAAATCTCTTTTTTTCTTAATAAATAAAATATCGCAAATTTAGAGTTGTCACTCTCACAATATCACTCCCACTGGCAATCTGAGTTGCTTTATGGCAGGAGAGAATGTGGAGGTGTGAGGATGGAGAGATGCTGGGGGTGAGGCTCAGCCCACATTGTCTTTTCATAACTACTTGAGAGAGCTTTCACTTATGGAGAGGCTATAAATTATACTTTTACTTTCCCACAGTTTTATTTTGGTGGGGAGCTTATCCAAAATTTTACTTTTCACATGAGCTGTTGTTGTTGTTTAGTCTCTAAGTTGTGTCCAACTCTTTTGCAACCCCATGGACTGTAGCCTGCCAGACTCCTCTGTCCATGGGATTTCCCAGGCAAGCATACTGGAATGGATTGCCATTTCCTATTCCAGGAGATCTTCCCAATCCAGGGATTGAACCCACGTCTCCTGCACTGGCAGGTGGATTTTTTTTACTGCAGAGCCAACAGGGAAACCCCTTTCACATGAACTAGATTCCTTAGAAAATAAAATCCCTTAAAAATACTGATTGTTTCAAGTTTTAAACACCAGTTTTATCCTGAGATTTTGGGATTTAAATAAAAGGATTTCATAGAACTTCTCATCAGTATCTTTGGAATATATCTGTGTTTCCTTCCTTGTTGAAAACAGTATCATACTGAGAACAGAAAAAAAAATATTTTTAGAAAAGAGAAGTTCTATTGGGATGCAATCTCAAGATTTTGGGATTAAAAACATATGAATTAACCATCTACATGTATAAACAAAGGCACAGTCCCTAAGATGAAATATCAAATCAATATTTCAATGTCAAAATAAAAGAAAAACTACTAAAAATTGCATTAGTAATAAAATCTTGATTAAAGGGAAAAAAGCAAAGAAAATTTAAGTCACAAAAGAATATTGAAAGCATATTTATAAAATGTAAGTGTGCATTGCTAACCTACAAAATAGTATAAATGGCAGGCATCATTTTGACTTATCATTCCAAGATAAGATGCATTGTGTGTGTGCATGTGTGTGTGTGTGCGCGCACGCTAAACTGCTTAATCCTGTCTGACTCTTTGTGATCCTGTGGAATGTGGCCCACCAGGTTCCTCTGTCCTTGGAATTCTCCAGGCAAGAATACTGTAGTGGGTTGCCATGCCCTCCTCCAGGAGACCTTCTTGACCCAGGGGCAAACCTGCATCTCCTGTGGCTCCTGCATTGTAGGCGAATTCTTTACCACTGAGGCAATGGGGAAGCCTAAAGGGGATTATTTAATCTCAACAATAAGGTAATGATTAAAGTGAAGATGTGATTGTCCTTTGTATATTCTGACATATGTAGCACAAATTCTATATTCAGAATCTGTCATATTTAACTTAAAATTGAAAATAACTATATCAGGTTGGCATTAGGCTACAGTGAGTTTTTGTTGTCACAGCAAGTAAACTTTGTGGTTGTAGCTGGCAAGTTCATTAAGCATCACAGTGCGAATATAACCACCAAAAGTTAACATACTTTTGAACTGGAAAAAGAAATATAGCTCTGGACAGCAAAAGCTAGGTTTGATATTTAAAATGAAGGACTGGCGTCCTGATCATACGGCTGGAGTATCTTCAAGTGGTGTGTATTCTAAGATGAGTGGGAAGAATAGAAATTACAATAAGTCCCCTATATATGAACTTTCAAGTTGTGAACTTTCAAAGATGCAAACATGAAGCTTGCTAATGAAGACGTGTTGGAATGGGAGGCTCAGAGAAAGGACAAAGACAAGAGGAAAAAGAAGCAACTGAAGAATCAAAGAGATTCACGGTGCAGGAAATAGCAAGGGGGTTTTCTTTATTTGAGGAGGCATTGTTAGTTTCTGAGGCATAGGACCAAAACGTAGAATGGTACATGAAGGTTGCGGAAGCCACTCATAAAGCAATCCAGTGACACTGTGTCATCTACGATGCGAAACAAAGGGCTGCTACCAGGGCTTTCCTGGTGGCACAGAGAGTAAAGAATCTGCCCGGAACATGAAAGACCTGAGTTCAGTCCCTGGGTTGGGAAGATCCCCTGGAAGAGGGCATGACAAGTCACTCCAGTATTCTTGCCTGGCGAGCCCCCAAGGACAGAGGAGCCTGGCGGGCTATAGTCCCTGGGGGTAGCAAAGAGTTGGGTACGACTGAGCAGCTAAGCACAGCACAGCACTCAGACCCCACTGGATCATTTGTTCCAAGAGAGTAGATAGATTTGAACTCAGCACGGAACCAGAACCCATACTAGCAAAATCTGGGGTGAGTGATATTACAGCTTGCTCCCCATCTTCTATTGCTGACAGTCCTTCAGCTCTACCATCTCCCATCCTCCTCCCTCTTCCAGTCAATAACTCTTCTTGCCTGTTCACGCGATGCCAGCCTGTGTGTGCCAGCTGTTATACTGTGCTACTGTATTTTTCAAGGTACTGTACTGTGAGATAAAAAAAAGAAATACATTTTATTTTTTGTGTTTGCTTTTTTATATATTATTTGTGAGAAAAGTTCATGGATTCAAGTTGCTCAATCGTGTCCGACTCTTTGTGAACCCATGGACGGTACAGTCCATGGAATTCTCCAGGCAAGAATACTTGAGTGGTTCAGCTCAGGTCAGGTCAGTCACTCAGTGTCCGGCTCTTTGCAACCCCGTGAATCGCAGCACGCCAGGCCTCCCTGTCCATCACCAACTCCCAGAGTCCACCCAAACCCATGTCCATTGAGTTGGTGATGCCATCCAGCCATCTCATCCTCTGTCGTCCCCTTCTCCTCCTGCCACCAATCCTTCCCAGAATTAAGGTCTTTTCCAATGAGTCAACTCTTCGCATGAGGTGGCCAAAGTATTGGAGTTTCAGTATCAACATCAGTCCTTTCAATGAACACCCAGGACAGATCTCCTTTAGGATGGACTGGTTGGATCTTCCTTTCCCTTCTCCAGGAGATCTTCCCAACCCAGGGAACAAACGCTGGTTTCCTGTATTGCGGGTGGTTTCTTTACCAGTTGAGTCACAAGGGAAGTTCCATGAAAAAAGTATTATAAACCTATTACAGTACAGTACTATATAGCTGATTGTGTTAGTTGGGTACTAACTAAAGTTAGGCTAAATTTGTTGGATTTACAAACAAATTGGACTTACAGATGAACTCTCAGAATGGAACTAGTTCATATGTAGGGGACCCACTATCTATCAAACAAGGAATAAAGAAACTGAGAGTATCCAGTTCAGAGAATAGAGAACTCTTGAGAGATTTGATAGTCTTTCCTAGGATCTAGAAGGCTATCATGGAAGTAGCAGAAACGTAGACTTGCTTCCACATATAGAAATGTTCAGAAATGAAATAGTTACAAAGAAATCAGATTCCTGTAATAAGGGTATTCACACAAGGCCATTTGATGGAGATGTTGTGAAGTGTTTTTTAAATCTGACTCAAGACCTATTTGAGAGTCATAAAGTGAAACCAACTTAATAGATCATTATAGCATTTTTTCTCTTTACAGAGAATAAATAAGAAATATTCATGTTCTCAACCTGCAGGAAAGCTTATTATTTCATAAAACTTTTGTTATAAACACACCACACACACACACACACACACACACACACACACACACACACACATGCACATGAATTGTGTTCTAGGTTTCAGTATAAAATAATTTCTTCTTGTTAATTGCAGTCCAAAAAATGAAGTGTGAAAGTCAGTGTTCTAGTTGTCATTTTTCTAATTCCCAGAAGAAAATCAGGAACCAGACACATCTAAGTTGACATCCCAGTCACAAATCTTTCATTTAACCTCTTTATGACTAAGTTGCCCATTTGAAAAACTGGAGAAAGTCATGACAGCAACATCTGGAGTTTATACACACACACACATAATATTTTTAAAAGATATATCTAAGTGCTTAATGCTTTTTAAATATTAGGTCATCACTTCTGTGCTTAACTTCTTTGAAATGACTTTGAAGAAAATCAGGTTATTAGGAATTTCCTGGCTGTCCTAAAGTGGTTAGGACTTGGCACTTTCACTGTTGGGGCCCAGGTTTGGTACTTGGTGTGGGAACTAAACTCCTGTAAGCCACATGTCATGGCCAGAAAAGAAAAAAAGAAAGAAGGAAAGAAAGGAGGAAAAGACAGTCAGGGGTTCTTGAGGATTTTTAAAGACTCACTCCTTGTTTTCTTCCGTCACTGACCCTGACATGTACAGACAGGTGGCCTTGATAAGATAAATAAATTAGGACAGTGTCCCTGGGAACTGGTTGCAGGGGTGGGGAAGGGTAACAGAGAATGTGTTCAGCAATTTAATACAATAACATGATTCATTCCCAGACACCCAGATGTAGCTCTCTGGGATTCTGCGATGACTTTGGAGGGAAAAGGACCCCTTCCACTTTTTTTTCAAAGGCTCTTTTGCGACTGTTAACTTCGGCTGTTGGTGTCTCCCCAGCTGGGACATTCATGTTATCAGAGAACTGGCCCCTCGTGTGTAAGCCCCATTGTGTGACCAAGGCTGCTGTGTGGGCTCTGTACCATTGGTGTTTATTGCTGTTTGGGTGACAGGAAGAAACCTGGTACTCTTGTACTGTTCAAACACTCATCCTATTCATGGCCACTGTTTATGCCAAAGGAAAATGTTCTCACAGAGAGACCAATAATTTAGAAAATATTTGAACGGGAGGTTGAATACTTTCTATTGGAGTCTTTATTAGTGATCTTGATTTCTGAAAACAATGGGACTCTGTTAGAAAATGTTCTCTACCATGGATTTGGTTTATTGCAAGCCAAATCTTGTTCCCCATGTACAGAATAAGATCTCTATTGCCACAAGACAAAAAGCTTGTAATATGGGTGATTCTTATTCCCAACTTCTGGGACAATAGGAAGATTTGTAATCAAATAATATATATTTATATTAATGTATAATGTAATTAGATTACAAACCTCCCTATTGTCCCAGAAGTTGAGGATAAGTATATATATGTGTGTGTATATATATTACTCATTGGGAATAAGAATATATATTAATATATAGCACTCATTGTAGAAAATGAAAAATCTAAATAAAACATGAAATGTCATTGCAGATATTTTAAAAAGTACAAAGGTGTTACTATTCATTATCTTTAAACATTTAGAAACTTTCCAAGTTAGGATACTGAATTGGGTAGATATGAAAGAGATATAGACTCTTAGGAATATCTGAAAGTTTGTTAGCTGGTGACTTGTCTCTACTGACCCACTTTTTTGAAATTTTATTTATGGGTATATAATAAGCTCAAAGTCAAGCATGCTTTATCTCTATAACAACTTTATTTACCTATAAATTAATGTCTGGAAGTTTTTACTTCTTAATCTCCTTAACCTATTTCACTCTTCCCCAACTCCCATCTTCAACCACTAGTTTGTTTTCTCTATGACTCTTTCTGTTTTGTTCTTATTGTTTAGTTTTTCTTGGATTCTGCATATAATTAAAACCATATGGTGTTTATCTTCATCTGTCTGAATTATTTCACTTATCTAAGTCCAGCCATGTTGTTGCAAATGGAAAGACTTCACTCTTCTTTTAGGGTTGAGTAATATTCTTGTGTGTGTGGGTGGGTGCATGCAAGCACACACGAACATGTGTGTGGCAGAGAGGCAGGTGGGATTTCAATGTACCTTACTCTGCTAAAGTAAAATTGGCCATAAATGACCCTATTTCTTTCTTCTTTTTTTTTTGGTGTCAACAAATCTATTTTAATATATTATATATATATATATATATATATACACTCACATACACAGTCACAGGCCAGTGTGATGAATACCCTTCTCCACCATGGAAAGGGCTCCATCATACTCCAGGTTCCTGGAGACTCTCCAGAAGGAGCCCAGGCCTGGCAGTCTTCACAGATGACACCCAATGTGGGCTGGGGGTGGGGGGGAGCTGGCCCCGGGGGTGGGGGCACTTGTATTAGACAAGTAGGAAGGAATGGGGTGCACCTTAGGGTGCACTGTCAGGTGCCTCACACAGGCCCAGAACTCTGCTGCACCTTCATCAGCTCCTCATCCTGCATAGACAACTCTGCCAACTTCTTGCCCATCCGCTCATGGATGTCCAGGTACTGACATTGGTACAGGCACACGGACTTGCCCTTGGACAGCTCTGCTTCCTTGTAGTGGGGAGGCACGCACTTCCGGTGGCAGGCACTGGTCATTCTGTTGTACATGTCGGCCATCATCTCTACCTCCAGCTCTGCGGCCAGCTGCTGGGTCCAGAGTGGGTCCATCTCAGCCCTGCACCCTGGAAGAGATCTCCTGTGGGCCTTCTAGTTTTGCCCGTGCGGCCGGGGCAGGGCAGCGGGAAGTCCCGCCAAATGAGCCTATTTCTATAAAAAGCAATAAACACCTCTGACCCCTTAAATCCCTTTATACCTTCTCTGTTCAGAAGATGTAGTCATCCTTTTAATGAACAGTACTTCTTAGAAGGAATTCTTCAGACTGATTAATGGATGGCTGCTTGACATATCCAGAGATATATGTCAATAACTTTAGTGCTGATTTTGACATGAATTAATCATTTCCCCCCTTGAGGTTCTCTTTCACATAGTTAAGTTCTCTCTACCCAATTCTGATGAGGGTTTTTGTAGTGGTCGTTATCTCAGATTGGGGCAGATTTTCTCTGAGATAGCTTGCCTCTCTGAAGTGATCTAAAGGGAAATCAAAAAGTTCCAAAAGTAATATTCTCATGTGAAAAAGGAAAAAAGGAGGCAGAATTAGATGAACTGAAAAGCTTTACTTTGCAGTGCTGAAAAATTCGTGGTTACTCAGTGGCTTTGGGACTCATACTAAGTATGTTTCACCCCTCCATTATTCAATGGTCTCTAAAACGAAACCCACCAAAGCAGATTTCATTGCAGTTAACTGTTTCTAGAATATATATAAACAATCATAGAAGAGTTCTGAGAAGTATACTGGGAATGAAATAAAAACATCTGAATTTATTAGTATATTTTGATAAGAATTTTTATTTAATTATTTATCCCTTTAAAGTTCAGGAGGATGTAGGGCAAGCTGCACCCCATAAACCACAAGCCAGTCTATTTTGTAAGAATATAAAGAAAACCAGATACATATAAATATTCTGAAACAGATGAAACAAAAATGAGGCTAATGACTCAACATTTTTGATACTTAACAGTGGGTTGACTTAGTTTTAGTTCCAGGCATGGGCAAAGGTTCAAATTGGAACTCATTTTATTCAAACTGGTTTTCCCACCATCTTTAGTTACATCGTGACTGAACTCCCACCACCCTGCCTCAAATACCAAACATTTTGCCAATACTTTTGCTGGATTAAAGAAAGAGCTGAAGTAAACATGTTGTGATATCCCCAAAGAACATGTATCTTTTTTTCACTAGTTGCTTGTATTTTCTAGAGTCTTTCACTGATGTGAGATTGAACTCAAACAAGACCACATCTCTGCCGCCAGCTATTTTTGTAGAGAAATCATCTGTAAAGGACAGACACACTCACTTCATTGCCCAGCCAACTTTCAACTAAGTCCAAACCCATTTAGCTGAAAATCCAATATCATTATTTTGTACAAAATGTCTAGCCACTTTCCTTTAGACTACAATCCTGAAACTTTGTATAACCCAAGAAATGCGTGTTTATCTGTCATATAAAGGAAGGAAGTGGCTTCATCCTGTCTGAGAACCCTAAGATATCCTATAAAGCCTTCTACATCTACCACACAGTGATGCTGATAGGTTAAAGCCATGAGCTTTTCTTCCTCTCACAGTAATATTTTAAAGTTTATGGAAACCATATAAAGCAAACTAGATTTGTTCCCATAATCTCAGACCTCTGGGTTTAGTTTTTGATTTGCAAAAACTCACTTACACAGGAAAATTTAAAATGTGCCTGTTACCAAAGTACTTTGGAGAATATTAATTATTGCCTCAAGAGTGTCTTAAAATTACCTCATTCCCCACCGCTGTTACCCACTTCTATCCTAGTGTGAAGTGTTTATTCACAGTGGAAGGATGTCTTATGTTCTTTTTTCCATTTCTTTTCCATAGCATCAATTGACTCAAACCAACCATGGTTCTTTAAAACAAACAAACAAAAAAAGAGATATAGTTGATTAATGGCACCCCACTCCAGTACTCTTGCCTGGAAAATCCCTTGGACGGAGGAGCCTGGTAGGCTGCAGTCTGTGGGGTTGCTAAGAGTTGGACACGACTGAGCGACTTCAGTTTCACTTTTCACCTTCACACATTGGAGAAGGAAATGGCAACCCACTCCAGTATTCTTGCCTGGAGAATCCCAGGGACGGGGGAGCCTCATGGGTTGCCGTCTATGGGGTCGCACAGAGTTGGACACGACTGAAGCGACTTAGCAGCAGCAGCAGCAGTTGATTTACAATGTTTCAAGTGTACAGCAAAGTGATTCAGTTATATGTATATTCAATTATTCATATATATATTCTTTTCAGACTCTTTTCCATTATAGATTATTATAAGATATTGAATATATTCCCTATGCTATGCAGTAAGTACTTGTTGTTTATCTATTTTATATATAGTAGTGTGTATCTGTTGATACCAAACTTGTAGTTTATCCCTCCCCCCACCTTTTTCTCTTTGGTAATCATAAGTTTGTTTTCTATGTCTATGGGTCTGTTTCTGTTTTGTAAATAAGTTCATTTGTATTATTTTATTAGATTCCACATGTAAGTAATTTCATATATTTGTCTTTGTCTGATATACTTTGTTTATTGTAATAATCTCTAAGTCCATCCATGTGACTGCAAATAGTGTTATTTTATTTTTTATGGTTGAGTAATATTCCATTATATATATGTATGTGTGTGGGCGTATGTGTATACCACATCTTCTTTATCCATTCATCTGTTGATGGACATTTAGTTTGCTTCCATGTCTTGACTATTGTAAATAGTGCTGAAATGAACACTGAGCTGCATGTATCTTTGAATTAGAGTCCTTTTCCAGATATATGCCCAGAAATGGGATTGATGGATCATATAGTAACTCTATTTTTGGTTTCCTAAGGTAACCTCCATAGCCATGGTTCTTTTTTCCCTCAACTGTAGCTTAGTTCCCCAAGGATGCCATCAAACAGTTACTCTAAAGGTTTCCACATTTGAATTCTCAGGCAAGAGTCTCAGGCTAAAGATAAAGGACACAGGAACAAAGAGATCCCAGGATGGTTGGTATGCTTGACTGAAAAGAAGGAATCCTACTTTGTGCCAGAAATTACTGTTTATGCTAGGAACACAATAAATGCTATGGCAAGTTATTAGCAGTGCATCTCAGTTAGGACCAAAAACCTGGTCATAACTACAAAAATATCACAGAGATTTGTAAAAAGAGCACGTAATACTTTGGATAATTCTGATAGTTTATTATAAAATACTATTTCAAACAAAATTAATCTGTGAAGCAAACATGGCACACAGGATTCAATCAGTGATCAGTTATAATTACTTTCTGTGTGTGGTCTTGGAATGTAAGAAATAGGATTCTGCCAGTAGCATGTCATTTCCTGCCCAGTTATGCCCAAAAGGTCAAGTGGGTTGATGTGTTCATAGAAAAGTATGAGTTTGGTCTGATAATGAGCTTTAGTTTAAGATTGGTGATCAATTACATAAAGCTGTTCCCTTCTAAGTAAGCATCCTGGAGATTATTACATTACTTAAAAGTGAAATGCTGTAATATGCTAATTTCACAGTATTGAATCCTGCCAAAAGTTGGAGAGGTTGTACAAACAGTGTTCCTACTGGGCTGTTTACAGCCTAGAGCTTGTCAGCTTCAGTCCTTATCTGTATCATGACCACACTGTTACATAGATACTAATTGTCTCTGTATTAAATATAAGATATAGAGCTATACCTTTTGTTAAGATAAAATATCAGAGAAGATATTATGGAAGGGTTATATATATATGAAGGGAGGTGGACTCAGAGAATAGGAGTGTTCCCTAGTCATGTCAATTCACACTTTAAATACATAAGAAAATCATCTGAGAAATAGTCTGATCATTGCTTTAATTAGTCCCTGGTTCAAGAGTATCTGTCCTAAGACTAAGCATTTGATGTGGACCACTTACATGGCAATCAGAGTGATAAAACCATCACGTCTATCAATCACATTATCTTTCAGTATATCTTTTGCTGGTCAGATTGTGAAAAGTCATATTTATTCAAAGAAGTAATTCAGACAAAAGGAAATATAACCAAAATGCTATAATATGGGTGAACTTCAAGGAAATATTAGAGCTATCCTGTTGACATTTTCATAAAAGGGACAGAGAGAGACTGTGTTACACTTGAAATGTCCCAAGAAGAAAAGTATTCCAACAAGAAAAGTCAATGAAAATGCTGCAAAGAAAATTCAACAATAGATTACCTAAATTAGCTATAAAAAGTAGGTTGTAAACACTGCCTTCCTAATTCCCAACATATTTGGTATAGGAATATAATAAACAATCAAGCAGTATAATTATTTAATGAGTAAAAGCATAAAATAATATAGATAGCAGTTGCCAAAATTCTTCAGTAAATAAAAATCTATTTGAAAGCTTTTGAAATTGATTTCATTGCAGTGCAGAAGAGTAATGGAAAAGGAAGGGGTCAATACCAATAATCAGTACCGTTGTATGTGGGGAGGTTGAGATAGGTTGCATTTTCTCTCCCAGCATGAACGAATCAGAGCAAATGGAATAATTTACCAACAATACAAATCATTGAAATTCAAGTTGCTCTCAAATCTAGAGAGATTCTTTTCATAGTATCTGCCTGAAAGATTGAAAGCTGAGTTGGTTATTTGATATGATTTAGCTATTTGGCACCAACTATCTAGGAACAGGTACACAGATAAGAAATAAAATTCTGTCAGTGGACCCACAGAAAAGGTGATTCCAAGGCTACATTACCAGCTAATGTATATATTCAGGTTTTCTTATTTTTAGATGACTAAATATAAAAAGAGAATTCTACTTCCTACTTTTCTAGTAGAAGGAAAAAGGAACACAGGAATATGCATCCTGAAGCAAATAAACTTCCTTAGCCTGATCTCAAAAATGACCACAGTCACCATCAAATATAAGACACACTGTGGTGAAGGAGAAGTCAGAGTAGGAAGACACAGCATTTTAAATTAATTAAACAAAAACAAAAGGCTTACTTTTGCAAATCTTGCAAAAATATATGACAACATGAACACATTGCTCAACCTCCCAGAACCCAGGAAGAGGTGCCTTGAAGCTCATGTTTCATTAGTTTCACAGTGAATTCACCTACACTCTTTGTCCTTTGGATTTATGCCCTTTAAAAGTTCCTTTATTTTAGGGTGAGCAATTGTTACATTCTCTCAATTCACTGAGAAAATGGAGGAAATAAAGTATGCATGAAAAATGGGGTAGGGATGAAAGACAGTAAAACTTTCATCATTCACAATATGAAATTAATGAAAATATCTGAAATTGAAAAAATCAAGAAAAAGCAGCATAAAGTTACTTTTTTAAATAAAGGGAAATAAGCTATAAAAAAGTTGGAAATGGTTGTCACAGGGATAGAGTAAATGATAAAAAATGGGACATAGACCTATTTTTTTGTGAGAAGCCTTGTCCAATATTTAAATATAAAATTAAAAAAATTGAATATACTTAAATGATATCTTACAATGCATTTTGTTCTTCACCTTGTCTTTTCACTTACTATGCCTTGAAGTTTTTTTTAGAGCAGTACAGATAAATCTACTTCTTTTTCTTAATGACTGTTTAATCAGCTATTTTATTGATAAAATGTAATTTATTTAAGCAAACTGATACTAATGGACATTCAGTTTGGTGTCAGATTTTTTACATTACAGAGTCTTAGTGGCAAATCTTTCATGGCATATTTTTGTTTGTATATGTTTAGAATAAATAGCTAGTAGTGCATTTTTAAAAGATTGTTTGAAAAGGGTTTTATTTTAAGTTTTACATTTTTTAAAAATACACTTTTTATTTTGGATTAGGTTTTAAAAATAAAAATATGGAGGTAGTATAGACAATTCTCGTATACTACACAGCTCATATATTGCACATTAACATCTTACATTAGTGTGGTCTATTTTATATTAATGAGCCAATATTGATAAATTAAAATTAACTAAAGTGCAAACATTATTCAGACTTCATAGTCTATAACTAATGTCCTTTTCCTATTTCAAGATTTATGTTTTATGGTATTTATCCTGCATTTTTTGTTTGTTTGTTTGTTTTATCAGTTGCTGGTCTGTGGCTTGGTGTTAATCATTAATTTTGGAAAATCCTTCTCCATTATTATTTCAAATATTTCTTCCTGTATACCCTCTTTTTCTTCACCTTCTGATATTTTAATTACATGTATATTACACTTTTTAAAATTATACTACAGTTGTTGGCTGTTATATTTTGTTTGGGTTTTTTTTTTCTCTCTTTCTGTTTCTTTGCATTTCAGTTGGGAAGTTTCTGTTGACTTAACATTAAACTAACTGATTCTTTCCTCAGCCATTTCCAGTCAGCTAACAAGCTTCTCAAAATTATTCTTTATTTCATAACACAATGGTTTTGTTTTAGTGTTTAATTTTTATTCTTTCTTAAAATTTACATCTCCCCATTTACATTACCCATCTCTTGCATGACAGATCCTTTCAACATCTGAGTCACATCTCAGTCTGATTCTGATGTTTGCTTTGTCTCTCCAGAGTGTGTTTTTTCCTGCATTTGGCTTGCCTTATAATTTTTTGTTGAAAGCCAAACATGTCATATTGGGCAATAAACAGGAACTGAGGTATGTTGGCCCCTAGTGTGAGGTTTTATGTTGATTTGCTAAGGAGTTGGACTGTGTTTCATGTTTGAAGTAACAATGGATGCCAGTGACTTTGAATTTCTCTGGTCTTCTTGTTTTTGACTTCCCTCTTGAGTGATGGCTGAATTTGCAGATCTCAGTTCTAACTCTGCAGCTCCCAGCACTTTCTCTCCTTCAGGCTAGGCCACACTCAACCTCCAGCAAATGTGTCGAAATTGTTATGTAAGTGTTTGTTACTTCAGGGGCACATGCTCCTGGTAAGCAAATGTGACTCTATTCTGTGACCTCAGTTCTCTAATGAGTCCAAGAAAAGTCACTGATATTCAGTTTGTTCAGCTTTATCTTGTCATAAGAAGGAGAGTGACCACTTTCAAGGTCTTTACACATCAGAGCTGAAACAAGAAATCTCCTAGCAGAGGAGATACCTGGATAACTATTGGCAAGGTACCCTCCAAAAAGTTTTCACCGATTTATATTTTCATTACTATAACTTAAACTTATTTTTAAATAGTTTGACATCCACACTTGCTAGTATGTGACTTTGAGACTGTGAGACAAACCCTAAGAGGACAGATACTGGAGAAAGTCTTAAAGATAACTTGCATCAAAATGCAAATATATTTTTGCTAGGCATTCACATACCTTATTAAATTTTACTGTAGTGGTGGTAGTTGTCTGTTTTGATTTCCAAAGGGACTCATTAGTTTGACCTAAAGAAGGATAAAGTCAGGTGAGGTGGATTGTGTTCGAATGTATCTTAAGAATTCCTCCAGCTATGCTCTTTCTTCATAGGTAATAGGCAAGAGCATTGATTTTGCTAAAAACTGAAAGGTTTGTAGGTATCTGGACTTCCACAAACAAAATGTGTCCTGATTTTTCGCAAGTCAGGAATCAAAATGGAAACTTCTAACCTTTGTCTGACTCCAGGAGGAAACAAAGTTCAGCTAGAGTGTGTGCAGCTGACTTTTATACAGAAATTAATCTTCAGTAGTTCCAAACCTTACCTCTTCCTTCTCTTTTAAAACAGAAATATTCTTCATTAAAATTTCTCTGTTTCCTTGATTATTTGCCAGGAAAATAATGAGTGCTTTTCCCCAATCTATCATTCTGTATAGAGATGATGAAGCAGCGATGAGCTGATTTTTCTCTTTTCCCACATGAATGTTATTTTTCCATAAATGTTTTTTTCCATAAGTGGAAAATACACTTAAAATCCAGTGAATGCTTTTTCAGTCAGCACATGGCAAAATTCTAACAACTCAATGATTTTGTTTCTCTGTGAAACACAACCTTCCAACCATTATATTATTTCACTAAATATTTTATTCTGAAATAGGTAATCTTTGATGTAACAGAGAAAGGATGAAAAGAAAGTTGTGATATTTATCTCAGAATCAAAACAAAGAAAAATTGAGTCAAATAATTTTGAATAATCAAGCCATTTTAACTCAACCTTTATTTACTCTGAAAGTAAAAGAAGTAAAGCCTGTTTCAAAAAGGCTACTTGGGACTTCCGCAGTGGTCGAATGGTTAAGAGTCCACCTTCCAATGCAGGGGATGATGGTTCGATCCCTGGTTGGGAAACTAAGATCCCACGTGCTGTGGCAACTAAGCCTATACGCCTCAACTACTGAGATAGCCGGCCCCAATAAGAAATAAGCCTATGCACTGCATCAAAGAGCACACATGCCTCAGTGAAGACCCCTGCATGCTGCAGCTAAGACCTGATGCAGCCAAAAGAGAAACAGCTCCCTAAAAAGCAAAAGCTTTAAAAAAATTTTTTTAATGAAATGGATGCTTAATTATTGTTAAAACTCACAGTGTCATTTGTTCATTCACTTTAGTATAAATGTTTACAAACAGTAATTTAATTCTATATTCTAAGGTTAATTGGTTAATTCTATATTCTAAGGAATATCAGAACGCTCACCATTCTTATAAACAGTAAGTTATAAAAAGGGAATGAAATATGAAACAAAGCCAATGTGCTTATTGCATCTTTGTTTTGTTAAGCTCTGTGCTCAGAAGATATTGTCAGCCACAGTGAAAGGTGACTTTACAAAGTGTTATCACTTAATATCATAAAAAATGAAAAAATAAAACAAGTCACACCAGATGCTGAGATTGTGACAAACTAAAGAAGTTGTTTCCACAGTTATATGATAATGTTACTATAAACAGTGTTGAAAACTGTACAAGTTTTTAAACATAAGTCAGGTCCAACTCCTGAATTACTTCTAACCATAGAGGAATATCTATTTCATAGTTTAGTCCATCACCCATCTGGATCCCAATCCAACTCTCTCAGACATTCACTGTCTTTCACTAAAAAACAACTTTAGGACCTAAACAATTTAAGTAAATATGAATTACGTTTTTAGAAGAGATCACGTGGCCAATAAAAGTAAAATTACCAAAATGAAAGCTTACTATCTGAACATAAGGCTTTTCACTTCCAAATCCCTCTGCTTCTGTTTTAACAGGGTTTCTGAGTGGGAGAATGTACAGAAATCGCCCACTTTACAGCTCACATTCTCAACCAGCAGCCTAGAATTAGAGGAGTATTTATCCATGCATGGAGAGGCACTGATAATTATAATATCTTCTACATTCAGTGATCAGAAATTACCCTTGCTCTATTATTTCTCTTCAAGTCAAAAACAAGTTTCTCAAAAGATTCTCATGCTACTAAGTTATGCTTCAATATTCGTTTATCTCATCAAAATTGTGACACACAAAATTTATGTGTCACTTTTTCTTGTTTTGGACTGAAAATGCCATTCCAAAGAATATTCTCAATCCTGAAAACTTTCCTATCATGAAAGAAACAATACCAGGAAGGATGGTGCCATTTAGGTCTGTGCGTGCTAAGTTGCTTCAGTTGTGTCTCTTTGCAACCCCATGGACTGTAGCCTGCCAGACTCCTCTGTCCGTGGGATTCTCCAGGCAAGAATACTGAAGTGGGTGGCCATGCCCTTCTCCAGGGGATGTTCCCAACCCAGGGATAGAACCCACATCTCCTGCATCTCTTGCATTGTCAGGTGGCTTCTTTGCTACTAGCACCACCTGGGAAGCCCTTAGATTTGTAGTCCTGCCAAATAAACACTAACCCTAAGCTTTTGACAAGTCTTATTGACAAAGAGTCTAATTGACTTCATGATAGTTTACAGGCTGAAATTTAGTTTATAAATTTTTTAGATTGGAAATTAACTACTTTCAATAAATGATGTTTCCACCCTGTCTGTGGGCTAGATCAGAGATTCATTTTATTCTGAACAGACTAGGAACAACAGTAGGAATTAGAAAGAATGGAGAAAGAGAAGTGGGGAATGGGAAATATAGTTGACTTTTTGCTTTTAGAAAATTGGGCATTTCATATTGGTGACCTACTTTCAATGCAAAAGTGAAGAAGTACTTACACTACAATCAACCCCTGCGGCAATAAAAATCATGCCAGTGCCATCTCAAGCATGAGTGTAGCAAGCTACCAACTCTTTTTGGAGACCCATTACTTCCTCTCTTTTTTCTTGATCAATCAACCTACCTACTCACCTTCTCAAAAAGATGTGTTATTGCTCAGAACCAATGGTTTGATTTCTTTGCCCTCTTTTTCCTGATTTTGCCTTTTATTTATTGATTTATTTATTGGTTTTGCCATACAATGACATGATATTGCCATGGGTGTACATATGCTGCCCCTCTAGAACCTCCTCCCTCCTCCCTCCCGACTCCCTCCCCCAGGGAAATCTTGGTGCAGCAGTCCCGAGCATCAGCCCTGGGCTGGCGATTGATTTCACATACGATAATTAACATGTTTCAATGCCATTCTCCCAAATCATCCCACCCCTGCCCTCATCCACAGAGTCCAGAGTCTGTTCTATACGTCTGCGTTCCTTTTGCTGTCTATGGCCATACCACCCTGAGTGTGCCCGATCTCGTCTGATTTTGCCTTTTTAAGCTCTGATAGTAGCATCTTCCAACATTTTGGACTTAAGCAGTCTATGCTGTGCTGTGTTTAGTCACTCAGTCCATGGGATTTTCCAGGCAAAAATACTGTAGAGGGTTGCCTTGCCATGCCCTCCTCCAGGGGATCTTCTCAACCCAGGGATTGAACCCAGGTCTCCTGCATTGCAATAGAAAGATGTCTAGAACAGTTCAGTAATCTGTTTGTTGAAAATGTATTATCCCTAGCCTGTGTGATGCTACCAAATATAGCATCTTCTTGTACAATGAAGTAGGGTTCAGTGTAGAGTAATGAGTAAGAGCTCAAACCCCAGTATAAGAAATCATGGGGCCATGTCCAATCTCCACCACTTTATAGATGCGTGTTCTTAGCAAACTACATAATTCACCAAGTTCTTGTTTTCTCACTGGCAAGTCATGGGTTTTGAGTCAATATGAAATGAGCACTTAGCACAGAGCATGGGATATAATAGGAAATGTTTCTATACAAATAAGTTTCAGTGAATGACATTATAAATCTACTCAAACTGGAAAGAAATTTAATACAACATTCATACCTTGTTTTTGACTTCCCAGATGGCTCAGCAGGTAAAGAATTTGCCTGCAATGTAGAAGACACAGGAGATGTGGATTCAGTCCCTGGGTTGGTAAGATCCCTTACAATAGGAAATGGCAACCTACTCCAGCATTTTTGGCCTGAAAAATCCCATGGACAGAGGAGCCTCTTGGGCTACAGTCCATGGGGTCACAAAGAGTTGGAGATGACTAAATGACTAAGCACCTAAGTCAGATACCTTGTTGAAAGTGATTCCTTGGAAGCATGGTAAGGAGTTTAAGGTCAACGGATACTCATCTTCGAATCATGTGCTCATTGTGTGATTTTCTGGAGTCAAGACACAACTTAGAGGGCCTAGACTGACTCTGATTCTGATAGGCAATAGACCCTAAATGTCATCCATTACACCTTAGGCATTAAACAAATCTGTGGTACTCTTAACATCACCAATTGTTAATTAATTTAAATATTAAAACAAGACTGCATTCCAGGGAGAATTTCTGCCATTCAAGTAAGGTTCAAAGGTTTTTATCAAAGGTCCAAACAGGTGGTTCATTTTGTGAGTTCTTCCTTATAAGCTGACTTAAAATACAGATTAGACTTTTCAGAAACTTTCCTTCTAAAATCATCTAGACTTGGCCTTTAGTTATGTATCATGATTCAGCAGAGAAATAAAGGGTAAAAAGTCAGCAATTATTTTCTAGCCAATTACTTCTTGCTAATTTTTAGTGAATTCACATTTCTATAATAAGGTATGATTTAGAATTTAAAAGATAAGTAGTAAATGATGTAACTATTCTCCAAACATTAGGCTCAGTGTTCCAGTTGTGTTCTTTGTGAGCTCTCATAGCTGTATGATGTAGTTATGTAAAGTCAAAGTAAATTAGTCATTTTTTTTTTCATAGCAATGTGCAATAGCTCATTTGTTTGTTATCCCTTGTTTGTTTATGACTACCCAACAATGCTCTGATCCAGTCTTTGACATTTATTCCTGCAGGTCAGCAGATGACATAAAAAGAAGTTAAACACCAAGTTGTCAATTGACTCTTTGTTAGTTAAGTCTGGTGGAAATTTTGATAGAAAAATGACATTCAAAAACCACTGTTTAAAATAAGGTTTGTGAATGATGCATGGTTTCCAATACTCTATTCTTTCCTTTTTCTCTTTTACCACTGATAATCAAGATTTGGCTATAAATAACTCTCCAGATGCAGAGGCTGAAACAGTCAATGGACATTCTCCGCAATGTCTTTTATGAGATCCTGGATGAGTGCCTTCCCATTTCTTTTTCCCCTGATAAGGAAATGTGTTTAGCATGCCTTATACTAGGTACTTCCATATTAGCTCTTTTTCCACAGGGCCTTCTAACTTAACATACCCAAAATTATAGATGCTATCTGGCATATACAAAAAGCCATATAAGATATTGTTACTATCACCAAGAAATTTCTTTAAAATAAGCCGCATTCTAAGGCAGTATTCCTCAAAATGGTACTGTTGCAACTCAAAGGAGGAAAGAGGCAATTTTTAGATCCCTCTATGATCTCCTAAGAAAAGGCTTGCTGTGTCCCAGTGTCTTATGCCCTGTATTGAAAAAAAAAAAATCAGGGGTAACATTTAGCCTATTTCCTCTTGCACTGTTCTTCCATCTCGATTCCCACCCGGTTCATGAGGGAGCCCTATGGGCTTGGATTTCCTCTGCTCAAAATAAGAAATAGAAGATGGACTAGCTATAACAATCATTGTTGTAGAATTCGAGTGACTGAGGTTAAAATTGGTAATAGTCATTAAGATATCAATGCAAATCATTTCTATCTTCATCTCTAATTTAATAAAAAGTTTTTGACTCAGGTAGCTAGATTATTTCTCCATGTGTATTTCCCTGCAATCGGTTAGTCTTACTGCCTCGTTTCTATGAGGATGAGTTATAAATTGCCCTGCTGTTTGTCTTGCTGCCTTGCTTCTGTGAGGCAGGATTATAAATTGGAGGAGACTTTGCTGATCCCACAAAGATTTTCTGAAATAGCTCTGTGGTCAAAATAAGAAATAATTATTGGGAAGAAGCAGTTTCTCCAGACAACAGTTAAGGAAGAGTTATGAGTATTAGTCTTTTGCCCCCAGGGCTAGATTCATGGGCATGCAAAGTGCTCAGGAGAGCCTTGGGCTTGGTTTAATGCTCTACTTTTGCCAACTTAAGATTCTTAATTTTATTCTCAAACTCATTTTTTTTTATGTGAAGCCAAAAAGAACAATGGAACACATGCATGAGCAGGGAAGATACATACAGTATGCATGATTGCTGACTTGATTCTGCCCCATTCTCATCAAGTATTCATGATGACCCTTGAGCAAAGCATAGGAATTCACTGATACTCAAAGCAAGTACAAGAAAAGTGTATTAATTAGGTCTATGATTAAGGGAGTGGTGGGAGAGGCAGTCTGACAGCCATAAGAGGTCATGCTTTCCTTTTGCATGAGAACTTGCTTCGAATATAGATAGAAAATAATGGAGTCCTAAGAAACAAGAACAGGTAAGAAACTCTATCACATCCTTTCTTACTCTTGTTTAGGTGATCGCATGTGCTAGCAGTCATGACATAAAGGAAACAGAAAGAGTAATCTATTATTACCTTTCTGTTTAATCCTTTCTTATCAACTATTAGTTGAAGGTATAGAGTGTTAGTAGAATGTACGAATATTGAGAAGTGAAATAAACACAGTTGAGTTAGTATCCTGTAGAATTTTCACTCTTCCACAAAATACATGTTCATGTATGAGCTACAAAATACAAATTACATATTACATAAAATAAAAGCACTTTAGTGCTTTTACTTTTGTATTTAAGATCAGCATGCATAATATAAAGATGAATGATAAAATTCATTTTGGGAATTTAAAGTTTTATCTTTTCTCAATATATAATGGCATTAAATAAAAAATTAATAAAACACCATGACAAGTCAAGAGAAAGATGGTGGAAGAAAGGGAAAAGCTTTATATCTAAATATCTCCAAAGTTTCATCTCTAAATGTGGTAGTACATTGTTTTCTGCTTTTTGAATAAGAGATTCTGCATTTTCATTTTGTTCTGGGCCCTGTAAATTATATAGTTGACCTCGTTGCTCCAGCTGCCTGCTAATTCATTTTGCTAAGTCACTAAGAGATGCAGTTTGGGAAGAATGCAATGGAGGTGAGGCACTGAGAAATTCCTCAAGCTTCTTCTTTCTAAAGACCTGGTGGACTATTTATTGAGGTTTTAATAAATAAAGGTTTGAGTGAGGTTCTTTCTTGCTTTATTCTGAAATTATTTTAATAGTAATAGTTTCCATCAGTTTTCCAACCAAAGAGTAGTCTCAGTATTCCTCCTTGTTTCTGATTTTCTAAACACGCACAAATTTAAGTTATCTTTGCTTTTATTACTTCCTACAGAGCAAGTTCAAGAGCTTGTGTTCAATTATCTACCTTCAAAACCATTTCCTTTTCATTCCATCTTTAATATCATAATTTGAGGTCACTAAAAATATGCTACAAATATCCTGCAGAATTTGATCCTTTCCTTTTCTCTTTTTTCTTGTGTTCTGGTTTCTTCTCATTTATTCTTAGACACACAGAATTACAGTCAGGATCTAGGACTTCGTAGATGTCCTATTGGTTTCTAAGAAAGAAAAAAAAAATTGAGTCACATCACTAATGCTGTTTAAAGTTCTCATAAGAGGCCACAACCTACTGACCAAGATGTCAATAATGTTTTAGCCCTGCCTGAAATTCTAGCTGCTGCCTTTCATCACCTCAAAGTAAATCTTTTGATCTTAGCATAACCTCAGTCTTGCCTTTTCTGTTGCTTTGATCCCAAATCTCACACCATTGAATTCCTGGAGTCTTAGTATCAGAAAATGCTAAGAACTAAATCCTCTTCTGATTTCCTTTATCCATATCCTAACAGAAACTTTAAAGTCTGAGAGCAGTTTTCTTGCCTGGCCCCTATAGATGTACCCTGACCCATTTCTGCCTTACTGTCAACATTCCAGAAATACTGTTATTTATAGTTGTTCAGGCTTTCCTCATAGTTCATTTGGTAAAGAATCTGCCTGCAATGCAGGAGACGTGGGTTTGATTCCTGGGTCAAGAATATCCTCTGGAGAAGGAAATAGCAACCCACTCCAGTATTCTTGCCTTGAGAATCCTATGGACAGAGGAGCCTGGCAGGCTATAGTCCATGGAGTTGCAAGAGTCGGACACGACTTAGCAACCAAACCACCACCATAGTTTTTCAAATGTGCCTGGTGTTTCAGATCCCCTTACATTTTTCATATTAGCTCATCTATTTAGATCTCCTTCCCTATCTCCTTCATGCAGATAATTACTTTTCAAGCCTTAAGTATCATCTCAAGCATAAGCAAATCCTCACAGTTCTCATTACAAGGAAAATTAGATTTTTCTATTTCTTTCAATTTATATCTAGATGAGATGATGGATGGTCACTAAACTTAGTATGTTATCATTTCATGATGCATGTAGATCAAATCATTATGCTGTACACCTTCAACTTATATAGTAAAAAAAAAAAAAAAGAAAGTGTTAGTCTCTCAGTTGTGTCTTACCCTTTGAAATCCTATAGGCTGTAACCCACAAGCTCCTCTGTCCATAGAATTCTCCAGGAAATAATACTGGAGTGGGTAGCCATTCCCTTTTCCAGGGTATCTTTCCTGACCTAGGGACTGAATCCGGGTCTCCCTTCTGAGCCACCAGGGAAGCCCCAACTTACATAGTACCGAACATCAATTATATAACAATAAAACTTGAATAAGTAAGTTAATTAAATTAACTGGATCAGATGTGCTTTAATAAAATACATGATATCGTTTCTGGATATTATTTATGTGGTCCTAAACCAGAGAACACCAATATATGTATAGAAATTATATGCACTAGCATTATTCTGCTAGGATTTTTAAAGTCATGGAATCTTAAAATTAGATGTTAAGATTCTGAATGTCACACTCAATGCAGAAGTCCCCTTTACAAAGTTTTGCTACTCATTATCCATCTTATAATTTCATTTCTTTTTTATTCTCTTAACCATGGTTGATAGGAAAAGGATGATAGAAAAGTGATAGTTAGATAGATGTGTGCTTTCTATCCAAAGCCAACTGCCAATATAAATTCTCTTTTCCATAAACCTACTGAAATCAGGAATGACTTCTTCAAGTCAGATATAGGGGAAAGGTCATCAGAATCTTTTACAATACCTAGATTTGGGCAAATCTTTTCCCAAGGATATCCCAGAGAAGACTCCACAAAATTTCCAGGTAATCAAGAGTTTCATTATTAGCTCAGCTAAAGATAAGTCATCTAGAGAACAAATTTAGGTTCTACTTATGGGGTTTAGCTAGAATTTTGATTTCTTAGGATTCTTTTGAATCTTTTCCCTTCTTGGGAAAGTTAACTGCCCGGGTTGTCATTTTCTTGTGTCCTGCATCGCTTATAAAATTTATGTCTGTTCTTTTTAGATTAGAACAAGTATAGTGGCCTCCAAGAAATAATTTTCAGGTTTTTCGAGTTTTCCAATATCAGTATCTGTTGTATATATGTACCTCTGTCACAGCTACCTTCACATAAACACATAGACATATGTGTTTAAATAGACTCATACAAATTTTAGCCAGCCTTGACGGTCAGATTGAAGATTGATGATCACCTGTCCACATGCCTAGGGGAACCAGTTTGATGATCAAGGCCTTGGCCAGGAGCCCTACACATGAATTTTCCTTCATGAACTGCTTGCTGATTCTTTACGAGATTTAAGGGTCTCTGACCTTGTTCTGTCTCTCTGCTGATTCCCACTACTGCTGAAATAGACAATGCCTGCCTAACTTCACCAGTTTGTTTTGAGAGTCAAAAGAAAAACAATATTTATGCAGAGTTAAAGTGCCATGAAAGTGGAAAATTTTCAAGTTGACTCTTCTATTCATGCTGTGAGTTAACTGTTTAGGTTCCTTTGTATTGTAAGTTGGTTGGTACAGGTGGAGTACAGCAGAGAAGAAAGGGCAAGGACAGGTGGGAGGAGGTGTCCAGAAAAGGAAAAATGGACTAAACAGTGTTGGCTTATTTCATGTACTGATTTCGACCTGTTCTTAATCAGAGACTCTTTATTGAATCCTGAATGTTTTTCTCTGAAAAGAAGATGAATTGTTAATAAAGCAGGACAATAGGATAGAGGAACTTCTTACTCATGATTTAATGCTGTGGACTGCTTCCTCTTCCCCTTTCTCGTCTTTTAAGAACCAGAGTTGCCTCCCTGATAAATAATGAAGGCAGACTTGTTTCTGGGAAGATTCCCTGAGTGCCCACAGCACTCAGACTATGGTTAAGTACCACTATTTGTGGTCTGTGGCATTGTGCCCACTGTAATAACTAAAGCAGCAAATACTTCCTGCTCCAAAAGTCACCAAGCGTGCATGTACAGCCCACGGGTCATCCCAGAGGCTTTGTGTCTCTTCTCTGACAGAGCTAGTGCTTCATCATTGAGCCAGGATGGCGGAGGCTTTGACTGTTTTAAAATTTTATTTGTAACGTTCCTTCTAGGCTCCAGACTCACTGGAGACATCCTGACACTATATGCTTTGTCTAGCACAATGTGATGCCCTTTACCTACTAAGAGTGAGTGAGCCGCATAAAGGTGCTGCCTTCCCCCCAGAACAAACAACGGAAATGCATCAGGAGAGCTCAGCTGCAGACAGAATGCACATCATGAAGCAGGAGCCACCATGGGATTCCTTAGATGAAAGCCAATTTCAATGAACATTGTGTTTCAAAGCCTGCTTCCTCTTGCTCCGTAAGAGCCGCAGAAGGAACATCCCACTTGCGTCTGCTGACACAAAAGAATGCTGTGGCTAGAAGATCTTATCAAGCCTTCCTGTGCCACAGTAACAGAGCTCCACTTGTGTCTTGTAAGAATTGCTCATTGTTTCACAGGGACGACTGGCTCCTTTGGGTGGGATCTGATGGCATCTCATGGAGTGGAGGTAGGTGGTGCTGGGAGGTCAGCCAGCCACATGACCCGGCTTGCTGGCTTCGGGGAAGTCAGAGAGGGCAGCAGACTTCATCCAGGTCTGTTGGCTGGCTAAACACGTAAGGTTAAACTGTTAAAACAGGCCTATGGGCTTCCCAGGGGGCGCTAGTGATAAACAACCCGCCTGTCAATGCAGGAAAAAAAAGAGATGAGGGTTAGATCCCTGGGTTGGGAAGATTCCCTGGCGGAGCAACCCACTTCAGTATTTTTGCCTGGAGAATTCCATGGACAGAGGAGCCTGGTGGGCTACAGCTCATGGGGTCACAAAGAATTGGACATGACTAAAGCAACTTAGCATTCAACACATACTGTTCACTTACTACTATCTTCAACTGAATAAGTTGAGAACAAAAATTAAAAGTGTCAATTGGAGTTTTTCTGTTGGTGTAAGCTGTTTCTTCTCTTTTAATCAGTTCACCTAAAGGTGGATGATTCTGATAAAACTGTGAAGAATAAAAGAAAATTTTTTTGAAAACAGAAATGTATTGATTTAAAGCCATCTCTGGAGAATTTAGATGCTAATAAGTAAACATATTAGTGTTTATGACATAAACCTCAAAAATAAATGCTTTTTTATGAAGATGAACGTCAGGTTTAAAGGCATCACCTTTACATTTAAGAATGTCAGTTAATAATTAATTAAATTTGGTCAATTCAAAATGATGTATCCTTTGCTTAGAAAGTCTGTGGCTTCCCAGTTTGGGTCTCTTCTAATAGGGAAAATTGATGGTTACCTGCTTAGCTCTATAGAGAGTAGAGTTAGAATTTTCTTCTCTTTCTTCTTCTTTCTAATGCTTGCTGAGTAATTATTACCTAATACAAATACATAACTGGAAATATGATAGGCTATGGAAAAAGGATGACCATGTGTTTCCTGAAGGGACAATGCTTGAGATTAACAGTTTTAATCCCTCCCTCTTATATCTCCATGTGGTACTTTCTGAAATGCCCTTTGCCCTAAATGTACAATATTTAGTTGTTTCAACTACAAGAATTAATTTCTTCTTTCTCTGTATAAGATTCTGAAAATCCAAATATTATCAAATACATCTCTGATATTAACATATTTTTATTGCAATTATCAAATGTTGTAAATAGATGGTTTTCTCTTCGAGAGCTGTGAGCATCTTGAGGAAAGGAGCTGGAAAACATTCATCTTCCTGTCTCCATTGCCAAGCAAAATGTCTTGCACATATTCAGTTCAATTCAGTTCAGTCACTCAGTAGTGTCCAACTCTTTGCAACCCCATGGACTGCAGCATGCCAGGCCTCCTTGTCCATCACCAACTCCTAGAGTTTATTCAAACTCATGTCCATTGAGTCGATGATGCCATCCAACCATCTCATCCTCTGTTGTCCCCTTCTCCTACCACCTTCAGTCTTTCCCAGCTTCAGGGTCTTTTCAAATGAGTCAGTTATTCACATCAGGTGGCCAAAGTATTGGTGTTTCAGCTTCAACATCAGTCCTTGCAATGAATATTCAGGACTGATCTCCTTTAGGATGGACTGGTTGGATCTCGTTGCAGTCCAAGGGACTCTCAAAAGTCTTCTCCAACACCACAGTTCAAAAGCATCAATTCTTCAGTGCTCAGCTTTCTTTATAGTCCAACTCTCACATCCTGACATAACTACTGGAAAAACCATAGCCTTGACTAGATGGACCTTTGTTGGCAAACTAATGTCTCTGATTTTTAATATGCTGCCTAAGTTGGTCATAACTTTCCTTCCAAAGAGCAGACGTCTTTTAATTTCATGGCTGCAGTCACCATCTGCAGGGATTTTGGAGCCCCCCAAAATAGTCTTCCACTGTTTCCCCATCTATTTGCCTTGGAGTGATGGGACCAGATGCCATGATATTAGTTTTCTGAATGTTGAGTTTTAAGCCAACTTTTTCACTCTATTTTTTCACTTTCATCAAGCGGCTGTTTAGTTTCCCTTCACTTTTTGCCATAAAGGTGGTATCATCTGCATATCTGACATTATTGATACATATTGGTATTGACTAAATATTTATTGGATGGATGATGAATAGATGGATGGATGGTTGGATAGATGGATGAGTGGATGGCTGGCTAAGCTGTAGTGCCTAGAGTTACACATGACGGTTCAACTTAGATTGTCTACATGGTTCTTAACATGACCACAGCTAAGCTTTTCATCCTCTAAGACTTTATTATCCCACTACACTAGATGCATAGAATGAAGAGATTTTCAAGATCACATAGTTCAGTTCCTTCATTTGACTGTAGAGGAAATGAGACTCAGAGGGAGAATCTGATTTATTCATAGTCCCCCAATTAATACATTCCAGATCTGAGTTAAAATTCAGATCTCTTTCTTTTTAGTCAAATGTCCACTACACTGTGTTGCTTTCTATGACTCATCTTCGGTGGCTTTAAGGGACCCTGTGGAGCAATCTGTTTCTCCTGACTTGTCTGAGCAACCTGAGAGAGACCTGGCTAGAGCAGAACTGGGTGAAAGTGGCCACCCTGGAGCTGCTGAATTCATATGCTTATGGTGCTGAAGCAAGGTAAGAACAAGAGTGACTGGCCTTTATTCAGGCTGATATTATTCCACGTCCATGTCAGAAGGTGCCCCACTCAAAAATCAGTGGGTGGTGTACAGTCTCTCCCTAGTCTCCTAGGGCCTTTGGCAATACGGCAGTCCAGCCCTATTCCACTGGCCAAGGTTTCCATTTTATGCAGAGTCCAGCTTTTCAAAGCTCTTTCCAAAGAAGCTCACACTTCTCCACTTAATGATGAGGTTGATGTAATGATGCTATCTCTAGGTCCTCCTGCCATCAGGAAGTGCTTCCAAAAATATCACGAATTATTGCCTGGACTCCTGTACCTCTGAATTATGCCCAGTCACATTGCATCTAAATGCTTGTGTTTAACCTATATTTAAACAATATGCTGTTATTTAAGAATTTAATCTTTTATTTTGTAAAAAGCTCTAAGGGAAAAGAATCTGAAAAAGAATCACTCTGCTCTACGCCTGAAATGAACACAACATAAGTCAAATAAGTCAACTATACTTCAATTTAAAAAGAAAATCTAACCTTTTAGATTCAACTCTTTTAGAATGAACACCTAACAGCAGAGATGAATCTCAAAATAATTATGCTGAGTGAAATAAGACAAACAAAAATTGCATATACTGTATGATTTCATGTATATAAAACATTTATGTTTCTGCTTCAACCTAACTAACTTTGGTTGAATTTTAAAAGTTTGCATTGTTTTAAAAGAAACACCTCAATTTTATTAAGGCATAAATGATATACAATAAAATGTACATATTTAAATCAAACAATTTAGTAAGTTTTGACACATGCATACTTTTATGAAAGTATCATTATTTTCAAGAGAGTGACAATAATTATCAGTCTCAAAAAATTACTTCTTCCTCTTCCTAACCCCTCCCCAACCCTACCACTCACTGCCTCTCCTCTCCCACCTCTCCAGACAACTACTGATGTGCTTTCTCCTATTTTAGATTAGTTTGCATTTCTTAGAGTTTTATTTTATTTATTTATTTATTGGCCTCACCACACAGCTTGTGGGATCTTAGTTTCTCAACCAAGAATTTTGAACCCAGGCCATAACAGTGATAGTGCTGAGTTTTAACCACTGGACCACTGAAGAATTCCCTCTAGCGCTTTATATACGTGAAATCATACAGTATATGCTCTTTCTGCTCTTTCCACTCAGCATAATTATTTTGAGATTCATCTCTGTTGTTATGTATATAGTATAGTTGGGCTTCCCCAGTAGCTCAGCAGTGAAGAATCCACCTGCAATGCAGAGACACAGGTTCAGTCCCTGGGTTGAGAATATCCCTTGGAGGAGGTCATAGCAACCCACTCCAGTATTCTTGCCTGGAGAATCCCGTAGACTGAAGAGTGTGGTGAGCTATATAGTCCATGGGGTTGAAAGAATCAGACATGACTGAAGCAACTGAGCACACACACATATAATATAGTTAGAGATCTGACCTTATGGATCTAGTTGTTCATGGTTAGTTCATGTCTGTAATGTTGTTGTCTTCACATCTGATGTTGGAGCTTGAAGTCCAAGGAAAGGCTATCAGGAAAGGAAAGTAGATGTAAAATGGGGAAGAGCCTATTTCAGAACAAGCTAGAATCCAGGTGCACAAGCTGTAGTTCAAAGGAGGTTGAAATTTGAATCAGTTCTTAATGCCTTTGACCTTGATTACACAGATTTCCTGCAGAAGCAGGACAAGCATCACAGATCTAAACATACATACCTGGTCCAGGAGTTGGAGAAACTGGAGGAAAAGCTGGACACAGAGGAGTCACAGGCCCAGCTGCTGCCTCCTGCAGGAGGTAAGACAGCAGTGAAGAAACAAGCTATGTGCAAACTATGAAATGGCTGCAATTTTACACCGCCTCCAAATTTTGCACAAGAATGTCTTTCTGCCCACTCTAACACACAGGAGAGAGATTCTGGGAAATACAGTTCAGTGTCCTCAAGTTTATTCACTGTCAGAGTTACTCTTTGGCAACTTGACACTGAAACACATTTTAAAAATCACATTTAATCTCCAAATAAAGATAATAACACAGTCATGTCTCCACCTAACATGATGTGCCTATCTCAAGAACAACACAAACATTAATCTTTGCCCAGAAGAGGATCCAAAGTTTGTTGTTTTTTTCTTCACTTTGGGTGATGTTCGATTTTAGTGTGCACCTTGCTATCCCCTTTGCTATCCTTTACTATTTATATACTGAGATATTAAGTCATCTACTATTAACACATGTTAGATAAGAAAATGAGAATGAGACACAGGACAAATGCAAAAATAATTGGGTAAATATATATATGCATAAGCATATATGTATATAAACTATATATAACTATACATTTACTGTTGTTGTTCAGTCGCTATGTCATATCGACTCTTGTGACCTCATGGACTGTAGCCCACCAAGCTTCTCTGTTCATGGGATTTCCCAGGCAAGAATACTTGAGTGGGTTACCATTTCCTTCTCCAGGGGATATTCCTGACTCAGGGATTGAACCCATGTCTCCTGCATTGCAGGTGAATTCTTTTAACACTGAGCCACCAGCAAAGCCCACACACATATATATACATGGTCATATCACATCATAAAGAGTTGGACACAACTTAGTGACTAAACAAAAACAACATATCACAGTAAGAAAGAAATACTCATAACTATTACAGTACTTATATCTGCAACTGGTTGTGTGGTCATAGCTGATATTTATAAGTACTTCCTTCCACTTCCCATTCCATATTCCCTTCATATTCAGCGAATACTTCAGCTAGTTGTGGATCCTTGCCTGGTGGGGTGAACCAAATCTTCATTCCTGAAGGGTCTGGGTCATTAGCAGTCTTAATAATTGAATTGATATAGCTTTATCAGAGGATATGAGAATATTGAGATGCAACCTAGAGGATCTTTAACACTGGAGACATTTTCTCTAACCTCTTTGTGCAGAATCAGCCCAGGTTCAGTCACTCCCTTCTTTCACTGTTGATTCAATGACATGAGTCAAGGGGCACCCAGTTCAACAGAGTCATCCTTGAGTGTCCTGGTGGAAGCACTTATCTCTTGGGAACTAAGACCTCTGGACCAGCAGTGCCTAACATCATAGGGAGAGAAAGCAAAAGTTTAGCGGATCACCAGGGACAGTACTGAAAAGAACCTTCCCCATCACCACTCCTTATTCCCAGACCTATGAATTCTGGGTGTGGGAGAAACAAAAATAAGCATTGGATGATGATTTGGAACATGTTTCATCCTGGACATCTCACCATAACTGAGTCTTCAAAAGGCTATTCTGTCATTTTGTTAGCCTGCTGCTTCAGTGTAATGGGGAACATGACAAGACCAGGGAGCTGCATGAGGCATTGTACCTCATTGGTGATGAAATAAATTTTTTTGGTCAGAAATGATGGTTTGTGGAATATCATGATAGTGAATAAATCATTCTGTAGATGGTTTTGGTGGTGGCTTGGGCAGAAGCATTGTGGGCAGAGGAGGCAAATCTATATCTAGAGTAGATGTCTATTCCAGTAAGAACAAAACATTGTCCTTTCCAGGAGAGAGATCTAATCTAATGTAATCAACATGCCAGTAGGTGGCTAGTTAATATCTGGGAATTGTGCCATGCCAGGGGCTTTCTGTTGACCTCTGCTATTAACATATTGGGCTCTCACAGCAGCCATAGCCAGGAGGTCCCTGGTAAGCAGATGACTATGAGCCCTTGCAAAACTTTCATCTCATCTCTCATGGTCACTTTATTCATGAGCCAACTGAGCAATGACAAAGTTGCTGAAGAAGCAGACCGATTGCGATCCACAGAATGGCTCATCTTCTCCATCTGATTATTAAAATACTCCTCTGTTGAATTCACCCTTTGGTGACCATTCACATAGAAATAAATATTTTCACACATCTTACCCATTTGGAAAGCTCTGTCAACCTGCTTTTCCTCCAAATCCCTTTGACACCAATTTTTCAATCATGTTCCTTCCAAATCTCTTGATGTTCAGCCAGGTATTAGCCATGGCCCATAAATTAGTGTAGACTTGTACTTCTGGACATCTCTACTTACTAGCAAAATGGACAACCAGGGGCAGTGCTCAATATTCTGGCACGGGGAAGATTCCCCTTCACTCCTGGTCTTCAGGGTAAGGCTGTTAAGCTTCAACTGCCCATTTTGTTCTTAGCTGACCACTTTTGCATGCCATCTGTCTATAGTGCAGAATCATGTGTGGAACAGGACTGAGTATTATCTTCCTCCAACCACAGGGAGCTCCCCAGGAGGCCATAGGTACAGATTAAGATAAAGTAGGCATTATGTCAGGGGTAGAGGCTCTGGATATACTGGCCACTTGCTCATACAGCATCCTTTGACTTCATGTTCTGCTCAAGCCCAATTTTGTATAGAGCACTCTCAAGTGAGAATGAAATGCTTGAGTGCATGTTTGACTTTATGGCTCGGTGGGTCAGACAATAGCTAGCTCAGGTCACATGGTGCATTAGTAATCTATGGCCAAGCATTCAATGTCTACCAAGACTCAGTAGCAAAACATAAGCTATTTCTTAAAAGAATAGGTATCCACAGAGGATGGCATGGCTTTATTCTAAAATCCTAAGGATTCACATTGTGATCCACCTATAGGAACCTGAAAGAGGCTCTAAATATTATAGCAATTGTATAAGTCAATGACATTTCAAGCACCATTGGATCTCCTGGATTATGGTCCAAGTAACCAAGCAGGGCCCTGTGGGCCTTCCTGGGACAGAGTCATACCCCATATCCTCTCCAGTAACTCCTCTCTGAAGGACCTAGATAATAGTATTTGATGCACACTTTCTGAGTTATTTTACAGATGCTAAAGTGTGTGTTAGTCTCTCAGTCATGACTGACTCTTTGTGACCCCATGGATTATAGCTTGCCAGGCTCCTCTGTCCATAGAATTCTCCAGTCAAGAATACTGGAATGCATTGCCATTCCCTTCTCCAGGGATCTTCCCAACCTAGAGATTGAACCTGGGTCTCTCACATTGCAGGCAGATTCTTTACCATCTGAGCCACCAGGGAAACCACCATCAAATGGAAGACATTAGCTCTTGATGATCATAAACCCCTAGACTTCCTGGTGTCTGACTATTGATAATGTTAGCCCCTTGACACTGCCTTGTTACCTCAACATCAGTGAATCAGAGAATCTTGCACAAGTTGATCACACACCTTGTGACCCCCCCCCCCACTTTGCCTTTAAAAATACTTTGCCAAAACTCTTTGGGGTGTTTAGGGGGGGTCATGAGTCACCCATTCTCCTTGCCTGGCCCTGAAATAAACCCTTCTCTGCTCAAAAGTCTGATGTTTTGGTTTATTGGCCTCCTTGTGCCTTGGGCACATGAACTTGCGTTCAGTCACACAAGTAGCAGTGGCAGTCTAGGCTTCTTACAGAGCTTGCTCTTGTTCTGGGCCCCTGATCACAACTTGTAGCTTTTTAGGTTATTCAGTAAATGCGTGAAAAAAATGTCCTTAACATGTCACAGACTGGACCCCTAGATATTTCACTGAGGTTGCAGGTCCTTGAATTTTCAAGGGGTTTATTCCCCAACCTCTGACAGGCGAATGTCTTATCACTGTTTCGAGAGCAGTTGCTTCTTTCTGCTCACCTTATGCGCACATCAGAGAATCTGGAGGATCTGGGGATGATGAGGCAGCTGTAAGGCTGGCCACTGTCTCACACCAATGAGTTGTGCCAGCAGGTAAGCAACAGAGTGAGTGAGCAGCAATGCAGGTGCTGCCTCCCTTCCTCCCTCCACGTCTCCCATGAGCATCTTTCTTAGAGCCCATTTGCACCTGAAACATACAAGAGCAGAAGTTCCAGGAAGTGTAGTTTATCCTCACCACACTGACACATTACAAATCTATCACAAATACAATTTATAATAGATTATTATAGGGTGGAGAATTGAAATTAAAAAAAAAAAAGGAAACAGTAGATGCTTATCCTGGCATGATCTTTCCTGAGGAATCCATATGACAAAATAATTTATCTTACCTACAGGCCCTTGATTCTACAGACTATGTGTTCTGTGTTCTTACCGTGGGGAGATTTTCAAAAACAAGCTATTTCCAGAAACATATATTATCTTTTAATAAATAAATGCTTAACAATGTGAAAATAGATTCACAGTTTGAATGTATTTATCAATTGCTTTTCCAGAGAGACTGAAGCTTGTTTTTTTTTTTAATGTTTAGTCTTCAAAGAATAAGAATTTGCTTTTAAGTTAAAAAGTGTGCTGCGGGCCAGTGGCAGGGAGATAAACTTCTGCATTGTGGGGAAGAGAAAGCCTCAGAATTTGTTCTTCAGGCCGCCTGTAATTCTGCTCATCATGGTGCTGGAGAAGGCCAGTGTGGCTTCAGAATGGACTGTCTGTGCATCTTGGCACGTGGAATCTTCCTTTTGTTTCTGAAGTCTATTGTCTAAGACAGAACTGACATTAACTTTCGTCTCGTACTTTATGACTCTACAGCTTCCTCTTAGAAAGTGGTTAAGATGATTGCAAGGAAGGCGTGTGTATGTGGGAGAGAGGGATAGGTTTTTCAGTGACTTAAAGGACAGAATTCTCAGCCAAGAGCCGCAAAAGGAAGAGAACGTCCAAAGGAGACCAAGGGGAAGGTGGTTTTCAAGTCAGCCTTTTCTTATCTCAAGCCAACTCATGACTTCCTGATGAAGACATTTGTCCACCCACCGGTGCTGGTGTTTCTAACTATTCCCATCACGCAGTAACGATTGTCAACACCTGCCTCAGGCACAGGAGTTGGGAAAAACCACAAGTGGGCAAGAGACATAAGCGCACAACCAACGTGACCATTTGAATGACAGAACTGGTCACCTCAGATAATTTGCTGAATTGAAGCGTTTAAAGAAGAAGTCATATAGTGTCTTTGACATCGTGCTGGCTGAATAATCATTTAATAAATATAATTGGATGGTTGCCTAAGTAAAGAAAAGAGTCATATCTGCTATTCATACAAACATTTGGCAAGTATTTGACCCTATCCCCAAAGAATTCTGATTTCTTTCCACCACCCCCCCTCACCATTTTGGTTCTTGAAGCTTTAAAATCCCAAATAAAGTTGATCATTAGGATTTGAGCATATTGGGCTCACAATAGAGACCCTGAACCACTGGACAAAGGAGGGAGGGACATAGAACAGAATGGAAAGAATTATTGAAATTTTCCACCCATGAACTGGACACACCCTCATGCAAACAAGACTTTCAGGCTAAGGCTATATTTTATAATAATGTGATAAAACACTTGATAAGCCCACAGAGGATAAGCAGTAGGTTTTTTTTTTTTTCCAATTCTCTGAAATCCAATACCATATGCTGAACAGTTGGACGGAAAAGCCATTTTTCATCTCTTTTTCCAAATGTCTATTTCCTTTCTGGAGCCCCAGCAGTTTGAGATGCTGTCAGGGGTGAGAGGCCATCGTGTCAGTGGCTCTGATCTTGCATCCACCCTTGTCTCACTGCGTCCATCTCCACAACTTGCTAGCCAGCTCAGACAGGAGGTGCTGGGCTGGGAGGTCATAGAAGAAGCTGCCAGGCATGTTTCTTTCCAGCTCTGCAGTTGGCTCTTCATCACTCAGGAAAAGGCAGAGAGTCAGAGACAAGCTTCTTGGGTGCTTTCTCCCTTTGCAGGCCTCTCTCAGTGCTCTGGAAGAGGAGCCAAGTAACCTAGTCCCTTGAAAAGTTGTCTAAGTCCTTAATATCTTGCTTTCTTCCCTCAACACCTCTTTGAAACACTGTTCTTATAATCACAATGAGAAAATAAAATTGCTTAAGCTCTGTTCTTAATAGTCAACACTCAAATAATGGCAAAGATGGTCTTACAACTATGGCTGTGTCTTCCCTAAGTGGAAAAGAATCCACCTGCCAATACAGGAGATGCAAGTTCGATCCCTGGGTCAAGAAGATCCCCTGGAGGAGGAAATGGCAACCCACTCCAGTATTCTTGCCTGGGAAATCCCATGGACAGAGGAGCCTGGTGGGCTACAGTCGTCCACGGGGTCACAAAAGAGTTGAACATGACTTCATGACTAAATAATAACAACAACGTGGATTAACAGACTTTATCTTTAAAAAGAAGTGATTCATCTTCTACATTTTCATTTGTATTTGACTTTCTACTGCCAGACCCAGGAACACTCTGAAGCTTCCTTGTGGTTTGTCATATATTATATGTTACTCTGATGCTTTGCAGGTTTCAAAGAGCCTTTACACAAAAAAATGACCTCATTGGGTCCTCAGATAACCCTGGGAGGCTGGTAGGGTTGATGGCTATTCTATCATCACCTCTCATAAAGGGGAAAAAAAAGTAGTGTAAGTTATGCAACCTGACCAAGGTCACTGCACTTCAGTGGTGGAACTAGATTTCAACAGAGGCATCTCTCTGGAAGTTTTCTTTCTTTCTTTTAATCTATTTCATCACAACAAGCCACCTCTGTGAAGGAAACATGCGTACATCCTTCTAATTCAACATTCAAGTTAAATGGCTACAAAATTATAGCTACTGTAGCTATGCTTGTTAGGTGACAACTTTTTCCATATTTCTATTTTCTTCTTTCCCTACCACTATTATCATTTTCCTCTCTACCCAACATCACCTATTTAACATTTACGAAAGTGATAGTATCTTCTTCTATCTCTCCTCTCTTCTTTTCTCTCTCTTGTTTTTCTCCCTGTTTCTCTCTCTTTCCTTTCTCTTTCTCTCTCTCTCTCCCTCTCTCTCTTTTTCTGTTTTGTTTTTGCTCATTGATTGGGTACTGACAGTAACACATGACTGGGATTTAAGAGAATCAAGCCTGAGATATTTGTTTCACATAACCTCTCTGGCTCTCAGTTATTTTACTTGCAGAATTGTTTTTCCTGAAATAATGACTTTTCCACAGGAGTGAAGAACAGGAAAGCAAAAATAACTTTTGTGTTTATCAAAAATATATATATATATGGTTAAAAAAAAGCTGATAGCTACTTTGTAGGTTTTCTTATTTTAAGTTACAGATGAAGGGTTCAAACGTACAACTTCTGTCTGTAAGTCAAATATTCAATGACTTTATTTTATAGAAACTTCCACTAGCCTCATCAATAAGACATTTTTAACATGAAATGCCAGAGCAGACTATGCAAAATTTAGGAAAGAAGTCAGAGTTGCCTCCTCACTATTATTAATATCTGGTCACTTCTCATGTTGATGGCATTTTTCAAATGCAAATTAACAGCCAACAAAATAACAACAAAGGAAAGAAGAATGAGATGGTTCTTCATTCTAGTGCTCTATATTTCTGGTTTTGTTTGTTAATGTGAAGTGATGGCAGGTGATGGGGCTGATTAATTACAGACTGAAATGAGCTGTATTTAGATACTATCTACAAAGGTTTTTTCTAGGAGGAAGTCCTTATTTAACTTAACCCGTGGTTCTATAGACTTGTGTGCTCTGAACACAGCTGCATAATTAGTAATCATCATTAATCATTTCTACTTCTGTACTTCTATCACCAACAAAATTATAGCAACCTATATTTTTAGTAAACTCTAATTGCAAGTTTAATTTAATATTTATTTATCACTTTAAGAAGCAGTTTGCTGAACTGATTATACAAATCAAAAGTGATGTTTCTGAAGATAGAAATAAAACTTCCCATCAGGAATAAATAGATTTTTCAAAAGAACAGTGTCTGCCTCTTGGCAAAAGGAAAAAAGAAAAAAAGAAAAAGTGCCAGAAAATCAGGCTTTCAGGCCTTTTCTACCTTTAATGTGAAAATGAGTATTCATGTGGGATGGCTTTAGACTATCTATTGGAAAATGCATATCAAGTAACAGATGTATAATTTATGGAACTGATTGCTTTAAGCAAAGAAGCTTAAAAATGAGTTTTTGCAAGCAACTCAAGTTGTTCTCATGAGGCAAGTGTATGCTAATTACTCAGAAGTGTAACCTGTCCATGAAACATACACAAAAAGGAAAAGAAACTTGAAGAAATGTTTAAGCAAATGTTCCATCACTCTCAGAAGGATTTTCTAGTCTCCTTCTATGGGAAGAGGTCAAGTGGCTGTTTATACTCTTGAAAACTCCATTAGATAGTGAGCCTTGAACAGATGAGGTTCTCTCAAGGAACTATCCATGGACATTCCCCAGGTGCTGATTCAGGATTTCCAAGCTTTCTGGGTGGATGGATTAATGGATGTATCAACTGGAGCTAAGAAATGTTCTTTTAGCCAGACTCAAGATGTAAAGCAGACAAGGGCCTATTTCATTTACAAAATTGAATCATTCAAAGACTCAAGGACAAAAGTCCAACAATGTAGATGACTAACATAAAATTATCACTGTCAGACTTACATTATAACTAGAAGCACTGGATTTTAAAAGCCAAGTCATGTGTTGTCAATAGCCTGACGTCTGCAAAAAAAAAAATTCTCCCACAAAGGCCCATACAAAAAATGTTTTGAAGTGGAATCTGAGGCCTGGTAGCACAAAAATGCCTTGAAGGTCCTTAACTGGCATGGGGAGGACTAGGGGACAGGGGCAGTCTCTAAAGTAAACAGAGCTTTTCAATCACATGCAGGAACTGGTGCTTTGAAAAAACAAACCACCAAAAAGAATACAGATAAATGTCATAGCAAATCAAATTAAACATCACTAGCATCTTATTTCCTGGTTTTGGTTTTATTTTGTTCTGTTTTGTTAGCATTCATTTTAATGCCTTCTTTGGAAGAGACAGGTTTTCTCTAATTTAAAAAGCAAAAGGAATGGCCATTTAGAGTAGAATGGAAAATATACAGTAGAATCTTATGTAAACAAATTATCTACTAGCTATAAGCAGCCACAATTTACATGAATTTTAAAAATGAAAAATTGAGAAAAAAAAGTCACAGAAGATCAAAAAATAGGTAAAATTAAACCATGTGTTTATAGAGATATATATATAGGTGGTAAAATTATAAAGAATAGTAACATAATTGCTAACATAAAATGCAGAATTATTGTTTCACGGAAGGGGCAATAGAGAGAGGGAGATGTGATCAAAAGACCCAATATTGGTGGGGGGATCATAAATATAGACAATATTTTATTACTATTTATGTTGGTGATATGTGTCTGAGTGTTCATTTTATTATTATTATTCTTTAAACTGAGCATAAATATTATCATATACTCCTATAAGGGCATAACTGACAATTTTGATTTTTTCAAAAGAGATGGGTCAGTTGTTCACTATTTCATTTCTTTTCTTGAAATCCTAACACTCCTATCTTCTGAAGGTAGCCTTCACCCAGAGAAATCTGTGAAGAAACTCAAGATGCAGTGTTTACAGACTTATAGACAATGTAGCCATAGAGCAAAAGTAAACAAATTAAAAATCAGAAGAAAAAAAATCCCTGATTGGATGAATTTTAGAAGTTGGCCTCCATATACTTTCTGCCTTGGTCTGACACTCAAGACCGTTACCAGTGGAACCCAATCTTCTAAAGACTATTTCTTAGAAATTCCCTCCCTGTGAAGCCTCTTTCCTTGTTAAATATGATTCCCTGGGCAAGACTTCACCATTCCCTGGCAAAGCATAAAGCCATTTTCCACCCTTGTGCTTTGATTGTCTCATGCCAGTTACCTGTATTTCCCATCCTCTTCATGACTGATCATCATAGTTTGACCTCTTCTGGGAAACCACGGTGATAACCTCATAACCTCAGTCTGCAGTGCTCTGGCCTTTTCCTGAACTCATGAACAACTGCCTATTTAATTTTGTGAGTAGTTAATCTTGTGGACTTTGTAACACCAGAATTTTCACCAACCAGATTTATCTTCCTCCTTGGCACAGAACTGGACTGTATTTCCTGCCCTCCCTTGAAGTGCAGATACTAGGTGCATCATTCTTCTCCAGCCCTGTTCTAACACCTCCCACCAAATCCTCCATGCCCTCTTTCTCCTCATCTGTGAGTCAGATAATAAGTATATTAGAGTTTTGAAGATACATAATGTAAAAGCCTTTCTTAGCTTCTAGAATTAGGTGGGATTTGAGTTGGGGGCTGTAGTTTGTCGACCCCATCACAGATGAAAAGATCTTGGATTTCAGAATGTCTATGTAAAGCACAGCCCTCTTCCTCCCTGCTCCCACCTCTCTCAAGTCTTCTACTGACCTACTTGTACAATGAAGGGAGTAATACTTTTTACTGTGTTTCATTTTCTCTGAACTATAGCAATGAGACTTTCCATGGTCAGATGCAACAAGGAGATAACTATTTGGGGAATTTGGACAAGGTAGAGTTCCAGTTTCAAGAAGTTGGGGTTCATTCACCCCAATTAGTATTCTTTGCTAAAATGTTGATTCTAGAAATATCTAGTTTGTTACTTGCTTTTTTCTAGTTCTTGTCTAGGAAACCATTGTTATCAAACCAATCTGCCAAGGCTAGAGCAGCCTGCTTTAAAATCATAGCTTTAAAATCCAGCAGAAAAAATTCTCAAGTTGGAAGAAAATCAAGAAGAGAATGTGGAAGAGTAAACAAAGAAAGAAGATGTGTGTTTCACCACAGAAATTGAATCTGCAAAGCATATGGAAACTTTAGGTGCATCTGACTCACAATATTAATGTTTTCCCTAAGGTATATAATCTTCCCGCTTCTCTTCTCTACTTTTCTGAAATAACCCACATCTGTGAAGCTTCTTCAGTTTTCATTTTCCCAGTCCCTGCTGATACACAGAATTCACTAGTATCTACATGCCCAGGCAGTCTTTGGTAGTAAGTCAGAGTGAGGTAATGAAAGATTTAGAACAAAAACGCCCCACTGCAGCCTGGTTCACTCAAACAGCCTGCCAAGATGGTGTGGTTCTCATGTAAAGAAAGCTCTCCTTCACCTGTACCAGCAAGTTGTTCTCCCTAAGACAGCAAATTGCATTTGTTTTGACCTTGAGTAAGTTGCTATTTTTTTCCTAGGCTGACATTTGTTCTGTTCCTTGAAGCTGCAAACCACTTCAAGGGCATGTTTTTTTCCTACACATACTGTCTTCACTTACTTACTGATGTGCAAAACTTGAGAGGCACAAAAGGAACATGAATACAAGCAAAAAGCCAAGAGACTCATACCTGTTCGTGCATTGCACTTCCAGAACCAAAGGAAGGAGGAATCTTTTTGATTGTGATATGAAAAGTAGAAAGTGATAGCTTCCTATGTTTGACTTAGTCAAAGGAAGTTCAAAGGCTTCTCTATATTCTGGATTGCCACCTTCCTATCTCTCAAATTAGATTTATACAGACATATTTTCACTAGAGCAGGCTTAATTCTTAATTCTCAGCAGCTACTAAAACTGGACTCTGAACAGTTATTTATATGTGAGTTTTGAATCTACCAGCCTCTGCTCATTATTTGATGAGCTATTAATATTACTAACAAAATATTCATAGCTCATTTGTTGACTATTCCAAGGTACCAACATTTCACTCAGACCTCTGAAAATCTTCATTGTGGGCTTGAAGATTGAATAAGAAGTCAGTTGAATAAGAACTGACTTCCTTTCTGGCTGTCCCAGTAGATCATGTTTAGTAGCTGCAGTGTTCATGGTGTCTGCCCCCTGGGCTTGGACACCAGATACTGCATGCCTGAATCTAATGCATCCAGGAACCGCAGGTGGTGGTGGTACGGGATGAGGTGAGAGATGCCTGACTTTTACATCCCATCAAAGGTGAATGCTGGGCTACTTTGTTTAGACTAGTCTAGAAGAACCCAAAGGGATAGAGTTGAATTGACTTTATGTTGAAACTCCTAATATTGTTCTTCTAATGCAATAGAAAAGAGCAGCTCTCCTGTAAATTTCTTGACATGTTTATTTCACAGGAAGGGTGTCACTAATTTGATTAATTTTTAAGGACTTGTTAGATATCTCGCCCCCTCAAAAGAAAAAAAAAGAAAAGATGAGTGATTTAAAATTTTGAGTATCTTAAGAGGGCCATGGGCCCTTGTGAAATTCTGTTTGAGAAAATTCATAGAAAGTTACTGTGAAGCAACAATATTCTTAGATAGCTTCTTATTTAAGACTCTATTGGGTCAATTCTTAGGTTATTCTGGGAGTTGGATGCCTTTGTTCTTTTTCTGAATCACAGTTTCTGACATGTTATTTTATAAGTTCTTGGTCTTTTTCTAAAAACTGACAGGCTTATGGAGAAGTTAATAATTCAGTGAGTAAAATATGTTTATGTCTGCAAACAACAGAGATCAAAAAATGTGCCCCATTTTTACTGTGAATCTTCCTAACAATATTAAATATGCAAACCCAAATTTGACTTAGAAAACATGCAAAAGATTTTAGCCTTTAAATCTTTTCTGCAGGTTTCCCTTATCATAAAATGTTTTCAATTTTGCTTCAGGTGAAACAATTTAGAGCACAGCTTCAGACCATTGTGTCTTATATTACAGAATTTAAAAAGGGAAGTAGGTTATTAGAAAAGTGTGGCCTATGTCAAAAGTAGCTGTATTACACCAAAATGACTATTTCTACATTATTTCCAAGCAATGGAAAGATAAATTTGAGCATGATTTTCTTATAAATGATAACTAATGTATTTTTTTAATGCATTGATGCAAATCAGATTTGATATAACCATATAAGATACAGCTACGTTTGACATAAGCCACACTTTCTTAAGAACCTTCTTCCAATAGGGGCATTTGTGGTTCAGTGGTAGAATTCCTGCCTCCCACATGGGAGACCTGGGTTTGATTCCTGGTCAATGCATCATGCTTTTGTTGGCTTTGGGGCTTCCTTGGTGGCTCAGACAATAAAGAGTCTGCCTGCAGTGTAGGAGACCTGGGTTCAATAACTGAGTAGGGAAGATCTGCTGGAGAAGGAAATGTCAACCCACTCCAGTATTCTTTCCTGGAGAATCCTATGGATGGAGGAGCCTGGCAGGCTACAGTTCATGGGGTTGCAAAGAGTCAGTTTCCTGTGGATGGAGGAGCCTGCCAGGCTGCAGTTCATGGGGTTGCAAAGAGTCAGACACAACTGAGCGACTTCACTTTCTCTCTCCAAGGTGATAGGAGTAAGACTTTTCAGGTCCCTAATGATTTTCCTATTTTCTATAATTATTTGAAATGATATTTCAGTTATATTTGGGATGTAGCTGTCAAACTATAAAAGTAACCTCCTAGTCCACAAAACAATATACTGTCTCCAAATTAAAGATGAATACTCTGTTTTAGAACACAGGAAGTTCCATTCCTTGGGTTACTATTCCATTCATCCAAAACCTCACAGAAAATTACCTACTAGAAGCTGAAATTCAGGTAAACAATTTGTGAAGCAATACATAAATTCATGAAAAGAAAGGAAATCCTTTGTGTTGACAGACTTTGGGGGGAGCAGTAGTAGAAGGACCAGCTCTTCCTTCCCTGGGAGCCTTGGTTTCCTTTGCCTAGAATCCTCTTTCTCCATATTTACACGGCTGCCTCCATGAAATGGTTAAATAGCATCATCAACTCAACGGACATGAATCTGAGCAAACTCCGGGAAATAGTGAAGGACAGGGGAGCCTGGTTGCTGCAGCCCATGGGGTTGCAAAGAGTCATTCACAACTCAGCGACTGAACAACAACAGCTCCATCTTATCTTGGGAACTCAGCTTAAAGGTTACCCTACAATGATCATTCTGATTACTTAATCTAAGTAGGTGCCCTATTATATAATTGTTCACATAGTCCTTATCACTAACTGATATTCTTGGTTTCTGTTTAATGTCAATCTCCTTGCACTTGGAGGACATGAATTTTGTCATACTCACTCTGTAATCCTAGCATCTAGAATATCTATAGCAGGTATTATGGGTTGAACTGTATCCCCAGCCCCCCCAAAATATATTGACATTCTAACCCCTAACACCTCAGAATGACCTCCAAATAACTGGAAGACTCTTGTTATAGATGTAATTAGTTAAGATGAGTTCATATGAAGTAGAGTGGGCCCTTAGACTAAAAACACTCTCTTATAAGAGAAAGGCATACAGACAGAGAACACTGTGTGAAGATCTAGACACATGGAGAAGATGGTGATATAAAGAAGGCAGAGATTGGAGCTGTGCTACTATAAACCAAGGGATAGGTGGGGGCTACCAGAAACTGGGAGAGGGCATCAGAAAGAACATGACCCTACCAACACCTCACCTCCCCTTTCAAGTGCTGAAAGCTGATTCTACCCCTTCACCCAATGGCCAAATAGATGCCTTAGAAATGATACTAAAAACTGGATAATGGGCTCCAGTTTCGTCCATCTGAGTAGAACTGATTCAAATGAATTTTTTTTAATGCTGAGTAATATTCCATTGTGTATATGTACCACAGCTTTCTTATCGAAACTGGAGTCCATTATCCAGAGTGAAGTAAGCCAGAAGCAAAAACAACAATACAGTATATTAACACATATATATGGAATTTAGAAAGACGGTAACGAGAACCCAGCATGCGGGACAGCAAAAGGAACGCAGATGTATAGAATAGACTCGTGGACTCTGTGGATGAGGGAAAGGGTGGGATGATATGGGAGAATGGCATTGAAACATGTTAATTATCATATGTCTAATCAATCTCCAGCCCAGGATTGATGCTCGGGGCTGGTGCAACGAGATTTCCTGGGGGGAGGGAGGAGGGAGGGGGGTTCTGGAGGGGGAGCATATGTAAACCCATGGTGATATCATGTCATTGTTTGGCAAAACTAATAAAAAAAAAAAAGACTAAATGTCCTCCAACAAAAAAAAAAAAAAAAGAAAAGAAATGATACTAAAAACTGGGATTTTTGCAATAAAAATTTGTATAGAAAATGGACTGAAGTATATCATTCTATTGCAGTTCTCTGGTTTGGCTTAAAGTAATGTTGTTATAATTTCCATCAGAAATATTTGTAGGAGGGAAGATTTTTACCATAACTTTGTACTAATGTCATTGTAAATTTCCATGCTTCAGCTAGCATTAGTTAATAATTTAAAAATGCATTATGTATTTTTTTTCTTCTTTGCAGCAATAAGAGCATACCTTTGGGACAATGGATGGCATCAGAGTTGAACTGAAGCCAACTCTGGTTTTTTAAAGAAAAATTTTCATGACATTTCTAAGTGAGCAGATTCAAAAGACAGCATGAATCAGTCTCCAAATATTCTGGGTAATTAATTCCCAAAGTTTGCATGACCTAAACAGTAATAGGTCAAAAACACAAATTCAAAATGTATTCATTGTTAGAGCTGATTTTTAGTGATTCCTTTTTAAAAAATCTGAAATCACTTGAAAACCAATTATATCTATGCATGTGTGTATCTATGCATGTGTGTATTCAAAATCATGAGCATTTGGGATCTGAAAAGTTTTATTATAAGATCCTTAGAAAGGTTACTCCATTTATATATCCATTTATATCAAATATGGGCTTCCCTGGTAACTCAGCTGGTAAAGAATACACCTGCAATGCAACAGACCCTGGTTTGATTCCTGGGTCAGAAAGATCCCCTAGAGAAGGGATAGGCTACCCACTCCACTATTCTTAGGCTTCCCTGGTGGTTCAGATGGTAAAGAATCTGCCTGCAATGTGGGAAATATGGGTTTGATCCCTGGGTTGGGAAGATCTCCTGGAGGAAGACATAGCAACTCACTCCAGTATTCTTGCCTGGAGAATCCCCAGAAGAGCCTGAGAAGACAGAGGAGCCTGGCAGGTTACAGTCCATGGGGTGGCAAAGAGTTGGACATGACTGAGCAACAAAGCACAGCACATATCAAATATATCAAATAGAAAACTGAATCATAAAAAGCATCTTCATCTATTCCTCGATGCCACAAGAGCAATTTCTTTAAAGGCAGGCATATCACCCTGTAACTGCAACTGTCTTTCAGTCTATTCTGGGCATAATACATAGGATTAAGTAAAAAGAAGCAAATGGATGTACTGAAAACAAAGATCAAACTTTGTGGAGTCATGTGCAGAGTCTGAGAAAATTTCCTGTCTCATAGGAAACATTCACATCACGACTTGTCATCTATACTGTCTAGCCCAGTGTCTCCTAACTTCCTGGAATAAAACCAAACTAAGCAAAGCAGTAAAAATGTCAATTTTTCTGTGTTTTGGAATTCCAAACTCTTATTACTAGAACACTAAATCTTTCAACCTGCTGACTACTGTGCCATCCAAAATTAATAGTGGTTTTTAATGGTTTATTTTTTAGTGTAATGTTTTTATCTACATCTCATAAATTATAACAACTTATTTTAATCTTATTCTAAAATTCTGCAAAATATTGGCTTAGTATTCAAACAGATCTCTGCTTTTACTTTGGCAAATGACTTGAACAAAACTCATGCTCCCATAAATATTAATTGGGTTTTAGATGCTGGCAAATAACCAGAAAGTGAGTAATATAAAAGTCATACTTAGTTTATCCTGTGAATTTGCCATTCGTGTCTTCTACAATACTTGTTGGTCGAATGATTTCCAAATCTGGTCTATATTCCAACTTTGCCTTTATAAGAAATCAACCTATATGGAAACAGAGTTATTATCAGTACCATCTCCACCAACTACATGGCCATCAACACTTTTCAATCTGTAGGAAATTCAGCATTATCTGCCAAGTTGTCAAGATGTCAAAAGTGCACAGGTTATTTTAAAAAGACTACTTCCACTGTAGGTGAGTTTTAGGGGCTCACATCAGGTGTGGGGAGCACTTCCATGCCACATGCTTTCACATTGCAGAGATTAGTAGATTCTGTTGCAGAGGTTCTGTTTGAAGCAAGCATTCATAGAGAGTACAAATTCATTCAGCCTAAGGAGAGACATTTCAGATTTACCCAATCGGAGTCTTTATTATACCAGTAAGGAAATAAAAGTGATTTTATTTACCAAGCCACTAAAATCCAGATTTTCTGACCATCAAGGCCCAGCTCTTAGTCATAGCTCTCTGAGGAAAAATGAAACACAGAATTAATACCTACTGAATGTCATCCATGGGCCAGACACACCGATAGATGCCAGGCACTATCATCTTTCAAAACAGAGTTTAAGGGTTAGGCTCGCAGTTCAATTTCTTCAGCGGGAAATTGGTTCTACCTCTTATTACCTAGTTCTCTGATTCTTAGTTTCTTCATGTATAAAATGTGGTTCATAAATGAATCTTCCTTACTGACAAAGACTAAATGAAATAGTCATTATCAAAGCCTTAATAGTGCTTGGCACATAAGTGAATATTGAATAAATTGAATATTGAGTTAGAAAAAAGAGGAAAAGAAACTTTGCATGTCATAGAGATAGGGAGGATAAAGCAAGTGAGAATAGATTTTATGCCTGTTTTACAAATGAGAAAATTATAATTGGGTAAAATTCAGTAATTTGCAAACAAATTGCAAAACCAGAATGTGAAGTTTCTGTGTCAACCCAAACTTCCAGTTGTGTCTGCTATACCACAGCACCTTATAAGAAGGATAAGAGGACCAGGGAACTAGAAAGAGCACCGGGACCATCCGCTTGGAGAGCAGGCTGCTTTGCTTATGCTGTACTCTGAAAGCTTTCTGGCAACTTCCCAGCAGCTCTAGGAACCTACGAAACTCTGAACTGTTGCTCTGCCCAAGTGGCAGAAGTCAATGAGAGTATTCAGGTGATAGCGCGAATATTCCAGGTTAAAGTTTGGAATGTAACCTTGGCTTCCATTAGCTAATTACTAGTCCATTCTCAAAGACAGCATCGCATGTACTCTCTTTCTGTACAGCTGACTTACCCCATGCCCAACGTGGCAAGAGCTTGCTGTGTCAGCTCTCTTCATGACGTGATCCTAGGCAGGTCACCAACCTCTCCAAGGCTGGGTTAAGAACAGAATTGCAGGCCACACTGCCAACCACCTAACTCAGATTCTTACAGAATGAGATCTTGAAATATCTAATCTTTATGTAAACTTGTCACTGAGATCAGGCTTGTATCAGAAAAAAAAAAAGTACAAATCCTGTAAGTATAGTCTCATTAATTTTCATGAAGTGAATACAATCTCAAATCAATTAGCAAAGCAATCCAGTCCAGAAGACAACTCTTAGGACTACCTATATTAGTCACTCTCTCCCAAGGTAACCACTATATATTCTGACTTCGAGGATCATAGCTTACTTTTCCCCATTTTTGAAATTTATATGAATGGAGCCTCATAGTGTGTGTTCTTTTGTATGTAGCTTCTCAGACTCAATGGAATGCCTGTGAAATGCATCCATGTTGTTGCACGTAGTTACAGTTTGTTTGTTCTCATTGTTGTATAACAGGGGGTCAACCTTCTCTTTTGTAAATAAAGTTTTATTGAAGCACTATCAGGCTAATTATTTGTTCCCCCTCCCCCTCTTCCTCCTCCTTGTTTCTCTTCTTCTTCTGGTGGCCTAGCAGTGGTAAAGTTTTATTAGGATTTTCTGAGCAAATATTAAGAGGAGAATGTAATAGAATTTAATGAATGTTTTCCAAGCAATGAGTATGCTCAGTTTAATCACATTCTCTCAGAAATTGGCAGTACCTACCTGTATGAAGCTTATTTAACTTGTATGCAGAGTACATCATGGGAAATGCTGGGCTGGATGAAGCACAAGCTGGAATCAAGATTGCCAAGAGAAACATCAGTAACCTCAGATAGGCAGATGACACCACCCTAATGGCAGAAAATGAAGAGGAACTAAAGGGCCTCTTGATGAAACTGAAAGAGGAGAGTGAAAAAGCTGGCTTAAAACTCCAGCATTAAAAAACTAAGATCATGGCCTCTGGTCCCCTCACTTCATGGCAAATAGATGGGGAAACAATGGAAATAGTGACAGTAGAAATTTTGGATCTTGGGCTCCAAAATCACTGCAAATGGTGACTGCAGCCATGAAATTAAAAGACTTTGCTCCTTGGAGGAAAATCTATGACAAACCTAGACAGTGCATTAAAAAGCAGATATATCACTTTGCTGACTAAAGTCCATATAGTCAAACTATGGTTTTTCCAGTTGTCATGTACAGATGTGAGAGTTGGACCTTACAGAAGGCTGGATGCTGAAGAATCAATGTTTTTGAATTCTGGTGCTGGAGAAGACTCTTGAGAGTTCCTTGGACAGCAAGGAGATCAAACCAGTCAATCCTAAAGGAAATCAACCCCGAATATTCATTGGAAGGACTGATGCTGAAGCTGAAGTTCCAATACTTTGGCCACCTAATGCGAAGAGTCAGCTTATTAGAAAGGACTCCAATACTAGGAAAGATTGAAGGCAGGAGGAGAAGGAGATGACAGAGGATGAGACAGTTGGATGGCATCACTGATTCAACGGACATGAGTTTGAGCAAACTCCAGGAGATAGTGAAGAGAAGCCTGGCATGCTGCAGTCTATGGGGTCACAAAGAATTGGACACGACTGAGCGACTGAACAGCAACAACATGTATGAAGATAGATGAGATATATAAAATCTTAATACAGATAAACATTTGCAATTGATTTTGAACATACTTTCAACCTCAATGAAGCAAACTGTATACTTCCCAAAACATTTCATTCTTTATATTAGTGGACTCATATTATCAAAAATTATATCAATTATTATTTTGTTTATCATATTATTAATTTAAAAATTGTGAAAACTATTTTCTTTTTTGTTATTATAAGTACCTACACCCAACACAATAGCCTTAGTTTTTTTTTTTCTGGCCCATAAAGACTAAATATTTACTCTGTAGTCCTTTACAGAAAAGGTTTGCTAATCTCTGCTTTAGATAGTTTTATTGTTGTTCTTTAGTTGCTAAGTTGTGTCCGACTCTTTCGTGACCCCATGAACTCTTTCGTGACCCCATGAACTGTAACTCACCACGCTCCTCTGTCTATGGAATTTTCCAGGCAAGAATACTGGAGTGGGTTGCCATTTCCTTCTCCGGGAGATTTTCTTGACCCAGGAATTGAACCTGCGTCTCCTTCTTGGCAGGCAGTTTCTTTACCACTCCACTTAAACAGTGCCCTCTACTAAAAACTAAAAGTATGCCCAGTAATTTCTTTCTCTTGTTTCTGAGTCTTGGATCATTTTTTCCTGTAGAAAGAAGCACACGTCTTTTCTCTTATGAAGGTTATGTTCAACACAGAGAAATCAGGCAATAAATATAAATAGATCATAGATAAGGTAATATTATGATGAAAAGAAGGTGATATGATAAAGATAGGATAGATTGGGTGGTCAGTTAAGGCATGACTGAGGAGGTACCTGGGAGTAAGCTTGAATGATAAGAAGGGTTCAGATGGGCAAAGATGTTGGGGCTGACTGTGGTAACACTGGGAATAGCATGTGCAGGAATCTCAAGGCAGGAATGGATTTGGTGCTTTTGAGTGAAAATAAAAAAAGCCATTGTAGCAAGACCAAGATAAAAGGTGAGGTATAGGGAGAGAACTGACAGCACCCAGGCAAGGTTTCCTGTCTGCCTCCTGCATGGATCATAAAGACTTCAGACCAATTTCTTTCTGTCTTGTCTACTTTCACACATCAATGCCAGAGTTTAGTTTAGTTGCCTCAGAGAATGTTTGGCTGCCAAAGTTGAAAATATTTGCCATCTGGCACCTTACATAAAAAAAGTTTGCTGACCCTTGCTCCATAGTATTCAATTGCCAGTATATCAATATTTCTTTATTCATTCTACTTTTGATGGGCATTGGGAATTTTTCTAGTTTTGAGTTAACACAAATAGTGTTGCTGTGAACCTTCTTAAACATGTTTTTGGTCATGTACATATGTGTTCCTATTGGATGTATGGCATGTGATTTTTTTTAAGCCTCTGATTGATTCTAATGTACACACATGTTTGGACATTTTTGCTTTAGAGATGTTTAAGAGTTGAAACCCAAAGTGTGTAAACTGCCTTGCCCAAGGTCACACAGATAGTATTTGGCAGACTTGAGATTGACAAACAAACCTCTGTTTCATGGAACAGTTCTGTTTTTCCACTATAGTTCCTGTGATCTTTATCTTTAGAACATCAACTTACAAGGGCCTTTAGTTATACGAGGTCCTTCACAAATGTAACTCTTTTCTGCCACATCTGGTTGTACCTTTTTAAGAACAGGCATGATTATATAAATCACTTAACCTAACCTTCATTTTTTAAATAAGTAAATTGAGGCCCAGAAATATTAATAATTTGCCCCAAACAAGCATTTGAATCTTGACTTTTGTCATGTACTCTAAAATGATTTTGAACTTGCTGTTGCATTTGCACTTGTCTTTGCATTTGATAACATTCTGGTGAATTCACTAACAAAAGGAATATCTATTCACTTCGACTATTTAAATTTACAGAAATATCTACATTAAAACTAACGATTTATCCTTTCCCTTCCAGCTATACAGCCTCTCCCCTGCTGCTAGATGATTCCTCTGAACAATTTGTACTTTCGCCATCTATATATGAACATACTAAAATCATGTAACTTGTATGAGTCCACAATTTTGATGAAAAGAAATACAACAATTTTTCTTTAGCTCAAATTAATTTCTAGCTTGAGGTTCCATCCCATCGGTTAGGTAGCCACTCAGTCTCAGTTATTTGGAATAACAATTGGCAACCCACTCCAGTATTCTTGCCTGGAGAATCCCAGGGACAGGGGAGCCTGGTGGATTGCCATCTACGGGGTCACACAGAGTCAGACACAACTGAAGTAACTTAGCAGCAGCAGCAGCAGCAGCAATCTTTTTCCTATAAATTGGCTAGCGTTTCAGGGACAGAGAGAAGGTTATGCAGTACCAAGAAATTGAGTGGGAGGTAGAGTGTGTGCAGCATCTGCTTCCTGGTAACCATGGTAATACTGACATTTCTTTCACCCTATCTGGGCCTTGGCCCCCGGCTCCCACAGACACATCAGTCCCTGTAGTTAGACCCTGTCAGGTGTGTGGGTTTCTGTGCTGTGTCTGAGCCACGGCAGTCTCTGCCAGCTTATTTGATGCCCTATAGCAATTTCCTCTGTGGGCTCTTGCCAGCCTCCGTGGCCTCCACCTGGAAGTCGAGGTCAGTTTCCTCTGGTCTTAGATCCCACCAGCCGAGCTGTAGTTTTCCACTTGCTCAGCTCTGTCGAGACATTTGGTTTTGGGCTCCTTTTTCCCAGGCTCACCTCCAATGCTCACTGCTTTCTTTCTAATACATTTTCATCTCTCCTCAAGCTGGGGGCATCTACTTTCAACCTTTAATAAGAATCTCTGTAAGATGCTTTGTATATTTGTATTTTAATTTCTGTCAGATTATCTTTTTTTAGTCAGGCAGTTGGGAGACCCCTCTTTTCTCCAACCCTCAAATATCTGCAAGTTTGACTTTTTGGAAGCCAGTTGCTAGAATGATTCTTCTCCCTATTCATACCTCATTGGGGACAACAGACCTGAAACAGTTTAGGGGCTTGAATGGGGATAAGGGTAGAAGGGTGTAAAAGGTGTACTACTGGAAGAAAAAAAAAAGTTAATATCTCAAAATATTATCCCACTAAAAATATAGGCACATGTGGAAAATAATTATTTCATTTTGCTCTTATTCTAAAATTGGCATTATACATCAGACTGTAACTTGTCCTTTTTCATTGAATGTATCTTGGACAAATGCATGCATACAGATATGCCTCATTATTTTCAATGGTTTCATAATACAATTTAATTATTATCCTTGTTGATGGATATCCAGGTTGCTTTTGTTACTATAAATAATGCTGAATGATAGTATTAACCAATATTTATTATGGTCTTAAAATATAGTAGGTGATGTTTTAAGCACTTAACATGCATCTTATCATTTAATCTTTATAAAAATTTCATGTGATACATATTTTTTGTCTTCTTTTTCTACAGATGAGAAAAACTGATGCACATAGGATTGAATGACTCACAAAGTAAGTTATCAGTATGAATCCAGAGTCTAACTATAGAGGCCATGCTCTTAACCATCACATGGTCCTGCCTTCCTCAATTAATAAGCACACTTGTATATATATTTATATACTTTATTTTTACTTCTGTGAGATAACTACCCAGAATTGAGATTATAGGTAAAGTCTTTATGCGTTTTTATATCTTGACAAATACTGTCAGATTACTTTTGGAATGAAGCAATTTACAAAACGATACAAAGTATTTAAGAGTATGGATTACCCCCGCTAAGACTTAACAGTGGGTGTCAGGTCTTGTCTAAAGTTATTTCATGCTGGTCAGAACATTGTCTCTCCACCTCAAATGATGACCAGGTATTTCAATTTTCACTTTCGTGACTACTAATATGGATGTCAAGCAACTTTTCTTAGGATTATTGGTCCTTTGTATTTCCTCTGCTGTGAATTGCCTGTTCACATCTGTCATTTTCTAATTAATTAGTAAAAGCTCTTCATGTATGAGGAATACTAAGCTGCTGTTTCATATGTGCTGTGAATATTTTCTCTTACAAGTTCCTCTTCTTTTGCTTTATACTACACAGTAGTTACACATGTTTATTTTTTTGACTCTTTCATTTTATCCTTTATGATATAAATGCATAGTACTCTATAGTATGAATTGCTTTTTCGAAAATGTAATGTTAATTTACTCTGTTCCTTATCTTGCAAAAGAAAGCTTGTCTCATTCCATACCTATACAAAGGTTTTCCTGATTTTTCTTTTTGATGGTTTTACATGTTGTATGTCTAGTTCCTTAATATAGCTGGAATTTACTTTCGGATGTTATGAATAGGAGTTGATACTATTTTCTTGCTAATAGATAGCAAATTATCCCAATTCCATGTATCGTATGAACTTTGAATTGTTTGTATATTGCATATTACACTTCCTTCCCTAGTGACTTCCACTCCCAGATACATTTGGGTCTACTTCTAGACCTATTTTTTTCCCAATGATTTATCTTTTTTAATTTCAGTATCATTCCACTTTGATTTCAGTAACTGTAAATTCTGTTATATTTAACAGATATCTGTTAAATGAAGTACACTCTCCCATTTCTGAAACAGAACTATAAAGTTTACTACATACTTTTCCTTCTTCAGATAGTTCATAATATCTCAGTAGACCAAGAGGCTACCTAATTATAAGTGGGTTTTTTTTTTTTTTCATGAATGAGGGAGTGCAGATTTTTCCGGCAAATGAAGCTCCTTATGTCACATGATCTGATATCCTTCAAATTTTGCTATCTAATATTATCAATGAATTGACCTGGAATTTGAATAGCAATTCACATTTTCTTTCAGTTTTAGACACCATCTAAAGTGACAATAGACAATAGAGAAATCGGCCAGTGAGGGAAATTTTATGACTGATAAAGATCATTATTTTGTTTAAATTGAAATGATTAATTTAGCAATAATTTAACTGAAAAGTTGAATACTATTACTCCTGTGATGCAATGTTTATTTTTAGTGTCCCTTCTCCTGCCCTCAATCTTTATCACTAATTTGAACTCAACTCTAATTTTATTTTATTTCTTTTTATTTTTTGGAGTATCTAGTTCCCTTTATTTATTTATTTACTTGTTTTTATTGTGTTGGTTTTGCCATACAATGACATGAAACCGCCATGGGTTTACATATGCTCCCCCTCCAGAACTCCCCTGCCTCCTCCCTCCCGATTCCCTCTCCTTGGGACATCTCGGTGCACCAGCCCCGAGCATCAACCCTGGGCTGGCGATTGATTTCACATATGATAATTAACATGTTTCAATGCCATTCTCCCATATCATCCCACCCTTGCCCTCTTCCACAGAGTCCACGAGTCTGTTCTATACATCTGTGTTCCTTTTACTGTCTTGCATGAAGGGTTCTCATTACCATCTTTCTAAATTCCATATATATGCGTTAGTATATTGGAGCCTATTATCCAGAGTGAAGTAAGCCAGAAGGAAAAACAACCAACTACAATTTTAAAAGGTTTTTATTCCAAGCTTCTTTATGGATGTGAGAGAGTTGCAGTTTATGGGAGTTTTTTAATGCTAAGGTCTTAACTAATTTTCCATCAAATTCCATGGGCGAGTTGGTTCCTGTGAGTTTTGCCTAGGCTATTCTTATTTGTAAATGTAGCTCCATTGGCATATTTCTCTAGATGTAATGTCTATGTTTAAGTAATCCAATAGAACCACCCTACATTAGTATATTACTAATTTATAACTGAAATTGGCACAACAATGATTCATGTGCTGTAATATCCATTACTGCTTCCTACGAGCTTTGCAAACCTTATTTTAGGAAGAATTCTGTCTCAATATCCATCACAGTGGATTTTTGCCCTCATTTCCTTAGTATTTATTCTGGATGGTGTTTGTAAGATGACGAGGATCTATTTTGGTTGGGGACACTATTCTCTTCCCAGAGGAGGAAGTGAGAGACCCGGTGCTTTGTCTCCAGCTCCAAAGCTGTTAGACAGATCAGACAGGGCACTCGGTCTGCCAGGCTCCAGGAAGGCTTCTCTCTTCTGATGGAACAGGGAAACAATTGTTACTATTTACAATGGTCCAAATGGAGAAGTATTCTTAGAACAATAAGAAAAGGGAAAGTCGGCCACCAGGCAGGAAAGGAGGCTTTCAAGCCACATCAAGCCTAGAGAATGTGAATGTCTTTTAAATGTAAACAGTTTACCCATAGCACCTCTTCAAATAACAATACCAGGGGTGCTTGCAACGTGCCAGGCGCTTGACACACACTATTATCTCTAATCCCCTAACAACCACACCAGACAAGCATTAATCCAATCTGACACAGGAAGAAATCAAGGCCAAAGAGCTTTTAACAACCACTCCATGGCTGGTAAATGTGGAATTCAACCCCAAACTTGTATCGTACAGCTAATATATATACTCTATCTCACCTCTCTTGTTTGTAAATTTTAAAATAGATGGAAGTTTACAGTTTTTAATGAGTGAATCTATAATCTTCTCACAAAAATCACAAGGTAGCTTTTAGGGCTCCACTGATAGACTGGAATATGTTCTTTTTGAGTTTCTCTGAATCTTGCAGAGACAACGGGAATCAGAAGAAAACTTGCTAAATGCTCTGTGGTAGGGCAGCCTCCTTTGTCACATACATAATTATCCCCGCCTCTATCACTCTCTAGGGCTTTCCTGGTGGTTCAGATGATAAAGACTCTGCCAGCAATGCAGAAGACTCAGGTTAAATCTCCAGTCTCCGGGTCAGGAAGATCCCCTGGAGAAAGGAATGGCTACCCACTCCAATATTCTTGCCTAGAAAATTCCGTGGACAGAGGAGATGGACAGGCTACAGTCCATGGGGTCCAAAACATGACTGAGCAACTAACATTCAGTTTTCATCACTTTCAATCTCTTCAAATGGCCCATGGGATGAATTCTTATTCTGATTATAGTAACTCCACACCTTGAAGATAAATGTATAGATTAGAGATCTATACTCACAATAATCATCATATTAATTTTTAACAGAATGATTGGGTTATATATGGCACAAGTATGATGAAAAATAATTATCTATTTAAAAATATTTGGCCTTCTTTCCATTAGAGATTTAACATGTCACTGAAAATTTCTATAAATGCTAGATCAATGAAGCAAATCTTACTTTAATTGCACATAATTTGCAATAAGTAAGAGGAGAAAATAATGTATCTAAAAGTGAGGTGCTCATTGGAATGTTTTGAATACGGAGTGATACATGAGAATAAGTTAGTATCTGATTTAAGGACTATAACGAACCATGAAAAGTTACTAGGTTTCTAGTTGCTTTAGGTACAATGACAAAATAATTTTATTTTTTTGTTAACTTTTTCATTTGCTCCAATGGGCCCAGGGCCTGCTCTACCCTTAGAGGACAGAGGAAATGTTTGTGTCGTCTCCTTCTCACTGCCTAGCACCACACTCCCATTCAAGGTTTCCTTTCCTTGTCCTCAACTCCTGCAATGGAACTGCCACCAGTTTGGTGAACACCCACTATGTGAAGGGGAAGGGAAATTCATGTTCCCACTAGCTCTTTTTGATAACATTTTCAAGGATTGATTAGCCATTTGTTAGTTACCATCACAGAAAGCAGGATTCTGGACAAACAAGTCGGATGAAACATCAGAGGTCTAGACTGTATGAGAAGATAGAATAGTGAGAGGAAGATGACTGGCATCCTATTGAGGACACTGAACACTAAGAGGCGGATGGAGTGGAATGGGTAGGGAATGAGAAGAAAGAAAGCATTAGAAGAAAAATAATTCCCCAAAAGAAGAGGTGAAAGACTTCCTCATCCTTTTGCCTAAGTTCTCCCAAAGTCTGTATTTGTTTAAATGACCCATCAGACTTTAGCATGACTGCCATTCCTATAGTCCTCTTGAGAGGAAACCTGCTGTGGCCACAGCTGAGGAAGAGGTTACTCTAGGAAGTTCCTCAGGCGTGAGTGGCCATGTTTGCGCCACACTGATGTGCTTCCCACAAGCAACTGGAGCAGGGTTCATGCCTAACCTAGTAATCTAGTCAGACCAACGGACTTCGAGATGGTCTGATGTCAAAAGCTCTGCCCTCTAAGAATAATGATGATTGCTTTTACAACCAATTTATTTTTACTTAAAAGAGCAACTGATAGACCAACTGTGGTTCTTCATACTTTTGTATTTGGCAGACATTTTCTTGAAAATGAACAAAGTGTGTCTGTCATTTCAAAAAAAGACCTGGCAGTATGTGTTGTGAATGATAAAATTTAAACTTTCAAGTGAAAAATAGAGTTTTTGAAAAAGTGTAGCTGCCATTTTGAGCCTGACAGCTTTCCAAAACTTCAACACTTAAAAAAAAATTCTGACATAGCTGATATTAATACATGTGATTTCTGGAATACTGTGTCAACATTTACAAGACACCATATACCTCACTTAACCAAATTATCCAGATGACTAATACTTAATGTTACAAAAACCACAAGTGAAATATTCATTTAAAGTGCAAGGTAGATTAATTTTTTTTTAGAATAGTGAATTTTAATATAACCGAGTAGTCAGATTTCACTGATATGATTTCAAACTCCATGTCACAACTAATCTTTAAGAAACCACCACTTGCTGAGTTTTGGTATTCTATCAAAGAAGAATACCCATAATCATCTGGAAAGAACATTAAAGTGCCCATCCTTTTTCCAAATACTTGTCTGTGTGAGGCCAGATTTTCTTCATGTACTTCAACCCAAACAACATAATGCAACATATTGAATGTAGAAGCAGATATGAAAATCCATCAATTTTTTTAAAGCATACATTAAAATGATCTGTAAAAATGTAAAATATAACTATGCTTCTCCCTAATTATTTTCATTTCACAAAGTATAGGTATTTTTGAGAAATGTTATATATGTTAACAGATAATGAGCTGATTATTATTATGTTAAATGCATTAACAAATATTTTTAGGGCTTCTCAGTTTTAATTCCTGATATAGTAAATAGCAATTGATGTACTCTCAAAAAAAAATATACTTTGGGTTTCTCAATAATTTTTAGAAGAGAACTTAAGATCAAAAAGTAGAAACTACTGCTCTTATTTCCATTTTTTCTTAGAAAAGTTAGGTAACTCTAAAGAAGTACTACATTTATTTTTTGTTGCAAAAGAAAAAAAATCAAATATAAAAAATTCAGAAATGCCCAAAGGGAATTTTTATTCTTAGGCTGAGACCAAAATTCCAAGTTACATATATGAAAAGTAAAATAGACAAAGGCCTCCCTAACCAAAATACTTTCTCAAATATTGATAGCATGTTAGCTAGGAATCCAGCATGGTATATGAATGCAGAGTCAGCTACTAGGTTAGGTTACATTTAAACTAAGACAATAATTGCATGAAAAGATTTAATCATTAAAAATGCAAAAATATCATCTATTTTAAATAAAGTAGGAGAATTTCATATTTTGAAGAAAATATATATTCTTTAATGTCACCAGATTTAGTTATTAAAAACTGGTAATTAAACAAAAATCTTATTTGCATTGTCATATTCATGTGCAATATTCAGATAGCAAAAATAAAGCTAAAATTTTTAAAGTCAGGTACAACAGTTTCTTCAGAGACTTTGGCAGTACAAGAAAGATTATGTTTTGGTGAAGGTGGTAGCTTAAGTTTCAGTAAAATTTTGTTAATTTCAATAAATTTCAGCGATAGTTTCAATTATTGAGCTTCCAGAATGTGTTTCTTAAATGTTACTTTAAATAGGCTATTACCTCTGACTTAAAATACTTTCATCAATAAGATTTTTGTGTATATAGGCATTATAATAAATATCTGATCTGTACCTTTTTGGGTTTTGGTGCCATACTGATTAATATTTTTCACTAAGTAAGAAATGTTGTTGTTCTGTCACTAAATCATGTCTGACTCTTTGTGACCCCATGGACCGTAGCCTGCCAGGATCCCCTGTTCATGGGGTTTTTCGAGGCAAGAATACCAGAGTGGGTGGCCATTTCCTTCTCCAAGGGATCTTCCTGACCCAGGGATAGAACCTGCATCTCCTGCATTGGCAGATGAGTTTTTTATCACTGAGCCACCAGGGAAGCTCAAGTTAGAAATACATATATATTTAAGAACACAGATAATCACACACCAGCAGTAGTTATACTTCTTATACAAGTGAAAAACTGAAATATATTTACAAAGTAGCTGCATTAACCAAATTCAATATAATTTAACTATGAAAGTTGAATCAATGATGTGGTTTTCCAGAAGTTATACCACAGCAGGCAGCAAACTCCTGACTTCCTCTACTACAGCAGAATTCTTTTGGTTTGACATGAAGATACTGCACTATTATTACACAGTCAGATGGCTATATTCACTCACAGCTGTTCTGTTCTTAACCGAGCTACAACAAAATCTTCGTAAGTATGAGACGCTATGAAATCATTGATCTTCACTCATGTTCTTTTTCGCCAGAGCTCCTGAATTCTTTGGGCGCTGAATTCCCCTGATTGTAACCATTACAGTGATCACCAGATGATCCCACCTTGGATCACACCAGTTATTTTATTAGCTTTAGAAATGAAAATGCAAATCTTAAAAACTCAGTGGGTAACTTGAGTGACCTCAGGAGTGTGCTCTCAGAGTCCATTTGAGGAAACCATGCTCCGGATGAAGAAAGCCTTGGCTGGAGCTGCAGGAAGTAGCATGCCTGCAAAGGAGGTGGTCAAGATTGTTTTTATTCCTGACATTGGAAATATCCAAGCTTATCAAAGCTTTCTGAGCTATCAGAGCTAATTGAAGGGCCACAAAATAGAGAAGCTAGTCCTTCAAAGAAGTGCTTTTCTTTATCTTGAGAAAGTGAAATTGTACACATTGATTTCCACTTTCCAAGAAGGAACACTATACCTTTCTCCAGTGAAAATAGGAAGTTTCCCTCTCAAGGACACTTTTACTTGCAAATTTTATATAAAATTACTAGTGAGTATATTTTGGCAACATTTGCCCAATCTAAAATCTAAAGCAGAAGTCAGCAAATTGTACCAACTGTAGTATAATTCAGCCCACTGTCTGTTTTTGTACAAGTGTGAGCTAAGAATGTTTCTTAAAGTAAAGTATTGTCTTAAAAAAAAAAAAAGGAAAAGATAAGCTGAGGAATAAACAGAGAAGGTATGTGGTCTGCAAAATACAAAAGAGTTCTTCTCTGTCCCTTTTACAGGAACGTTTCCAATACCTGCTCTAAAAAATTGCTTACTTTTAAAAGCAGTATCTGTCTTGTCTTGGGGAAAGGTTGACAGTATTCAGTTTCTGTCTCTTTTTCATCTTGATCCTCTTTCATCCTTTACTTTAGCCTTGCTGTCAAATTAAAGGCTTTTATTGAGACTTCCCTGGCAGTCCAGTGGTTGGGACTTTGCCTTCCAGTATGAGGTTGCAAGTTTGATTCCTGGTTGGGGAGTTAATATCCCACATGCCTCTCAGGCAAAAAAACTAAAACATAAAACAGAAGCAATATTGTAAAAAATTCAACAAAGTTTAAAATGGTTATCAAAAAATCTTTTTTTAAAAAAAGACTTTTAATATATTGCTATATATGTTAAATAAATTTCTCCATTCAGTCCTTTATTTTAAAAATAGATGAGAAGGCAATTCATATTAATACTCTTATTGAAACAAACCACTAAAATGGAATCGTCTGTTTTTTCATATGGGCCAGTAATCTTGAGAAAAAGCAAATGTGACCTATTTACCTTAGATGAAAACATTAGAGCAAAACCATTCCTTCTTATCTTCACTATGTCTTCTCATTTTTTTCTTTTTTAATAAAAAAAAGTAGGCCACTAACCTTCTCTAAGTTTAAGAATAACTTGAAGAATGTTTAACCTGTGCTCAGGGTTTCCCACATGGAGTAACTAATTACTAGACCCAGTGAAGGAAAATGGAACATGAACCTCACCTTCTAAATATCTTTTCCCAGGAATTAAAGCATGAATAATATTTGTTTGGTAAAAATCTAAGTGGATTAATACTTCCTAAGCCTTCAGAGAAATTCACTTTCAGAGCTGCCAAAGGGTTTATAAGCTTCATTAACAGTCCATTCTAAGTATGATTAAGTGCTTAGAATATTTTTAAGTACCCAGGAATTAGTTGTTTGATTAATTATTATGGTCTCCTTTACCTGACTCAGAGAACACATTAAAATAGCTGAAGAAATGTCATTAATTACTCACTAAGGAAATAAAATGTGGTGGGTAAGTATCTGGGTTCTATGTCATCTTCAATGGATTATTTAGGAAAGAACATTTGAAACTAAGTCCACAGGAAAAGGCACTGGGACACAGATGCCGCTGAGAGCATTTGGTCCTCAACAGCGAACTTGAAAGGCTAAAGAGAATCATGTTTCCTTCCCTGAAGGCAGATGGGTGCTTATTAAGAGCTTCCTTCAGCAAGAAAGTTAGGATCCCTGCCACATTCTCCACCCCCTCCCAGCCTTGGTTTCTTCCATTCCAGAGTTCTCCACAGGAAGCAGGAAAGAAGCACTCTACGCGGGGGTCCATGGGGCCCCCTCGGCTGCCTGGGGACTCGATCTGCATTCATCTGTGTGGTGCCCTCGGGTCTAGATGGTGAGCCCATGGTCACGCGAGACATCTCTGCTGTTCAGAAACGCTGATCCAGAACTTAGCTCAAGAAGCCCTAGGGGTCGTTAAGGCTGCAGCCAGCTCGTCCTGATATGTTATGCACACACCTCTTTGGGCACTGTTGCCAGAAAACAACTCTGTAAGGACTTTAGGGGCAATCGTGCCCTCAGGAAAAACTAGTAAAGGTCTCAGAGGACAAAGAGGGCACGGCTTCACCAGCCCCAGCAGAACCCTGCCTGCACTCTCCCAGTCCATATCTGCAGACTCAAGGCCTGGTGACCGGGCCCCTGTGACTGCGGGCAGCAGCCCTCCCCGGAGACAAGACTACATACAGCCTGCTTGAGTTTCTCTCTTGGGCACCTCATTGCTGCCCCTCAGCTTCCATTTGGAGCTCCATTCTTTCCCTGACCTCTCAGGCCAGCTTGGACCCGAGTCCTGACAGGCCCAGGTTCTCAGACTTTATCCCTCCAAGTGGTCATGAGTCAGGGCACTGGGATCTCTGGATTCTAAATCACTGCCTCCTGCACAGCCCCCACCCCATGACCACACCCCTACCTTTGCCCCTGTTGGATCTTGATCTCCAGGGCGCTCTGGGAGCAGCCAGCCAGCTTGAAGTCTGAGCTTTGCCCTCGCCCTACAGTTCAGTCTCATCTCCTCCTCAGGCTTAATGACACTTGCTTTGTGTACATACCTTCCAGCTCTGAACTCTAGCTTTGCCTTGACTGGCCTGTTACCTGGACCACAGAGCAAGGCTGGCAAGGATTCCTAACATCAGTCACTTCATGCTTATTCCCCATGTTTGCTGAAGCTATTTGTGTGCTTCCAGATTCCAGGGAATCTCCAGATACAGGACAAGCATTGAAACGAAGGGAAAGAGAGTAATAGGGAGCACTTTGTCCCAGAAAATTTCCCCTGTGAATGCTGGGGGAGGAATTACTGAAAGGAAGTTCTTATATCAGCACTGACAAGTATTCTTAAGGGAAGGGGAGGCTTGGGTGATAGATGAGATGAATGTTCCCAAGAAGTAGAACAAGACTGAATAGTAAGGTCATCTCTTTTACTTGGCTCCTTTCATAGACAAGAAAATGGAGGATCAACAATATAAATTGACTTGACCAATATCACTCTGGTTAAAACAGAGCAAAGTTGGAATAAAAATCTTGCTTCCTGGCTGGTATAGTATTCTCCACCTTCATTCTTTCAACAAGCATTCATTGAGTGTCTACTGTAGGCTGTGTTATTACGATTTACCAATTCTTGGGTATATCATAGGTACTTCCCTGGTGGCTGAGACAGTAAAGAATCTGACTCCAATATAGGAGACCAAGTTCAATTCCTGGGTTGGGAACATCCCCTGGAGAAGGAAATGGCTACCCACTCCATTGTTCTTGCCTAGGAAATCCCATGGACAGAGGAGTCTTGTGGACTATAGTCCATGGTTTTGCAAAGAGTTAGACATTCCTGAACAACTTTCACTTCACTAGAAAGATACAAAAGAAATATAACAAAGAGTAGCCATTTTAAGGGACATTGATCTGGTTTTCAAAAAAGGAAATATTTTAAAATATTAAGTACTTCAAAATAACATAAGGCTATTTATGCTTGTTGGGTAATAGAAATATATGTAATAAATTTTCATGGGAATTCAGAAAGAACAACCATCAAATTGGGCTGTGATTCTCAAGAAAGACATGTTGGATGGTACAGATATTAAACAGAAAGACAAGATAAGATTTAAATCCTTTGACAGGAATGAGAAAGGATTTTTAAGTAGGAGAGACTGAAATTTGTTGATGATTTAGAAGAGAATGCTATATCATTTGTATGGGACACATTATAGAAAGCCTTGGGAAAAAACAATCAAAAGTGTACAGTAGGCACTGGGGAACCATTGAGGTGTTTAGCAGGAGAGTAGCATGCTGTGATTCATGGGGTCGCAAAGAGTCAGACACAACTGAGCGACTGAACTGAACTGAACTGAAGCGAGCAATGATCAGGGTCTTTTTGGATAGCTCAGCTGGTAAAGAATCTACCTCCAATGCAAGAGACCCTGGTTTGATCCCTGGGTCAGGAAGTTCCCAGAAGGGATAGGTTACCCACTCCAGTATTCTTGTCTGGAGAATTCCATGAACAGAGGAACCTGGTGGGCTACAGTCCATGGGATTACAAAGAGTCAAACACACAGTCATTAGCAGAGCAATGCTTTAGGGAGCATTGCTAATCTGGTAAAGCTAGGATGGGAGGCAGGTGGAGTGGAGGGAGAGAATGAGAGCCCAGAATTGGTGACAAGCTACCAGGTCATTAAAATAGCATCTAATTATAGAAGATTCTTATAAAAAGTCAATTATGTCATTTTCAAATACTTAGAATAATGTGATCTCATGACAAAAACAGAACTGTCGCCTTTGGGCCTGACAAATCTGCTGAAGCCTAGAATTTAAATTGTGTGTTTCTATCATGAAACTTTTATAGAAATGGATAAAGGTAATGCTCAAAAATAATTTGTTGTCAGATTAAGCAAACCACTTTCTCCCCAAACAAAACTTTTTATCTATAATTTGTGTTCACATCTCTTTCACAGCTGGCACAAAATTAAACAAGACTAGTTTATACTGGCATAACTAAAAATTCTCCATGAGTGCATTCTAGATTAATAAGCATTTGTTACTCTTTCAGGAGTTTAAAAAACAACAGTGAAAGATAAAAAACTGAAGCTCATTCCCAATTCTGTTACTTCAGGACCAGCTGTTTATCCTTTTCCCATGTCCTTTTTTTCCAGGCTTTGTTCATGTGCTGCTGTGCCTCTTTTTATGATGGTGAAACCATTTATCCATAAAAAGATGTAGTAAAATTGACTACCTTTGTCCTTAACATAATTAACCTGTTGTATTAAATAAGAACTGTTGGTTGGTAGATGGCAATATGAAATGGATGGAAAGTTGGTTTCCCTGGCTCTGAGCTCTTCAAAGTAAAAATCATATGGTTTGGAATCTCATATAGAAAGCCTGTTTAAATACAGCAAAGTACTCTGTTGCTATCTTCTGCTCCAACTAGCTGACTAAATAATGAAGGGCAACAGCTGCAGTACTTTCTTTGTATGTTCCTTGTGTGTCTGTGTTTTAATTGCCAAGTTAGCCACTAATCTCTCTAGCGAGTTAACAGTGTTTATGTCTTATGGAAAAAATTATCTACATCTCTTCATATGGATTTTAAAGAAATTAAACCCTGGTTGTTTATTACTAATATATTTTTGAGATCAAGTCATCATTACTTGAAAAGAATGTTGTAATATTTACTCCATTAATATTTGAATGCAGCTACGTTCAGATTCTAGTTATGGATTGGATTGTGTGTTATGGTTCACTGGTCACCGATCAAGTCATTATCCCCAGTGAACCAGATCTGCTTGCCTGGAGGCAATGTTCTAGGATGTACTACATTTATTCAGAGGTTTTTGGTTTGTTTATTTTAATAATCCTTGTTAGCAAAACCTGAAACTTGAAAGTTGTCCAAATTCACTACCAAAATGCAGCTAGAGCTCCCATTTGGTGGTGAAAGTAGAAAAAGGTCTTGATTCTCAATGACCTTCTGTCTTGATTTACATAAATTTGCATATGCATTATGACCTTCACTTATGAGTTACAGAAGCTGAAATGAAATTAGGTAATATTGTTTTCATCAGTTGAATACATGATATGAAAGTAAAATTAAATTCCAAAAAGGCAAAAATTAATTAAAATGCTTGATATAATTTCATCACAGCAAATGTTCAACACCATTATATCTGCCATGAAGGTTATTTTACTGCAAAAATGATTTTTGTGATATTTTTAAGGAACTAAAATCTATCTTCATAGCTCCAGATTTTATTCCATTAACTGATATTCCATGTGATGCTTATGCCAGAAGATCCAAAGCAAAAATGATTGGTGCAAAATATATAGTTGTTATTATAGTAATGATCTCCACTAAGGATTAAAATGCTCACTATTTTACCTAAAGTTGTGGGGGAGATCAGTATTTCATACAAACACATTTTTGGCCAGAAGTTAATTTTTCTTGTCTCTTAGTTTTTTAAACTAAATGCCCTCTGACAGAAAAATGTTTCTCTGTAATAACTGGTAGTAATAAAATAAATGTATATCAGAAAATTTTCCACAAAGGTTATCTCAGTATATTCTCATAGTCTTGGGAGGTAGTAATTATTGTTATATTTTTTGATGGGTCAGGATATTGAAAGCCAAATGAAATAAAAGTCTTTTTAATTTTTATAACAAGTCAATGGAAAACCCATATTTTGAGTTCATGGCTGGCTTCCCAGTACATTGCTCTTTCCATCAGCCTTGTATATCACGTGTTGATTGCAATGGAGCAAGATTGAAAGTCTCCCAAAAGGTTACCCTAAAATTGTTTTATTGCTTCAGCCAAAGTATTTTGTCATAGTCAAATGCAGTGATTCGTAGTCACGTGCTCACTCTGCATTGGTCCACCAGTGCTTTGCTTAGCACATTTTAAAGCTGTTGCTTGTAAGTGGAAACATGCGCCCTTCCTCATCTACTGAGTATGCTCTGCCCTCACCCAGTATGCTCCCTCTCACATGGACGCTGCCACATCTAATGAGCTTACAATTATTTTTAAACTTCTTTCCATGAGGTGGTATCTGCACACCAGCTGAAGGGGAGAATTTAATCCATCTTGCAGAAGTTAAACCATGGGTCATGTGAAGAGCAGGAGGTGGTAAGAAAGGAATATTTGATGAAACTCTCCATAGAAATGTCAGACTCAGTATCACATTTCTATCTGACTGCAGATTTTAGAGTTCAAAATGTTTGTGCTAGAACCGATCAGTGGAATCAGCTCAAGTTTGGAGAAATATTTCTTCCAGATTAACAAATAAAGAAAGAGAGAGAGTGAAGCAAGAGAGAGAAATAGAGGGAAAGAGAAGAAATGGAAGAAGAAAAGAAAAAGATGAAGAGAAAAAAGAAGGAAAAAAAGGAGGCCAAGTCTTTTAGTGTATGCAAGTTTTCCTGCTCTTAAAATAATAATAATAATAATGGCTTAAATTAATAATAAATTTGGCCACTGAAGATAGTTCTCGTTTTGGTTAAAGAATCAGTAAGCTTCATCTGACCAGTGGGCATAATTGGCAAATTCCTACCAGAGGTTACTAATTACTAATGGGTAAATACTGCTGTGATCAAAGAATCTATATCTATCTATATATATATAAAGTACATTTAATGTATATATTTAAGAGTATATTTAATATATATTCCTATTGAAGAACAACAAAATTACACATGAGAGAACATTTGAATAACTGTCCATATAGTTGTTAGGAGCAGTTGCTTGAGTCCATCTGAGCTAAGAAAGGAACGTTACACTGCTCTGCCCCTCTGCTGACATTTGAAATTTTTTCAGTTTGGGGTTATGACACATACAGGTGGGGCTTCTTTAAATGCTCTCATATCAATCATTGTAGACATATATATTTCTCTTGAAAAATACATGAGAGTAGAATTACTAGGTCATGGCATAGCTGCATGTTTAATTTTATAGGAAAACAAATAGTTTTCCAAAGTGGTTGTAACATTATATACTCCCACCAGCAATGGATGGGAAATGCAATTGCTTCTCAATTCCTCACCAATATTTGAAGTTATCAACTTTTTAATTTCTACTCCTCAGAAATGATATCACACTATGGTTTTAGTTCATATTTCTTGATAACTAAGGATGTTGAACAACTTTTCAAGTACACATTAGACATTGTATATTTTCTTTTGTTAAGCATTCAAGTCTTGTCTCTTTTCCTTTTTAAAAAGCAAAACCAATTAAAAAAAGCAAAACTTTTTGTAGGACATATTTATATTCCATGGATATAAGTCCTTAGTCATCTATATTAAGCCAAGTTAGTGACATCCCATTCTATATTTTTAGAAGGTTTTGATGAGCAAGAGCTTTGAATTTTAATAAATCTAGTCTTATACAAGTACCTCACAGTTCTGATTACTATAGTTTTATAGCAAGGCATGAAATATGATGCATATTTACCTACTTGCTTCTTCTTTTCAAATTTATTTTGACTATTGGTACTTTGAATCTGCACATAAATTTTGGAATCAGTTTGTCAAGTTTGGGGAAAAAAAATCCTCCTTGGACTTTGACTGGGATCATATTGATTCTATAGATCAATTTGGGGAGAATTAAAATCTTAATGATGTCCACTATTCCAGCTCATAAATATGGTGTATTTTTCCATCCTTCTATTAAATAAATCTGTTTTTATTTCTCTCAACAATGTTTTGTAGTTTTTAGTATAATGTATGTAGTCACTCAGTCACATCTGACTCTTTGTGACCCCATGGACTGTAGTCCACGAGGCCCCTCTGCCCATGGGGATTCTCCAGGCCAGATTACTGGAGTGGGTAGCCGTTCCCTTCTTCCAGGGTGTCTTTCCAACCCAGGGATCAAATCCAGGTCTCCTGCACTGCAGGCAGATTCTTTATTATCTGAGCCACCAGGGAAGCCCTCTTGGTACAAAGGTCTTATGTTTTACTTTGGGAAAATTCAGTTATTTGCATTTTATGTTCTTTAATAATATTATAAATGGAATTGCTTTCTTAAATTTTATTTTAAATTATTTTCTATAGTAGATAGCATTGATTTTTGAATACTGAACTTGCATTCTAAGTGAACTTGCTAAGTTTGCTTTAGTTCTAGCAGCATTTTTTTTTTCCTTTTGAGGAATCCTTTAATATTTTCTACATGTCATCTATAAATAAAGATAGATTTATGTGGTAGTCACACAGTCATGTCCAGCTCTTTGTGACCCCATGCAGTGTACAGCCCACCCGGCTCCTCTGTCCATGGAACTCTCCAGGCAAGAAAACTAGAGTGGGTAGCCATTCACTTCTCCAGGGGCTCTTCTCAACCCAGGGATCAAACCCAGGTCTCCTGCATTGAAGACAGATTCTTTACTATTTGAGCCACAAGGGAAGCCCGATTTTATCATAGGGGATTTAAAAATTATGAGTTCAATTTGTACACCAATAAGATCATTTTTACCACTGATGATGCTATTAACCAGGCTTTCCTGGTAGCTCAGATGGTTAAGAATCTGACTGCAATGCAGGAGACCCAGGTTCTATCCCTGAGTTGGGAAGATGCCCTGGAAAATGGAATGGCTACCCACTCCATTATTCTTTCCTGGAAGATTCCATGGGCAGAGGAGCCTGGTGGGCTACAGTCCACGTGGTTGCAAAGAGTCGGACACAACTTAGCAACTGAGCATACATGCATTCTACATATATATTAATATTGTACTCCATGACAGTGCTGGTAGTATCTCACTGTATGAATTCACCTACCGATGGACAGTCAATTATCTCTACTTTTATTATCCATGAATAATGTTGTTATAACATTCGTGTAAAAGTCTCTATGTGAACATACATTTAATTTCTCACTTGAGTGCCTAGAAATGGCATTGCTGAGTTGGATAATAAATGCATGTTTAAATTTGACACAGCCACACTGTCCTCCAAAGTGACTGTAACATTTTTCGTGTCCACTGCATGAGAGGTCCAGTTGCTCTACATTTCTCGTTGGCACTTGGTATTGCCAGTCCTCTTATATTTAGCCATTTAAGTGAGCAGGTAGTGGAATCTCACTGTGGTTTTAACTTGTTTCCCTGAAACGACTAGAGACGTTGAGTATACTTTTATATGCTTATCTGCCATCTGTATATCTCCTTTTGTGAGGAATTTGTTCAAATCTTTTGCCAAACTTTTCATTGTGTTTGTCTGCTTGCTATGGGATTATAGGAATTCTATATAGATTCTGGACACAAGTCCTTTGACAGACATATGCTTTGCAAGTATTTTCTTTTAGTCTACAGCTTGCCTTTTTATTTCCTTCAGTCAGTACATCTTTATGAGAGCATAAATTGCATAAGGTTTTAATTTTGTTGCTGTACATTTTATCAGTGCGTCCTTTACAACCAGTACTTTCTATGATCTATTTAATAAATCTTTGATTAACTCAATATCACAAAGATTTTCTCCTATTCATTTATCCATTAGTTTTATTACTCTTGTACTGTGTTCTAAGATCCATTTAATTCATTTTTGCTTATAATATGTGGCAAGGATCAGGGTTAAATTTTTAAATCCATAGAGTTATACAATTAGTTCAACACATTTATTTAAAAGGTTATCCTTCTTATATTGACTTACCTTGGCATCTTTTTTGAAAATCCATTGATCATGTTAGTGTCAGTCTAGTTCTGAATTCTAATCATTCCATTGTCTAACTTTATATCAGTACCATATTATCTTGAGTACTATAGCTTTATAATAAATTTTGAAATTAGGTAGTATAAGTCCTCTAGCTTCACTCTTTATAAGTAAAGTCTGATCTCCTTAATATATAGTAGCTCTTAGAAATCAAGATTAAGAAACCACCAATCATAGAAATTAGCAAAGGGCATGAACAAAAAGTTCACAGAAAAATAAATTCAAATGTCTCTGAAAGTTATGACATATGTTATCACATTTATAATGAGATCAAATATTAGAACTATTCTAAGATAACATTTGGATTAGACAAATCCAGAAGTTTGACACACTGTCTTGGCAAAGATGTAGAGAAACAGGCACTCTCATATTTTATTAAAGGGAGAAAAAATATATAATTCCTTAAGGAAAGGAGACTGGAAATATCAACATTACAAATGCATTAACTCTTTAAGTTAGGAAACCAGATACCAGAATCTAGCTTTAATTACACCTGTACTCAAGCAAAAGGAAGGCCTTCCCATTTGGCACTAGTGGTAAAGAGCCCAGCTGCCAATACAGGAGACATAAGAGACACAGGTTTGATCCCTGGGTTGGAAGATTCCCTGGAGGAGGGCATGGCAACCCACTCTAGTATTTTTGCCTGGGAAATCCTATGGACACAGGAGCCTGGTGGGCTATAGTCCATAGGTTTGCAAAGAGTTGGACATGACTGAGGCAACCCAACATGTACATGTACCAAAGGAGAATAGAATATGCAAAAGGATGCTTCTTGCAGCATTGCTTGTAATAAAAAAGGTTAGAAACTATGCAAGAGTACAGTGCCTGGGAGACTGGTTAACTAAAATGAAAACATTTGCATATTGAAATATTATGCAGCTGTCAAAAAAACGAGGAAGATTTCTACATATTGCTTTGGGGAAACCTATATATTAATTAACTAATTAATTAATCATATATAGGTATTAAATATTTAATATTTACCTATATATAATTAATTAGTTAATTTTTGGCTGTGTTGGGTCTTCATTGCTATACATGTACTTTCTCTAGTTTCAGCGAGCAGGGGTTACTCCCTACTTGTGATTCATGGGCTTCTCACTGAGGTGGCTTCTCCAGTTGCAGAGCACATGTTATAGGTGTGTGAGCTTCAGTAGTCTGAAGGTTTGAGGAATTAGTTGCTCTATGGCTTGTAGGATCTTCTCTGACCAGGGATCCAACCTGTGTCCCCTACATTGGCATGTGGATTCTTAATGACTGGAAAACCAAAGAGGTCCTCTATAATATATTTTTAAATGAAAAAAAAAACAGCAAAATATAGAATAAGCTTGATCTTTCATATCAGAAATAGAAGTATGAGAATATTTACTCATATATGCATAAAAATATAAAGCTAAACAGAATAAAAGGTAAACAGAAATTCAGTGATAACTTATAGTGAGGGGGGAGAAAGTGGTGGATGCGGATGGAGAGAAGTGATACTACCCAATGCACTTTGTGTAGTTTTGATTTTTAAGCCATGTTCAAATAAAATTTTTTGAAAAGAAAATAAACTCAAGGAGACACAGAGAAATATTATAAGAATGTTGTAATATAATAACATACTCAAGCTTCTGCCTTGCTAGATGTGGTTTGGTGGAGTGGAAGCACGTGGGGAAATCTCGCCTACCAGAAAGGTAGGGCAGGGGCTAGGGAGCTTGGTGTTCACAGGGGTGGTGTCCAGGCACCAACCAGTTGGAGCATTAGCTCATTTTATCTTGGCCCCATGCATGGCCTGATTCCACTCATTGTCTTGGCTCTCTCCAGTGGTAACTCCGGTCATGGAATTGTCCTGGGAAAAGAAGTAATAGGTTATACAGACCAGCTTCCTCTCCCTGTAACCTGGCTCTATGAAGGTCCCGGGGAAACATTAGCAAGTGTTTCCATCACTTTTCTGTGAAAGGCCTTTCTATAATTACCTTCTGTCTCTCAGGAAGACAGTTCCATTACACCTAATCTAAATTTGGGTTTCCTAGTTCCATTGCATATCTTATGAAAATAGTTTGAAAAATGCAAATAGTCATTCTCTCCACTGATGATTCAAGGACGCAAAGATTCTGAACTGATTCTTCTAACCAGAGCTTAAGTTGGATATGGATACATGCTCTCAACCATTTCCCTTGGTAAACTCAGAGGTACGGGGCAGGGGGGATGCCCTTGCTGCTTGCTCAAGCAGGCTAATCTTTCTGGGCATTCAAACTCAACAGTCACTGCTTCTGGAGTCTCCCTTCAGCTTTGACCCCAGTATCACCTTTTAATAGGCCATACCTTCTATTATTCATAGCAGTGGAGGACTGCACTGGAGTTGACAAAATGTACAACTATCCCAGGATGAGGAATGAATGCACCTGAGGCCAGATAAAAAAAGTGCCATCTGCCTGGACTCACACTGTATAGCAGAGAAAGGACAGCCATTGCCCTTCCCTTCCTCTTTATGTACCATGATTTGAAGGGAACTATGAGTAATACACATATGTCCCCTGTGCAAATCTGAAGGCAATTGGTTTAGGTGATGTGAGTGTGACCAACACAAAAGACAGGAGTATTATCTTTATGGACGTTCCCTCAGTTAAGTTCAGTTCAGTTGCACAGTCATGTCTGACTCTTTGTGACCCCATGGACTGCAACATGCCAGGCTTCCCTGTCCATTACCAACTCCCAGAGCTTGCTAAAACTCATGCCCATTGAGTTGGTGATGCCATCCAACCATCTCATCCTCTGTCATCCCCTTCTCCTCCCACCTTCAATCTTTCCAAGCATCAGGGTCTTTTCCAATGAGCCAGTTATTTGCATCAGGTGGCCAAAGTATTGGAGTTTCAGTTTCAACATCAGTCCTTCCAATGAATATTCAGGACTGATCTCCTTTAGGATTGACTGGTTGGATCTCCTTGCAGTCCAAGGGACTCTCAAGAGTCTTCTCCAGCATCACAGTTCAAAAGCATCAATTCTTCAGTGCTCAGCTTTCTTTATCTCACATCCATACATGACCACTGGAAAAACCAGAGCTTTGGCTAGATGGATCTTTGTTGGCAAAGTAATGTCTCTGCTTTTTAATATGCTGTCCATGTTGGTCATAGCTTTTCTTCCAAAGAGCAAGTGTCTTTTAATTTCATAGCTGCAGTCTCCATCTGCAGTGATTTAGGAGCCCCCAAAAATAAAGTCTCTCACTGTTTCCATTGTTTCCCCATCTATTTGTCATGAAGTAATGGGACCAGATACCATGATCTTAGTTTTCTGAATGTTGAGTTTTAAGTCAACTTTTTCACTCTCCTCTTTCACTTTCATCAAGAGGCTTTTTAGTTCTTTGCTTTCTGCCATAAGTGTGGTGTCATCTGCATATCTGAAGTTATTGATATTTCTCCCGGCAATCCTGATTCCAGCTTGTGCTTCATCCAGCCCAGCATTTCACATGATGTACTCTGCATATAAGTTAAATAAGCAGACTGACAATATACAGCTTTGACATACTCCTTTCTCGATTTGGAACCAGTCTGTTGTTCCATGTCCAGTTTTAACTGCCCCTTCTTCACTTGAATATAGATTTCTCAGGAGGCAGGTCAGATGGCATGGTATTCACATCTCTTCCAGAATTTTCCACAGTTTGTTGAGATCCACACAAAGGCTTTGGCGTAGTCAATAAAGCAGAAGCAGATGTTTTTCTGGAACTCTCTCATATTCTCTTTTTTGATGATCCAATGGATGCTAGCAATTTGATCTCTGGTTCCTCTGGCTTTTCTAAATCCAGCTTGAACATCTGGAAGTTCAGAATTCACGTACTGTTGAAGCCTGGCTTGGAGAATTTTGAGCATTACTTCACTAGCATGTGAAGTGAGTGCAACTGTGAAATAGTTTGAACATTCTTTGACATTGCCCTTCTTTGGGATTGGAATGAAAACTGACATTTTCCAGTCCTGTGGTCACTGCTGAGTTTTCCAAATTTGCTGGCATATTGAGTGCAGCACTTTAACAACATCATCTTTAAATATTTGAAGTAGCTCAACTGAAATTCTATCACCTCCACTAGCTTTGTTCATAGTGATGCTTTCTAAGGCCCACTTGACTTCATATTCCAGAATTTCTGGCTCTAGGTGAGTGATAACATCAGCATGGTTATCAGGAGCAGAAGGTATTAAGAAGTGGCAAGAATACACATAAGAAGTATACAAAAAATCTTCATGACCTTCCTTCAGGACAAGTGAAAAGAGGAATAGAAGCTCTTCCCTAAGCACTTGGATAGGAGACCAAGAGAATAAAGAGGGAAGGGCAATGAAAATATATGTGTAAGTCATGCTTATAAGGTCTCTCTACCACACAGTTTACACAGCCTATAGCTCCTTGCTACTTAAAATGTGGTCTACAGACCAGTAGCATCGACATCACTAGGGAGCTTGTTAGAAATGCAGAGTCTCAGGCCCTCCCTCATTCCCTCTGGATGGGAATCTGCATTTTAAAAAGATCTTTAGGTGGTTCAAATGCACATTAAACTTCAGAAATGCTCTTCTGACCTGCAGATGTAAGCAGAATTGTATCTCCTTCTCACTTGATCTCTTGCTTTCAGCTACTCTTCCCCTGTACTTGAGACACCTCCAGGCTTGGAGTCTGAATGAACTCAACAGGTTCATTCAGAAAGATGCATGTTCTGTATGGGACCCACTGAGGTGATGGGATGGGATATACCTCCCTTCCCCTGCCATCCTGTCCACTTGCTTGGCCCAAAGCAGAAAGATTATATGTTTTTTTTTTCTCCCTTTTATTGTTTTTGCCATACAATGTCATGATATCACCATGGGTTTACATACGCTCCCCCTCCAGAAACCCCTCCCTCCCCCCTCCCTCCTCCCTCCCCCCCGGGAAATCTCGATGCACCAGCCCCGAGAATCAATCCTGGGCTGGCGATTGATTAGACATATGATAATTAACATGTTTCAATGCCATTCTCCCATATCATCCCACCCTTTCCCTCATCCACAGAGTCCACGAGTCTATTCTATACATCTGCGTTCCTTTTGCTGTCTCGCATGTTGGGTTCTCATTACTGTCTTTCTAAATTCCATATATATGTGTTAATATACTGTATTGTTGTTTTTGCTTCTGGCTTACTTCACTCTGGATAATGGGCTCCAGTTCGGTCCATCTGAGTAGAATTGATTCAAATAAAGCAAACATCTATATTTTTCAAATCAAGGACAATGTTAGAAGTATCTCTAAACTGGTAAAGTTGAAACTCTCACCTTCTTAAACCACACCCCTTTCAAGATCCCTCATCTATAATTCCATCCATCTCCCAGGACACTGCGGCAGAGGGTTCCCCTCACTTCCTCTTCACACTGTCCTCCTTATCCCCTTGCAATGAGTCAGGTCTGTGATATTCTTTCTACAGTTGTGAATTTCAGCTCACCTGTGAGAGATATGGGTAACTCAAGGTGCCCATGTCAGTAGTGGAGATGAAGCTTCCTGATCCAGTTTGTGGCTCCACTTCCACACCAGCATGAGATGTAAACAGATGGGTCCTTGTTGAAATAGCCCATCATAGTGTGATGAATACGAGCAAAGCGTGGAGCTGGATTCCCTGTGTTCTAATCCTGGCTCTCTTTAGAACAGCACCTGGTAACATTGAATAAGTATCTGCTATCATTTTGTGGTGGAGAAGGAAATAGCAACACATTCCAGTATTCTTGCCTAGAGAATTCTGTGGACAGAGGAGCCTGGTGGGCTGCTGTCCATGGGGTCGCACAGAGTCAGACACAACTGACGCAACTTAGCATGCATGCATGCATTGGAGAAGGAAATGGCAACCCACTCCAGTATTCCTGCCTGGAAAATCCCAGGGACAGAGGAGCCTGGTGGGCTGCCATCTATGGAGTCACACAGAGTCGGACACGACTGAAGCAACTTAGCAGCAGCAGCATCATTATGTGGGTGGGTGCAAATAATTTCTGAAATTATTCAGAATACTTGTATCTTGTGAATGTAAAGAGCAGTTTGTCTTGATTAGTTTAGAGCCTGATATAGATTAACAGGAAGGAAAAGTGACATTTATGCCAAGACCACTTGTGCTGGGCAAAGGGAAAAGTCAAGATTTCTTGGTGTTTCTTCCTCAGTCTCAATCTCCTGACTTCACACATAGGTTTACTGGATCTGAACATCCTGAATTGCTCAGAAAAAATGACACTGCATTCCCAGTGTTCCAGTTCTCCATTATTTCACTTGACTCTCACATCACTCTTTTCTTTTTGCAAATATTTGTCATATGGGGCATTATTGTTAATTTCCTTCTTTAACATGATGGTGGAATGGAGAAATTAGCATGGAATGATTCCCATATAATTGTGTAACTATAATAAATAGAATTAAGGACTCAAATGAGCTTAATACAGATAGGTAGAGAATTTTAGCATCGGCACTTCTCTTTTTAGCAACATGCTAACTGTATTAAGGTCCTTTTTGTTCAGAGGTACTCAGAATAGTTCCCAATAAATTCGGATCATTGAGAGCAACAATCCTGAGTGACTAGATGTTCTGTGTAGTGAGTCAGCCCTGTGGTGGCGTCCTGCACTGTGTATCTGTTAGTGTGGCTCTAGGAATCATTGCCAAGCTGGTTAATTTGGTCCAGATATTAATTAGATGGGAATTCTATTTTGAAAAATGCTGAAGCTTACAAAAAAGAGAAATGTCTTTACGATCATATCAGGTGGAATTTCTGTGTAGGTTTAGAACATTTCTAGATTTTCTATGAAATTTACAAAGTTATTTTTATTTTTTTAAGTGGTAGAGTAATGAAGAGCTAAAGGATTTTTTATATAATTATGAAAATTCTTTATTAGAAGAAACTTAAAAGATCACTTACTGAAACATTTCATAAAATGTTGCCACCCTTGATGGAGATTATTCTGTGATAAAGCTGGGAAATATATAGCCTCAGGAGCTAAATGAACTGGGGCTTACATACCAGCCAATACTTCCTGGTTAATGTTTGACCTCAGCTAGGCTGAGTAATTTCTATTAGACTCAGTTTCCTCATCCACAAAAAATGGTACATAAAACCTACCCTAGAGGTATTGATAATGATTAAATGGATAATATATATAAAACACCTAGCACTATGCTGATGTTTGTCTTGATAAATGCCATAGAAAGCATCCAACCATAGTAAGTGCCCAATAAAATTCATAAAAGCAAAACCCTACCAAACTCAGTTCAGTGAGATTTCTTCTTGTCTACCTACTTTGAAGAGTTGCTGTTAGGGATAGATTTATAGTATCTAAAGCACCTATCACAAGGTGGATGCTCGATAGGTTATAGGAATTATTAATATTTCTTGATGAACATTCTACATCTTTCACTGAATCATCAAATATTATTACTGTGTGCCAGTGCTCTAAGGAAACCCAATGAATAACACATTGGTGTTTTCTGTCCAAGTGTGGAGGCAACTTATTTGAAGTGCTTTGAGTGGGACAGGCAAGAGAGGCCAGGAGTTCGAGGCAGGTAACAGGTAGAAGATGATGGTGGCATTGACCGAGTGAGAGCAAAACAAGGACAACAATTGGGCTTTGGGATAAGGGTATTAGGAGGAATTAAGAGTTGTATTCTTCACATATTGAGATGCTCATGAAATATTCAAGAGAAAGGTCACAGAGATGGTTGAATAAATGAGATTAGAGATGATATTTGGCTAGAGAAAATAATGGATTATCACATGTTCATGGTATTCAGAACAATGGAACTCAATAAAGAGCTGAAAAAAGTTGTGTAGAAAGAAAAGACTCCTGCAAACTGAAATTTGAGGAGCTCCAACATTTAGAACTTCATGGAAGAGAGGAGATCAATAAAACCCCAGGAAGTCAATGTCATTGTTGGATGGCTTAAATGTTTAAGATGTTTCATTTTGAACCTACTCCTTTGGAATTTCAAAATATTGGCCTTTTAAGAACAACATAGAGCAGGTCTTTTCTTTCAAGTAGATGAGGAAGGCTCCATACATGTCTACTGGACTTTTCTTCTTTAACCTGAAAGTACTCACATGTCCTGGAACATGACTCAGGAGCAGATATCACCCAAACTCTATTCTCCCAGCTTGACCAGCTAGCCACCTGCAGGACTCCTAAGCAAATACAGAGTGAAATGGAATAAAAGGAAAACAGATAAATTACTTTCAAAATCCACTGCTGTAGTCTTAATGAATCATGACTGTGGTTATAGCTAACAGAGCCGTTGTATAAAGCATGGAAATAATCTTAAAAAAAAACAAGCCTAAGAGGGCAAACTCTAAAGTCAGTTGTGCTTCCAGCAGCTTTAAAAATATGGAGTGAGAAGGCATGCTCTGGCGATAGAGAAACAACTACAAACCAGCTGCACTTCTGCTGGAATTAAGATAACAGTTCACATTTCTTCCTTGAGTTCATGACACCAGCTAACTCATACATCTCTGCCTGGTCCTTGTTTTGCTTCCCATTTCAGAACTCCAATTTATTGCATTTGTTACTCAGCTGTGTGAAATTATATTCGGACATACATTACTTGACATCACCCCAAGCTCTGTCCTCCACGCTTTATTTTGCAAACAATATTTATCTACTATTTCTTTGGTATTTACCCCAGGTTGTGGTCTTGCTGTATTTTGATATATCTAGAGAAAGCCATATGCAAAACCAGGTATTATTGGTAAAAACTCCAGCCATTAGGCAAAAATAAGATTTTCTTCTTTTTGCTCTGTGTAGAACTCGAGATTTATCTGCATTGGATTTTTCAGACACCTCTGCATATTTAACAGTGCTGTACTACCTACTGGGGCTTCCCTGGTGGCTCAGAAGGTAAATTCTTAACCAAGAAGCAATGACTAGCCAAGTCAGACCATTTAACATGGCAGGACAGTGAAGTGTGATCTCCGTCTACATACTAAGTTTCTGACCAGGTAGCTGGTTGAAGTGGTTCTGCTCATGATGCCATGACTCAGAGCTGAATTTACTGTGCTTTGTGATGCTAACAATCAATCACCCAACAATAGAACCATAACCTGGGATGCCTTAACCTGGGAAGAGTTGTGGCTCTTCCTACCACTTTTCTAAGGCTCACTCCCTCATCGGCAATGCCTCCCAAGGACATCTTCTACCTCCTTGTGTCCCAAGCAGTAACTTTTCAAATAATAATTATTATCATTCTGATAATATCGTTGTTGTTGTTTTTTAGTCACTAAGTTGTGTCCAACTCTTTTGCCTGGACTGCAGCCCTCCAGGCTTCTTGGTCCAGGGAATTCTCCAGGCAAGAATACTGGAGTGGGTTGCCACTTCCTTCTCCAGGGGATGTTTCTGACCCAGGGATCAAATCCATGTCTCCTGCATTGTCAGGTGGATTCTTTACCAAGCCACCAGCCATTATTATTATCAGAATAAATCAGAAATAGGTTTTAAAATGTGATATGTGTAGGCTATTCTTTAGGAGATCCTCATTCAGTAGATCTCAGGTGGAGCCAGAACTCTACACTTTCTGAAGTTCATTCTAAAGCTTTCTGAACCAGAGTGACCAAGTTTGTAAACCACATTTCTAAAGAATCCAAGTCAGAGGCATACGGTTATGGCTTTTTGGGTCATGTCTTCTCTCTGGTCTCACTCTGTCTGGTTACAGCCATCCAGTAGCTGTGTTCGACAGTTTGTTCCTACTCTGACCATTACTGTTCTGATTCTCAGGTCTTAATGGTCTTACTGGTTACTCCAGATTCTCTGATCCCAATAATCCTTTTGATTCCTTGTCCTCATTCACTGAGAAGATCTCAATTTGGCTTCTGTGGCTTGATACAAGAATAGGTGGCAGAGACAACACTCATCAAATATCCATGCACTCCAAAGAGTTCCCAGCTCTCCAGCCCTCTATTATGTTACTAATCTTACCTAAGGGATTGGGAGCAGTAGAGACACATATAATTTCTGGGATTATGGTCTTAAAGGCTGGTGTGAGTTTACCTGCCTCTCCTCCTCTATAGGAACAAACTTGGAATTCGCATAGTGAGATGGCGTCCTCACAAGATGGCTGAGTCATGGATGAAGCGGAGTCTCTGCCAGTCTCCAACAGCCTCTATGGGCGCAGTAAAGAAGCGTTTTGTTTTGTTTTTTTTGCTGTACCACATAGATTTCAAGGTTGATTTGCTACCACAGCATAGCCAATCCTATCCAGGACTAAACAGAAAGTGCAACTTCTGGGTAAAGTTGCTGCCAAAAGAACTGAACTCAAACTATTATGATCCATCTGCTTAATTTCTTGTTTCTTTCCCTTCCAAACAGCACACTGGAAGCAGCCACTGAGCACTACAGAGGGCAAGTCGTGCTGGTTACATGAGATGAAACAGTTGTGCTTAACCGTGAAAAAGATGTAGTTCCCATTTAAACGTGACTGACATTTCAGAAAAATAATTTTCAATCATCTTTAGTCCCTTTAACATTTTCCTTAACTCTTATACATCCTGTACCAAAGGTGACAAACTCAGGTAGGAAATTAAAATGTATACAATAGGCAGATATAAAATAACAGGCAATGGTATGGCCTCACACTTGGAACAGAACAAATAGGAGGCTTGACCACCTAAATGTATTTCAAGCAAATCAAAGAAAATAATAGCTTCAACTTAAATAAGAGGCTGCAGTATAGCCTGAATTTGTAAATTCCCCTTGTAACTCTTGTCAGGTCTAAGAGTCATTTTCATACTATACATATGAAAAATACTATGCAGCTATTGAAAAAATGTGATGTGAAAGAACAACAGTTGGTAGAAAAATTATATATATATGTATATGTGTTGCATTAATTGCTCAGTTGTGTCCAACTCTTTGCGAATCCATGGACTGTAGCCCACCACGCTCCTCTATCTATGGGATTTTCCAGGTAAAAATACTGGAGTTGGTTGCCATTTCCTCTCCAGGGGATCTTCCCAACCCAGGGATCAAACCCAGATCTCCCACACTGCAGGAGGATTCTTGACCATCTGGGCCACCAGGGAAGCCCATATATACAGACATAGACACATAAATATTTAAATTTTTAAAAGAATGAAATTTTGCCATTTGCAGCAACATGGATGGACTTGCAGGGCATTATGCTAAGTGAAATAAGTCAGAAGGAGAAAGAAAAATACTATATGACATCACTTATATGTAGAAACAAAAATAGAACCAACTAGTGAATATATCAAAGAAGAAGCAGACTCACAGATATAGAGAACAAACTAGTGATTACCAGTGGGGAGGGGGCGATGGGGAGGGGCAATATAGGGGTAGAGTATTAAGAGGTACAAGCTATTAGGTAGAAAATAAGCTACAAGGATATATTGTACAACAGGGGTACAGTCAGTATTTCATAATAACTGTAAATGAAACATAACCTTTAAAATTGTGAATCACTCTATTGTACATGTATAACTTATATAATCTTATACATCAACTGTATTTCAATAAAAAATTACATGTTATACTATGTTACCAACTTTGTAGAATAAAAATGTGTAGAAAAAAAAGGCTAAAGGGTACCTGTTAATATTCACTCCTAGTCAAAAGAATAGATATCACTGAGTTGTAGGATTATGGGTCATTTTTACTGACTTTTTTTGTGTATTTTCCATCTCTTTTAAAACAAACACATTATTTTAGTCATCAGGAGAAATAATGTTGTTTTAAAAATCCATGTTTAGGGGCTTTTTGGGTTGCTCCCATGGACAAAGGAGCCTAGTGGGCTACGGTCCACAGGGTCGCAAAGAGTAGGACATGACTGAAGTGACTTAGCACACACTGGTGGCTCAGTTATGAAAAGTCCACCCACCAGTGCAGAGGATGGAGTTTCAATCCTGGGTCTGAGAGGATCCCATGTGCCTCAGAGCAGCTGGGTCTGTGTGCCAAAACTATGGGGCCTGTGAGCCACAACTACTGAAGCCCACGAGCCCTAAATCCCTTGCTCCTTGACCCGAGGGGCCACCATAATGCAAGGCCTGTGTACCTCAGTGCAGAGTATCCTCTGCTCGATGCAACTAGAGAAAAGCCTGTGCAGCAACAACGACCTGCACAGCCCAAAATAAATATTGTTTTTAAAAAATCCATATTTAGGAATAAAAGGAGCAAATATATAAATTCTCATTAGATAAGAGAACTTCTAATGTTTTAATGCTAAGTATGTAATTTATAATATAGTGTGTGTGGTGTATTTTAAGCCTAGCAATAGTTTTACTAAATTATATGAAAACTAACCCGGAACTGCCATTCATTTACAAATTCTAGTTAACTGAAAACATCCATCTCTATTATCCTTTACATATTTCAGAAAGAAATTACGCCCATCTTAATGATCCTCATAACTATCTTGCAACAGACAACCAACTGCAACTGAAAAATACACCACCATGGGCACAAGTTGTAACAGGCAATGAAAAATTGCCTATAATTATAATTACAGCTACCCAAAGAATGCAAATAATTAAGAAGAATTTTTGTTCTCCAAGTTTTGTTCCACTGTTTATTCATTGGAAAGGCTTGGCAGTTGCAAGTTCACAACTTTCCTGAGACTGGTTCATTAAACTCTAATCTGATTAGGGCTTTTTGTTTCTTTGTTCTCTGTGTCCTCAGGTGGCGATTTTGGCTGAACATTACAAATTTTTGCCCCATGTCAGGTACAGAAACATAACTTTGCCTGTGTATTACATAATTGGGACACAATTTTCAGGCTTCAATCTAAAAGGCAACTCTACTCAACAGAGTTCTATTTCTATCCAAAACATCTTCAACAAATAAATCTTGTTGTATATGTAACAAAACACTACACATGCATTTATGTGTGGATAGCCAGATGTGTCTAATTTCCCAAAGCATTTACCAGTTACACAAAACTTGCTTTTTAAAAATTTATTTTAAAACTATCCTAAATGTTATTTATCTCAAGAAATTCAAGATTGATTTCATGAAATTTAGAATCAGATAGCAAGATGGGTGGAAAACATGGTAAGGGAGATAACTTGTCAGGAAAAGGGAGTACAACCTAGGGACGAATCAAAAGGAGAGAATCACAAAACTATCCGGAAAAGGCTTTCCATTAGAAATGTAATAAGGACCCAGCAAAATCTTTAATGGTATTCCCAGACAGGTGGCACTAGTGGTAAAGAACCTGCCTGCTAATATAGAAGACGTAAGAGACACAGGGTCAGGAAGATCCCCTGGAGAAGGGAATGGCAACCCACTCCAGTATTTTTCCCTGGAGAATCCCATGGACAGGGGAGCCTGGTGGGCTACAGTCCATACAGTCGCAAAGAGTCAGACATGACTGAAGCAACTGAGCACAAAATTTTCAATAATGAATAGCAATTATGAGTCATCATGCTATGCTGGTGGGCAGAAAAGATTGTGGGAGACTGTGGGATGTTGTAACCCAACAGTCACTGTGGATTTTACCCTATCAGTCAGTCAGTTTAGTCACTCAGTTGTATCCGACTCTTTGTGACCCCATGGACTGCAGCATGCCAGGCCTGCCTGTCCATCACCAACTCCCAGTGATGAGTCAAATGAGTCAGCTCTTCGCATCAGGTGGCCAAAGTATTGGCGTTTCAGCTTCACCATCAGTCCTTCCAATGAACACCCAGGACTGATCTCTTTTAGGTGGACTGGTTGGATCTCCTTGCAGTCCAAGGGACTCTTGAGAGTCTTCTCCAACACCACAGTTCAAAAGTATCAATTCTTCAGCACTCAGCTTTCTTTACAGTCCAGCCCTCACATCTATACATGATCACTGGAAAAACTATAGCCTTGACTAGATGGACTTTTGTTGGCAAAGTAATGTTTCTGCTTTTTAATATGCTGTCTATGTTGGTCATAACTTTCCTTCCAAGAAGTGAGCGTCTTTTACCCTATAGGCATAAATAAACAAATGTCAGAAAATTTTGACTTTAATGAATGCATTCAGAATTTTATAATCAAAAAAGCACTTAGAAAAGACAAGTTGTTCTGCTAGACTTGTACATTTTAAGTTATATAAAAAATAAAATTGTATTTTTATGTGTTTAATAGTATAGGAGATCTAAAAGCCTTATTCTGGTTCTGGAAAAAATTCAGGTGAATATGGAATAAAAATGAAGACATGTATCAGGGTAAAAACCTAGACTTTAGCATATTCTGCATGAGATATGAGTCTCAAAAGAGCAGGGTAGGCATAAGGCTCTAGAAAGTTCTAGAACAGTGGCTTCTGAGGGTGTGGTCCACTCTCAGATTTAGTCTACAGTCACCTTTCCTGACAGCAAGCCACCATCTGGACACCCAGCTTTCAGTTCCTAGAGTAGCAGGTAGTTTAAGGGAGACACATGTTACATTAGGAGAGGTTCTAATTGCCGTTGGTGTTGTAATATTTACACTGTTGTAGGTGTTTGGTTCTTTTTTTAGGAGGTGAATATGAAACTCATCTGCCAGACTGGCCATCAACCTGTGAATGATGGGCCGCACCATATGATCAAAACAGGCATGATGACAGAGTCTTGAATTTGGTCTGTGGAAGATCTCCTCCTATCTGTAATGACACCAAAATGAAATGTCTTCAGTTGAAAAGAACCAATGAATTGTATTTTAAAATCTACAGAAACACACTGGTGTCCCCCATCACTGTAATATGACTCCAGCTTCTAAGTTTGTGACACTGTGAAAGAAACAGAAAATCCATCTCTTTCTTAAGCTTCAGATGACTGGGGACTTGAAGAAGGATCAAAGAAACCCTTCCAGGCTCTCTATTTTTTTAGTTTTTGGTACTTAACATGCACTCCTAACATTAATAAGCTTAGTTCCATGATGCACCTTCTGGGCCAAAAGATAAGATTTTCTTTCCCCTAAATCACATTTTCTCAAATATTTTTCAAAGCTGAGGTATAAGCCTTTTAATAGAATTATGCAAATTTTGCCCTAACTCCAGATGTTTTCGGAACTAAATGCCTCTTTGAAGAGTCACTGTATTTGCAATGTCCACATGAGGAAACAAAAGCTAGAAACAGCAGGCAATGAGGGGGACAATGATGAACCCCAAACTCCAGTTTTACTTGTCCCCAAAGTTACCTTGTGTAAATTCAAAGCAACCTCTTCTTCTGAAAGGTCAGACTCTCTGGGATGAAAATGCTGACCGGTCATTAAGGGATAATCCTCTTGGCAGAGTAGAAGCCCAGCTCGAATGCACCTCACTCCTGATTTGAACTGTCTGGATGACGGGATAAAAACATCTAAGGCCCAAGCCCCCAGGGCAATGAACAGTGAACACTTGCATCCCTCTCAAAACTGAGATGTAAAAGTACATTTGATAAAAAAAAGCTTGGATCGATGAGAAACAACTTAGTATTTCCTAGTTTTTCTCTTAAAATAATGGAAAAATTTTTTGTTTTTAATGAGACTCAGGAAAAGATAATTATAAACAATTTCTTTCAGGGTGACACATGCTTAGCATTTCAGACAGGGTAAGACCCCTTGTTTAACGAAAGACTAGTAAATTCACATTTGGAAGATATATTTCAGAAAAGCATGCCAACTGCTTTGATCCCACAGTTCTTGGGTCTTCTGCTTGTGGGTTAAACAAAAATCACATACTTAAAATTGCCACAGGTCCAGGGGCACTGTCTTATCACTCAAGTGACTCCTTGAAATTAAATGCTAATGAACACAGTGTTGTTTTTTGTTGTTGTTGGACTCAGGTAATGTTGCAACAAGAAAACAGTGTGTATAGTTTAAAGCAGTCTGCTCTGCTCTACACCTAAATGATGCAGATTTTAGGCCATGGCCACAGCTCCAAAGCAGCTCAGAGCACCCCAGCTGCCCTCCGAGCAGATCTCTTTCCATCAGCTAGCTATTCTCTCTTCAAGGTGAAGGTCCCTGTTGTCCCTAACAGCAGTACTGGAAGGTGAAGTGTTTGGCAAAGCAGCCTCAGACAAAGGACGGGTACAGAGAGAAGCAGCACATGGGACCTGAACCCAGTTCAGCTTTTGAGGGTCACTAGCTAAGGATGACATTTACTGCAAACATATCATTTCCTCATAATGAGGTCTCAACTGAAAAGCCAAGTCCCATCAGCTTTCCAAAATCCACGTTGATATTTAAAAACACACACGAGATGACAACCCCCCCAAACTCCAGTCCTTTCTCTCCCCTAGAGTCATGCCTGCCTGCCTTGGCACCGTCCCTATGAGATGCCCTTAACAGACACAGCTCTGTGGCTGCAGCTGGGAGGTGAGTTGCTTGCCCAGAGTGTATTTGCCGCCGTCCGTCTGGGCAATGTTTTTCAGCGATGTGCACATTCAGCTAGCATCTCTGCCAGGGAGCTTATGTTGGGAACAGTGGCAGTTCCAAGTATGCAATCTGATTTCAAAATCAAGTTCCTGTGCTTCTGCTATATCCGAGTGTCCCTAGTCATGATGGGCTTGACTGTCACTCTCTCAACTGCTGTGTAACTTCCCTTGCAGATTGCTTGATATTTATCTGGCTTTAAAACTAGCATATCTAGGTCAGCAGAAGTGGAGGAGTTTCTTCCTTGATTTATTTGTTCTTGTTCATGTTCAATTATGATTAGAAGCCATCTCCACATAGCTGCTCTATCATTTGTACCCTGTTCGCTTCTGGGATTTCTTCTAATAGCGCTGTTCCATAGAATAACATTAATATTATGAAAATGAAATCCATTTTTACAGTTTAGCATGAAGGGGACGGTGTTCTTTTATTAAAAACTGCTGAAGGCTGCAATTTGCAAGTAATTAGTTAATCCATGTGAGATTTAACCTTCACGTGTATTTTCTCCTAGAGGACATTTTCCTATAAGCAGAATGATAAAAATGAAAAATTAAATCAAAACCAAACACACCCATCAAACTAATTCAGACCACTATAGCAACATCCTCCCTGTTGCCCATATATCTCTGAAAAACGTGGCTCCCTACTTTGGTCTGAAATGTCAGGTTTGTACCAAAGAACAGGTGGGGCTGTCGGCGTTTTTTTGCTCTGTGGGCTTATTTTCTCCCCTAAAATAACATGGGGGCTTCCTTGGTGGCTCAGCTGGTAAAGAATCTGCCTACAGTGCAGTAAACTTCATAGACACAAATCAATTGCGTATTCTTTTTCAAGAAATTTCTGCAGCAATGTTTCCAGATAGGGTCGTATTACAACTTTAAGTATGGATAACAAAGCAAAGAGAAAAAAAGGATGTTGTTTTGGCTGGTACACTTGGGCATTAGTTTGCAGTCTTGAAGCTAACTGAATATCCATAGACTCTGGGTTGAGTCCAGGGAATGGCTCTGATGCTCTAACTGGTTCAAACTGGTTTGGTTGCCTGAGTTAGAAGTGCTAAAAGGGAACAGAAAACAAATATCCCTATTGGCTGCTTTTCTGAGCATCATTACACAGGGCACAGTTGGGAAAGAAGGTCAGGAATGACAAGCAAACTGGATTGTGCCTCAGGGTAAAAAGGATCAATCAGAACTATATGTATCGACTATACCATAAAGGGACCATCAACGTGTGTGATGGAATAGCTTATTTTCTAGTTTTATGCTTCTCAGAATTTTAAAATTCAGCATAGACTACACAGAGTAAACCATTTTCCACTGCTCTTATCATCTTCGAATGTGCCCTTCGAATGTAATATTAGAACTGTTAAATATTAGCTTTTTCTTTATTTTTCTACCTCCCCTGTTAGAGGGTTAAGTGCTAAGGAACCTGTTCACTTTATTTACTCCTCAGCTTTAGATCTGCACCAGTGCTGGGCACATAGTTCTTGCTCAATAAATGTGTATGGACTAAATACTAATCCATCTCTGTCAGTTTTATGTACCATGAAGCTGACTGATGATATGTCTATAGCTTCTGAAACAACATTACATTATTTCACACTCACTGAACACCGAAAGCAAAATCCCCATTTTTTTATTTCAACACACAGTACAGATTGCTAACATTTTGAGACTTTTAATATTCTTGCTTGAAATGAGTGGAGGCCTCCTCCTCATATGTAGAGTTACTGATTGGTTATCAGTAACAGCTTATAAGATTGTTTATTTCTTGAATCGAGGCCAGAAATAATATTGGAAGAGAAAACTCTTTCCAAAGTTCCCTTCTGAATGCACCATCCAACAAAAGAAAGCTGAGAAAACATTACTTCAAAGTGCTTTCAAGAAAGTGATGTCAAATTTTGCACTGATGCATTGCTGCTTTTATTTCATATACACACACATTGTCTGCTTTTAATAAAATGTTGATAGAGAAATCTTGTTACAGCTGGAAAGAAATGTGGAACAAATGTCCTCTTACAACTTGCAAACTTTAGCCAGTATATTCTGGGTTCTTTGATTAGCAGACCTGTCTCAATTGGTGTGTTTTCTTTAAAAAAAAAAGGCAGATTTCTAGGCCCCACCCTGAAACTTCTGATTCAGTAGGTAAAAGTAGGGTGAAGAAATGTTTATAATCATGCCATGTGATTTATATGCGAGCTGTCTGCAAACGTTACTTTGAGAAAAATAGAAACGCCCTTACTGATAGAAGATCCTATAAGATCATGGCTCCCTTTAAGCGTAATTCTTATCAGATTGTAATTTAGGTACTTGGTTGCCAGACAAAAAAGTAAAATGTCTAAGAGCCTATTAGACCATGCTCATCTAGTTCTAAAAATGTTGATCATTTCTGTTTTTCAATAGACAGACTTTTGTTTAGGTTGGCATTACAAATGCTGGCAGAAGTCAAATGCAGGGGATAAAAATCAATAGAAATATTTATTCTTCTTTTGGCAACTCACAAAATGTTTTCTCCCATGTCATCTGATTCTCAGAGTAACTCTGTGAGGGAGTCAGCATAGGTATGTTGCTCTATTAATAATTTTGCATATGAGCAAATCCAGGACCAAAGAGATTCTCACTTGCACAGTGATAAGTAGAATCAACAGCAAAGGGCCCATCCCTCCTGGGACTGCTCATGCCTAGTTTAGCATTTAATGACTCTTCATGATCCCTTGGGCTTCCCAGGTGGTTTGGTGGTAAAGAATCTGCCTGCCAATGCAGGAGATGTAAGAGATGTGATTTCAATCCCTGGGTCAGGAAGATCCCCTGGAGGAGGAAATGGCAACCTACTCCAATATTCTTACCTGAAGAAGCTCATGGACAGAGGACCCTGATGGACTGCAGTCTAGAGGGGTCACTAAGAATTGGACATGACTGAAAGACTGAGCATGCACACATGGACTCTTACATATATAAAAATATATTTTCTCATTGCTTTTCTTCCCTGACTGTTTATCTCTAGAGAAATTGCATGGAGAGATCTTAGTAGATTGCCTAGCTCATGTTGGAGGAAAAGAAGGAGAGTTGGATTATTATTGTTGTACTTAATATTAAATGAGATAATGTATTTGAAAAGTCCTTTGTAGGTTATACAATTGTAAATACATCCATGCATATATTATTATATGCTTCTGTGACTATAGCACATACACATGTATTATTATGATTTATCTTTTCCCAGCCATTAAGGCTTCAAAACGGGAACTCTTGAGATCACCAACAACAAATTTGGTGATAAATTGCAAAATGAAAAAAAATGGAGGAAGGAATACATACAGAAAGAAATGATACTTTTTAGAGTAAGAAATGAATTACAGTATGTTGAACTTTGAGGAAATACTCAAATTGAAGTTAAACTATGGGAGGAGATTTATGACTCGTCTCCAAAATGTCCCCAAATGGCACATAAATAAGTAAGTATACTCAAGCTTAGAACATCTCCATTTTTTTCTCAGAAAAGTTACTGTAGTTGAATTTGATTCTGCCTGAGATATTGGTTGCTTCCGAGCAACCACACAGACTGGCGCCTGTGCTGTGAGGTATCCTGACTGGATCAGGTCTGAGGGTGTCTTTTCTATTCTGGAAGCAAGGAGGCATTTCTCAGCAGGATTCTTTGCTTACTTCTCACAGCCTGATAAGGGAATGTAACACAGCCTGCCTCACAGCCTTGTTATTTTCATCTCTTAGTATTTTCTGGTCTCTGCACCTCAGCTATATGCCCATAATTCTGTATTGCCAGTTGTAATCAAATCCTACCTTGGAATTGTCAAACTTGAGTGGAAGAGAGAGCAGTCGTTCCAACAGCTGCTGCTCTGGGCTGTTTTGCTGTGTCATAGTGCGAGGTGTGTTAGACCTAACATTGAATTACCAAAGTCCTTTCATCAACCAAACACTGCCTAAGACTGGTGTAAATAAGTGATGTGATGACTCAACAAAGCCAATTGTTCAAAGTAGGAGCGAAGCAAACATTAACTTACTACATGTACAAGTCTTGGTATATACTAGAATGTTGTTGTTCAGTCGCTAAGTCATGTCTGACTCTTTGCGACCATATGGACTATAGCCCCCTAGACTCCTCTGTCCACGGGATTTCCCAGGAAGAATACTGGAGTGGGTTGTCATTTTCTTCTCTAGGAGATCTTCTTGGACCATGGATTGAATTTGTGTCTCCTGCACTGGCAGGCAGATATTTACCACTGAACCCCCTGGGAAGCCCGCATATTAGAATAATTTTGTACAAAGGTCTGAGGGGCTTGAAAGACATTTTTCTCATCTAGTTGAATCTGAAAAAGAGAAAATAAAACTTATTGTGGCTGATAAGTTCACAAATGTTATGTATCTCAGAGCAAATTCTGATACACATTATTATTTTGACCCACCACTGACTGCGGTATTAATTGGACCTAACTTAAAACAGAATCTGGATCAGATCATACCTGATATGCTCATGTCACTTGGCATATTGGCTGCCAGTGCTTCATTGATCCTGACTAAAATGCCCACTTAAGAAACTCATAAGTCTTAGCCCCCTCTAGAAGCTCATAAATCTCCTTTTAATCCCATTATACAACACAATACCCACCCGATGCCAAATACTTAAAGGGTGCATTCAAACAGTATTTGAGAAACAAAATTCAACATACTTCTCTAGAAACTCTTACACCTATTTCTTTAAGAGAAAATTTTAAATTGCTGTGGATGGGTACTTTTTCTTCTTCTTGAAACTTGTAAGGAGCTTGAAAGCAAAAGATGTTTTTTCTGTGACATTTCCCTCCAAATGGAGGGAAGGAGCAACAGAAGACACAAAAACATGATCATCCCCAGGCTCACTAACTAATCTGGTCTTTTGAAACAGAAAGAAATAAAAATATTTCAAATTCTTTGCAAACATCTGGGATTTCAAGATGAAGCAGACTCTCTAGTCTCTCCACTCCATTCCTTTGCTCCCATATCTGAACATCTTCAGGCCGATAAACATCTACCCACAATAAGAGCTTGGTTTACTAAGCACCTACTATATATTGCACCTGGGACTAGAAGCTTCACAAATCTCACTGCATTTGGATTTTTCAATCCCTGGAGGTACTGTTTACATGCTTTGTAGGTAACAAACAAGGGTCAGAAAAGGCAGATACTGTTCCTAAGGTGATAAGATAGAAAATTCGAAGCCAGGTCTATCTTCCTCCAAGTCTGTGTGCTGTATTTCTGTCTGCACATCTGCACTTATGTGATTCGTAGCACAGAGGTATTGAACTTCCCTTTATCCAGATTCTCTGTTCACTAATTATTTGATTCTGCACTGGTCACTTAACTTCCTAAAAGGTAAGTTTCTTAAAAAATGGAAATAACAATTCTTGTTCTTTGTCTTTTATACGATTGTCAAAGAAGTAATATGAAATAACATATATACAGTATTTTTTAAGTGCTAAAAAAGCTTTCAAATCACAGGTCTGCATTACTTAGAGTTAGGTTTGACTATACAACTGAAAAGTCCAAAATGATTGTGGCTTACATGAGAAGAAATCAGTTTCTCTCTCATGTGAAAGGTGACCTGAGGGAAGTGGATGGGGAAAATCTTGGTAGATGCCCAATGTCTGACACCCACAGTCCCCTGGTCAGGCTGTAATACATCACCCTATGGTACTATATGGCCCCACCCACACTGACTACATCCAGCAGATGAGAAAAATGTCTAAAAGAAGGGAGCACTTCCTCTCACAAGTGTTCTTTGCCAGAAGTTGAACACATTTGTACATTTCCTATTTCCCCATAATCTTAGGCTACCCACTAAAGCATTTAGAGACACAAATCATATTCAGATGACAATATTGAATAATAAGGCTTTTGATGCAATGAGTCATTTTCCCTTTGAGAGCATAAGTGATACTTTCAGATTCTTTCTTTTTTTTTCCTTTTGACTGCTGGTTCTTAGTTCCCCAATCAGGGATCAGACCCATGCCCCTGCATCGGAAGCACGGAATTCTAACATCTATACTGCCAGGGAAGTGTTCAGATTTTTTCTAAGAAAAAACACACATTAGATATTATCCTCATTACTAGGGTGAATATGTGAAACACAGAGATACTATAGAGATTGTTAAAAGTCACATGGTTAGCAGATTAAAAAACAACAACAACAAACCAAGATATTTGATATTTCATAGTTGCACCTTCTACCTTTTTTTTTTTTTCACACAAAGCAGCTGGACAGAAAATACAAAACTCATACAATCGCCAAATGTTGGCAGGAAAATATCCCAAACATCCTGAAGAATGACTTCAATGTGGCTTTGAGGAAACATAACTAAAACCAGCATTCACCAAACCAGAACACTATAACCAAAAATCTAATACTTGAAAAATTGGGAGGTAACAGGAAATAAAAATTCTTTCTAATTCTTTGTAGTAGCTCTGTGAACAGTAAACCATGGGGGCTCAGAGCTTATGTAGAAAGACCAACCATGCAACTGTCAGAAAAACTGAGAAAGACCAAGGTCAAGGCGGACTCCAAGGGACCTGAGTAATGGGCAGGACCCAGGTGCTCCACAACAAAGTGAGGAAATGGCAGGAGTTTGGTGCTCTGGGAGAGCTGGAGGTTTAGGCACTCAGTTATAAATAGCAGACCTCATGCAGCCTATCTAAGCAGCAAAGGAACTGAACAGTGTTCAGGGCAGCTGCAGGTGCCCCACACACAGCTCCAGACAAGCTCCACCACCCAGGAGGCCCAAGTCCAGGTTGACACCGGACACCGGAAGCTCCGCCCCTGAGGCCACAAGCCCCAGCTGTCACTGATGCCCTCACCAGAAAAATAAGTAAATAAATAAATACTGTACTCCATACGCTCCTGCTTCTCACTTCCCTCTTCAGATAAGGGCCACCTGAGGGGCACAGCTGGTTTCTAGCTGGAGGATTCGAGTGTGAGCCCCCGTCTCCCAGAAAGCGATTCACCAGAGCTTCACCACCAGCAAACCCCAAGATATTCTTGTAATTATTCCTTTGCTCATTACTAAGTGCTCAGTGAACCTATTCTTAAAAGGGACATAATTTTCTTCTCTACTTCCAGTTCTAGACCAAGTTTCATGTCGAATGTGCAGCTGGGTCTGTCTCAGACCAGATAAAGGCCTGAAACAGGGTTGTGAAAACTACATCACTGTTTGAGAAATAGTTCTTTGAGGCAGGGAAGGGTGAGAGGTGGGGAGGGGAAGGGAGGGAACAAGAATAATAAGAAAAACAAGATATTTGAAACTTGAGAATAAAATATTTCCAGAGAAGAATTAATAATAGTCTTCACATCTTCATTTGGGCTTCCCTGGTGGCTCAGCTGGTAAAGAATCTGCTTGTAATGTGGGAGACCTGGGTTCAATCCCTGGATTGGGAAGATCCCCTAGAGAAGGGAATGGCTACCAACTCCAGTATTCTGGCCTGGAGAATTCCACAGAGTGTATAGTCCGTGGGGGTGCAAAGAGTCAGACGCGACTAAGGGACTTTCATTTATTTAGGTGTAAGAGGGAATGCACACCACATAAATGACAAATGTATAACTTAAATTGCTAACATTAACATTTTTAGTATTTAAAAATTGGGAATTTGAGAGGCATTGGTCTGGCACTCCTTAAGAATAGTCATTATCACCTGGTAATTATTAACTCTTCATTGTTATTTATTGAGAGGTTACTAATGCTAAGTGCTACTCTGCAAAATGCTTACTTTCAACATCTCATTTGACTTTCACAATAGCCACTTTAGGCAAGACTAGATTCAGAGAATTTAAGTACCTTGTCTAACCGGTAAGGAATCTCAGAGTCTTAAATACTTCTCTAGGAAGCTATATGCTTAGTTAATCTCTAAAAAGACAAAATGTCAAGTTAGGACCCTGGAGATTCACAATACAACAATCTGCTCCAAATAAATTTCATTCCATGTGTATCTTATCTTTGTTTTTCACAGATCTTTAAAATGGTTTGCTATGTCTTCATTGCTGGGAATTTAACCTTCATTGTTTACAAAATTATGCATTTATGTACAAAGGCACTTATTTTAGGTATTTTTGGTTTTGTTTTCTATAAGAAGGAAAGAACTAGGACTAATGTCATCAGTTAGGAACTTTATAAATCAGTTTTGACATACCTACATAATTGCATTTGTAAATGAATTATTTTAAAGATATTTTAGGATACTATTTGAAGCTTAAAATATCTAGATGAAAAACAGTGGTTATGGTGTGATTCCATTTGAAAAGCTGGACACACAGATTCATATGCCTGTAGATATATAAAACATTCTAGGAGGATGTGCAAATGTGGTAGGAAGGGAAAGGAATTTGTAAAGAGCAAGGGAGACTTTTACCTTTCAGTTTATATCTTTCTCTATCATTTCAGTGTTCTACTTTTATAGTTACTGGAAGGGAGTGTTTTCAATAAATTTTCTGTGTTTGAAATGCTGTTGAGGCTTTTGAAGAAGCTATTTTATGCCTTTTTACCCTTCATTTTTAAATTATAAAGCTGAAGAGAACTTTTGCTTTTCATACCAAATGTTTTTATATAGTCTTGATTCCTTCTTCAATGTTTGTGGCTAAAGCAAATTGCACAGTATTAATATGCATATATTTGCATATTGGTCAAAGTTTCCCTCTAAATGAAAAGAACAGAGAATTGAATGCCTAGAAATGGTTAAAATGGTCAATTTCATGCTATATATATTTTAACCACATTTTTTTTAAAAAAGATACAGAGCTTTATAATATGAAGTATTGAATGGAAAGGTAAGACTTCTTTGGTGCCTGCTTAGGGCCAGGCTCTGTGAAAAGCATGTTGCACGTTTATCTCTTTGAATCTTCAGACTTCTACAGCCTTGCTGCTTTTCCTGCCCATCTCACAGAGAACACTGAATGAAATGATTTGCCCAAGGCCCTGCAGCTGGCCAGGAGTGAAAGCAGAGGAAGCCCAGAAATTCTGATTCCAGACACAGGAAGTCATGTGTTGATATGTTACTCTTCACACCCTCTGTAATTCAAATAAGTTTGACTGCTGGAAATACACCTGTGACATTCCCAAAGAAACTGACTCACTCCTGTATACATACACAGTGCAACGTGAAACTTAAAAACATTTAAAAAATTATTTAGCCCTAGTATCTGGGCATATTAGGGCTCTTTTTTCTGATTTATATAAAACAAATTTTGACACCAGTACTTAATATTCATAGTTATTAATTTGTAGGTGATGTTTTCCATATACAATAAGTAACTGCAGTACACGGGCTAATTAAATTTTCTGGCTGTATCAGTGATGAACAGAAAACTTCTTTTGTTTTCATCCTTATTACTGAAAACATTTGAAATATGTTAGTATACCTTCTTTTCTTAGTAAAATAATAATAAAGTCTTCTCCTGATAAAAGAATTTTTTGTGCAGTTATTAATATATCAATAATCATTGTCTAAAAATATATTAAGCTGAAAAACAAGACCTAAAAATGTCCCTTTTTTTAAAATACTAAATCATTAATAAGAGTTTGTTTTAGGTAATTTCCTCATGTTTCTAAATGTAGAATTTTCAAAGTGATTCTGGCTAAGTGCATTTCACTTAAGGTTTGGCTAAATACTGATGTTTCATATAGTCCCACAAATATGTAAGTCTTGAATTACTGGGTTTGGAGAAAGCTCTACATTTAGTGAAAGTCACTAAATGCAGGACAAATACTGAAAGTATTGTTTGTTATTAATAAAAAGTATATCGTGCTTTTACAAAATACAAATTCCTGCCACATCTTAATCCCTTCTCTTAACCCAGATACGCCCTTGGAAGAGAGAGGTAGTTGTGATTCTGTTCTTTTCTCCTCACCCACACTTTTACATGTTTTCTTTAGGTACATTCACATGTGTGTGTGTGTGTGTGTGTGTGTGTGTGTGTGTGTGTGTGTTACAAGATCCTTAAGAATCAGCTTATCAAACCTAGCTGTAGACATGCCTTCAGCAGCACTCCCAACAGACTATAATCAAATCTGAAAGTTAATTCTTTTGTTAATAGTTATAGGGCATCACTGGACATTCTTTAGACAATTCTAGTTGCTATCATCCTTCGGCCACCAAAACAGTCAACTATGGATATTAGTTCCAGCACCTAGAGAAACTCAGATTATGAACACACTCACTTTTCCAAAAACCGACTTCCCAAGGGTTCTTTGCCCAAAGCTTTCCCTTATCCAGTTAGGGAGTTACTGAAAATGATAAAACCAGAGGCTGTCCAAGGCTCCTTATAAGCTCTAAATAAAATACTTACTGAAATGTATTGCCTTGTCTTACATGACAGAGTATCCCAGACTGAATTTATTTTTAATGTGAATGGAAGCAATGCACTTGCATTATGTATTTGAATAACACAGGCATCTACATCCAATTGTTCTCAGGTAGCGGCATCCAATGGAGCTATGCTAGAAGCCATGCAAAACGTGTTTTACTCCTTGTAGCAAAGTACTCAGCTCATAGGATGAAAAGTGAAGACAGAATGACAAGCAAAAATATAATAATGATATACACATACAATCATTAACACACTAGAAGGCAGCAGGATAATAAGAGCCCAAGATAACAAACAGGTAAAAAAAAATCCATAATTAGACCTTAAGAATGTTTTTAGTTGTGAAATGTGTATGATTTACCTGGTGATGCTGGTTGTGGGTTAGGAAATGTTCACCTCTTAAACTATCTGGTAGAAGCCAACCTGATTTCATGTTTTGCTAGTCTACTGGGTGTTTGCTCTACTGGGAATTATTAGCCAACCAGTTTTACAAGAGTTCTTTGTTTTTTGCACTGATATGATTTATTTACTGAGTTGCCTGAACAAACAGGTTGTAATTTAGGCTATTGTTTGAAGAAGCCTGAAATTGTTTTTTGGAGAAGTTAGAGCTCTCTCCCAAGGAAGGACTATTAGACAGTTACAGTAACTGATGAGAAATGAGTCTCTTAATGTCCACATGTCAGTGAAGCCACTGATAGGTGGGGAAACAACACTGTAGATTAATATGAATGGTGGAACATAACTCATTGAACCAGTTCCCTTGAAAAAATTCTCAGCCAAATACTTCCTAACTTCTCTCCTCTCTGGGGTATGCTTAATAGACTGGAAGGGGAGTTTACACTGAAACCTTTGGTGCTTGTTATGAAGACATTCTAAATATTTTATATGTAGACAATTTGATGTAGAGAGAAACCAGGGTGCCTGTGGGAAAACATCACCCTTTGAAAGATCAAACTTGAAATCAAATCCGAGTTCTGCTATCATTATCCTCATGATGTCAGATGCTCTCTGAGTCTCAGTGCTCAACTGTGAACCTTATATGACCTACATAAAATACTCAGGGTTGTGTCTGGTACAGTGGTTCTCCAAATGTGGTCCCCAGACCAGATGCATTAACGTCACCAGGGAACTTATTAGAAATGCAGATTCCAAGCCTCACCCTAATGAATCAGAGGGAAACAGGGAGGAGAGAGAAGCAAGCCATCCAGGTGATTGTGATTAGCACAGTAAGTTCTGAGAACCACTATCCTGGCATATGAAAATTTCCTCCAAAATGGCAGCTGTTATAAACTTCATATTAGTCCAGTACTTTACAGCAAGGGCTTCTCTCATGGCTGAGTGGTAAAGAATCTGCCTGCCAATGCAGAAGACGCAAGTTCAATCCCTGGGTCAGGAAGATTCCCTGGAGAAGGAAATGGCAACTCACTCCAGTATTCTTGCCTGGGAAATCCCATGGGCAGAGTAACTTGGCAGGCTGCAGTCCATGGAGTTTCAAAAGAGTCAGACACAATTAGAGCCTAAACAATTATAGCTTACAGAGTTGCTTTTCTGCCCAAAATACCATCTATTAATACTTTGCTCAGATCTTCATTTCTTTTGACCCAATAATTTCACTTTGCAGAATTTTCCTCAGGAAATAATCAGAGATGTTCAGAAAAAAAATATGTAGTTGGTTATTCATAGAGGAATTAGTCATGTAGTAAAAATTTGGAAACTAGAGTTAACTAAACACTATGGGATGAATTTAATAAATTATGGCATGTCTAGGTAATATAGCAATAGTGTAGAAATTAAAAATCATATCATATATCATGTTTATCAGAGCAAGGGCTGAAACTCAGCTAGACCAGAATCACCTGGGAGGCCTTTCAAAATGCAGATCTCTGGTCTTTATCTCAGATTTATGAGTTAGAATCTGTGAGTGAGGGACCTAAGAATCTTTCCTTTCCGTGTGCTCCAAGGTGACTCTTACGCACACAAAACTTTGAAAAGAGTGTTTCAAATTAATACTTAATAACATGGCAAGTATTTGTGGTGTATTACTGAGTGAATAAAAACATTACAAAGCAAATATTTGCAGTATCTCAATAATATAGGAACCATGGACATGTACATATAAAGATGACCAAAAATACAGTGCTAAAATGCTAAGTAAGTGTCTCTGGATGGTAAAATAGCAATTCTGGTGGTTGTTTATTGCCTTGTTCTAAATTTTCCACATTTTTCATAATGTGTGTAACTTCAATGAGAAAATGAATATTATTTCAAAAACCACATTTTAGTGTGTGCATCATTGATCTATGGAATGAGGACTTCATATTTATACTTAAGGAAAGAAAACTCTGATGTAGACACATATGAACAAGAAATTTAAAAGGTAATAAAATCAAGACATTGATAGACTTCCCTGGTGGTCCAGTGATTTAGAATCTGCCTGTCAATGCAGGGGACGTGGGTTCAAACCCTGGTTTTGGAAGATTCCATACATTCCAGGACAACTAAGCCCATGTGCCACAACTTCTGAAGCTCGAGCCCTGGAGTCCATGCTCTACTACAAGAGACGCCATGGCAATGAGAAGCTCGAACACCACGACTAGAGAGTAGCTCCCACACTCGCTGCAACTAGAGAAAGCCCCCCAAAGCAATGAAGACCCAGCACAGCCAAGAATAAATAAAATTAAAAAAATAAAAAGTAAAAACATGGATGCACAAAGCAAATATAATTGTGTCTCAAAAGGGAGGACATTTAAGTCTGCTTGAGGAGTGAGGGGGTCAAGATAAATTCAGGATAATGTTGGAAATCATCCCCGCTCTTCTCCAGTCCCTGGGCTCTGCCCAATGGATACAGATACAATCTGCCATCCATTAGGCAATGCAGGTGGCTTGGCATACTGCTGACTCTGTGTGTCCTTGATGATGACTGAGGACAGAAAGAAAGAAACCAGAGGATGCTAACCTGGCACAGAAGTTGCTGAGCATTCATGAAGCTCTTTTATAATAGGAGAATAGCCCATTTTTCAGGGGTGATATAGGTGTGGTACTTTCTGAAGTCAGAGCAATGATGTAAAAACAAATCACAATGGCTGTAAACATTACAAATGAATGTCTTGGCCAGACCCCTCAAGCCCCTTATGATTGGCACTAGCAGCTAAATGATAGGAGTACCTGCAGGAGACAGTCTCATGGAAAATGCTCCTCCACCCTAACTGATCAGAGCAACTTGCAGTTAAAGAACTTTCAGCAAGGGACACATATTAATAAAACGGGAGGACTTATTGGAAGAGGTTCCTCCCTTAAGGAGTATTTCTTATCTGTCTGAAAAAACTAATCTACCCGGGAAGATTAGTTTCAAGGGAAGGGTTTATCCCTTGAAAGGATCACATTTTACAGCAAATTGCATGGTTAAATAATTTTCTCTAAAGGGAATCTCTAGTGATTAGAGACCAGAACACAGTCCTGCATAAATATCAATATATGCTGTACATTTTTCCAGTAGTCATGTATGGAAGTGACAGTTGGACCATAAAGAATGCTGAGAACAGAAGGACTGATGCTTTTGAACTGTGGTGTTGGACAAGACTCTTGAGAGTGACTTGAGAGTCCCTTGGACTGCAAGGAGATCAAACCAGTCACTGCTAAAGGAAATCAGTCCTGAATATTCATTGGAAGGACTGATGCTGAAGGTGAAGCTCCAATACTTTGGCCACCTTATGTGAAGAACTGACTCATTTGAAAAGACCCTGATGTTGGGGAAGATTGAAGGTGGTAGGAGAAGGGGACAACAGAGGATGAGATGGTTGGATGGCATCACCGACTCAATGGATATGAGTTTGAACTAGCTCTGGGAGATGGTGAAGGACAGGGAAGCCTGGTGTGCTGCAGTCCATGGGGTTGCAAGAGTTGGACATGACTGAGTGACTGAACAACAAAATGCTGTACAAATGATCATTCTAAATCCTCTTTCTCTCTTTCAATCTCTCTCTCTCTAAATATATGTAATCTATATATTTTAATATGTATTATATATATAATAGATATATTCTAATACTTTCTCTAATTAAAACTAATTAGAGAAAGTATTGGGAGTCTAATAGACACTACTCAGGTTTGTGCTAAACAATACTGGGAAGAAAAAAACACAATCATAAAAGGGGGTTGAGTTTACCTTTCTTCCTAGAAATCTTTCCAGCAAGTTTCTATTGTTTTCCTCTTCAGAAAAGAGCTCATTTATAAAAATTAAAAGTAGTAAATTGTGCTTTTTTGAAAGCATGCGATCAGTTTGTTCATTAGCATTCTGGAAGGTTAAGGGCACACATGCACAAACAAATTGCAATGCAAATGCTTATTAGTGCAAAATATGTGCATATTTATAAAAGTCAATTACATTTCACAATAATTTCTAAATTACCCCATAGAGTTCAAAACCACTTTAGCTGCTCAATAAAGTGAGAGAAATCCATTAAACTCCTGAGTCCTGCTGAGTGTCCTGTTGAGAGAGAACAGGAGCTTAGTCATTACATGAAGAAGAAGGAGTATGTGTTTAAGGAGGCCTTTTTAAGACCTAGACCTTGGCCTAGTTTACTTCAAGTCACATGGTCTCCTTCCTTTCCCCTAGCAAATGAATGAGCCAGGATCCTCTTACTGATTTGTATGCTTGTGTGTCCTGTATTGTGGAGAAAAGGGTGTATGTAAGAAGTGGTTGATGGGCTAAGCTCAGCTTCCTGTCAGAGGTAAGATGCTTGTATCTCTGTAGCTGGGTATGTCCAGAAGTTTGGGGAGTGAGGGTGGGGTCTCCAGGCACTCTTGTCCTTGAAAAAAAATGAAGTGAAATGAAGTCTCTTCAGCCATGGCCGACTCTTTGTGACCCTGTGGACTACAGCCTGTCCAGCTCCTGTGTCCATGGGATTTTCCAGGCAAGAACACTGGAGTGGGTTGCCACTTCCTTCTCCAGGGGATCATCTCGACCCAGGGAATGAACCTGGGTCTGCATTGCAGGCAGACTCTTTACCTTCTGAGCCACCAGGGAATCCCTTAGACCCAGGCAAATAAGGCCCAAGCCTGAGGCCCATGCTTTAGTTTAAGAGAGAAGAAGACTATGCAGCCAAGGGACATGCATACCTGGAGCCAATATACTTTCTTCTAGACCATCTTTTGGATACCCTGAAGCTTGAAACTTTCTAAATGTCCCAGCCTGCTTCTAGAACTTGCGTGGTCCTATTCTTTCTCGTGCAGTAATTGGGAGATACATCTCAGAGTCATCTATGTGGTAATGTGAGTTGCAGGTTAAAAGCCATTTGGGGACTTCCCTGGGAGTCAGTTGGCTAAGAGTCCATGCTTGCAATGCAGGGAGCCTGAATTAGAATCCTGGTCAGAAACTAGATCCTGCATGCCACAACTAAAAAAAAAAGAAATCCTATATACTGCAAGAAAGATCAAGGATCCCAAGTGCTACAACTAAGAAAAAGTTATGACCAACATAGACAGTATATTAAAAAGCAGAGACATAACTTTGCCAACAAAGGTTCATCTAGTCAAAGCTATGGTTCTCCACTAGTCATGTATGGATGTGAGAGTTGGACTATAAAGAAAGCTGAGTGCTAAAAAATTGATCCTTTTGACCTGCCATGTTGGAGCAGACTCTTGAGAGTCCCTTGGTTGGACTGCAAGGAGATCCAACCAGTCCATCCTAAAGGAAATCAGTCCTGAATATTCATTGGAAGGACTGATTCTGAAGCTGAAACTCTAATACTTTGGCCACCTGATATGAAGAACTGACTCATTTGAAAAGACCCGATGTTGGGAAAGATTGAAAGTGGGAGGAGAAGGGGACAAGAGAGGATGAGATGGTTGGATGGCATCACCAACTCAATGAAGTAGACTCTGGGAGTTGGTGATGGACAGGGAGGCCTGGCGTGCTGCAGTCCATGGGGTCACAAAGAGGTGGACACTATTGAGCCATTGAACTAAACTGCAGACCTTCCCAGCCAAATAAATATGTATTTTTTTTAAAAAGTCATTTGATGGCAAGGATATATGTTTCATTATTTTTTATTGAGATATAATTCAAATATTATCAAATTCAGCCTTTTAAATTGTAAAATTCAGTCTTATTGTATTCACAAAGTCGTACAATCAGCAGATCATATTAACTGTGGTGTTTCTCCTAGCTTGTTCACTGTAAAGGCCTTCTCAAAAACAAAATGTGTACTTAGGAATCCTTCTTTCTAAACTTATGAATATTTAAAAGGCTCAAAGTAGAAACATGGCACTGTGCTCTGTTTCTGTTCTTTATGACTCTCCTCTTAGAACTACAGACCATGAAAACCAAAATCTTGGAAGATGAGCATAGCAACTTAGCAGGTGTGGGTGAACACTTTTTTCTTCAAAAGGATCCTTCACTCCTTCTAAATAGGATCAAGAATGGGGAAATATGGAAACATAGATAGGGCTTCCCTGATGGCTCAGTAGGTAAAGAATCTGCCTGGAATGCAGAAGATACACAGGAAATGCAGATTTCATCCCTGGGTTGGGAAGATTACCTGGAGAAGGAAACGGCAACCCACTCCAGTATTCTTGCCTGAAAAATCCCATTGGCAGATGAGCCTGGCGGGCTACAGTCCAAAGGGTCAAAAAGAGTCAGACACAACTGACTGACCACACAAGCACCCCATCTTGGTTAATAAGATTTGCATCGTATTTTTTATCCATGTAGACAGCTGACCTGACTACATCCCAACTAGTTGAAAGTGAAAAATTTAGCCACAAAGCATCAAGTCTTTTAAAAATGATAACCCAGAGTTATTTTTGGTAGTGTTCCCCCTTCAAATTTATTTTGTTTGTAGACATGACCACAATTTGAAGAACAGAATGTGTGCTCAGAAATGTGCTACATTGATAAATTATGCCACACACAAAAAAGAGGCAGGCTATATTTTTGACTTTTCTAGTCAACAGTTACAATTTGCATTTCTTACTTTCCACGTATGTCATCATAGCTTTTTCCCTGTAGGTTTCTCAGTGTTCTCTCTGTGCTCCTTTCTTGTTTTCTTCAATTTTGACCCCATAATTCCTGAATCACCATTTCGCCACTTGTGATTGTTTTCAAACTAATGTGTTTCACACATACGTTCCAGGGATATATCCATCAGGAGAAAATTGCAAGTGCCAGTAAAAATTGTCTCTCTAATTTGTTAATGCATATCTGAAAAAATACAGAAAGTGTGAGATGAGTACAGAAATAACTTGAAACAGAAGGCTGAGGAGTGGGAAGGAGAGGAAATGTACATAATAAGTAGTTTACTGATTTTCCCCCTCATAAACTAACCCACATGTCACTGCTTGCTACGGGGTTTGTCTAGTGCCCAAATTTTTAGCATCCACCAGTGGAGTTCCAGGCCACTGACTCTTGGGGTTCAGGCTTGTCAGTCAGTGATCATTCATGCATCCAGCATGTTCCTTTCCTGGCAACTCTTCTAAGAGATGGAAAGTTGTAGCCTCATTCTAATCATAAGGTTCCTTGGGAAAATCTCTTGGATGCTGTACAAACCACTCAGTTCTAATCTTTCACTAGGGATAACTGAAATTTACAAGTCTACCATTATGATTTGTATTTGTGGTCCTTGTGATTTGTATTAACAATAAGCTTCCAGAGTGTCAGAAAGAGTTCACTGCATACACAAAGGCACCAAAGATACTGAGGACTTTTGCTGCCTGAAGAGCATGGTACACATTACCCTGTGTGGTAGAGATGAAAAGTTGCCCAGCCTGTTCTTTCTCAGTTCAGCTTAGAGAACATTACTAGGCAGAGTCCTGTTCTAAGCACAGAGGGGCTTGTAGGAATCACATGTTCTTGAAAAACACAGGAAAATGACTAAGAAAAAATAAATAAGCTTAGGATAGAACAATAGACTCACAAGTACATGCTGTGGTGGCGTAAAATGTGTATACAAATGCTTAGAAAATGAAGAAATCACTAGGTGGAAATAATCTGAGCAGACTTCATTACAGAGTTAATTATTCAGCTGACCATTGTAAGAACAATAAGATTAAGTTGGGCAAAGTAGAGAGAGAATTCCTTCTGAGCTATAGCAGAAGAGTTGGAGTAAAAGAATAGAGAGAGGCAAAAGTCCTAGCAATGTAACCTGAAATTTAAATGTTATCTACTCCACAAATCTCTTCTAGTTATAGGTGGCCACATGAACTAGCTCTGGCCAAAAAGCTAACTGAATTCTGCTGGGTGTCTGAGTGACAAGGCTTTACTTTTTTCCATGCAGAGGCAGACACAGAAGCTACAAACTTCTTTCCTCTCATTCCTGCCTGAAAAGATACAATGAGTTTGATGTGTGAAGCTGCTGCAGCTGCTTGCCTCCAGCATGAAGGAAAGGCCAGAGAATCAGAGAGGCTGGACTCGACACCTCTGGTTCCTCTGTACATGGGGAAAATAACCCCTCTTGGTTATAAGGCACATTTTCTATTATTTGTAGCCTAGCATATTCCTAGTTGATATTCTTAGGTGGGTTTTTGGTCAGGAAGACATTGCCCAGATTTTAGTTGTACTGGATAAAAGAAATTTTAAAATAAAGATGCACATGATCATAAGTTTATTTCATGAGAAAGTGAATGTTTTAGAGATTGCAAGTTTAGTCACCTGAAGAATAGCACTTAAATAATTCTCTCTATGTATACATCCATTTCATAATTGTAGCTAAAAGCAGATTTCCTGAGCTTTCAGCCACATTTAGTCCATTAAGCCTCACTAGCTCAGATGAGCATGTCTAAGCCCTTCTGTGTGACCGTGAATTTAATGTCAGCTAGGATTTCAAGGGATAGATCCCTTTACAGCATCATTTATTTTCCTTTCATTTCTTTCCCAAGTCCACGAAGTAATGTGTATCTGCTGGCATTTTTTTTTTTTTTCATATTTGGAAGATTGTTGTATCTGCTCCAAAAATCGAATCTTTTTACAGGGCCTTCTCATGTTTCATAAAATAAAAGTGGCTTAAGAATGCATAGTCTCCAAACCCTTTGAGAGTTACTTTTTCACCAATTTTAGTAACCGTCAGCAGGGATAAAGGAAAGCATATCTTAAAAGCAGCAATTTTCCACAGACTATAAAAACTGGAAGGGACTATAAGGACTAATGGAACCCATCACTGGTTGATCTTCAAAATCGTCTTTTTAAAGATAAAATTTCTGAGATTCATCCCCAGAAACCCTGATCCAATGGATCAGGAATGAAGGCCAGAAATATCTCTCAAAAAAATCCCTCCAAATACTTCCCAGCCAGGCTTGCGAAGCGCTAATCTAGTTCAGCACTTCTCCAAATGTGCACACCACCCAGCCTGGCATCGGGTTAGATGGTAGTTTCTGTTTCAGTAGATCTCCAAGTGGTCTGAGATTTCTATTTGCTATTTCTCTAACAAGCTCCTGGATGATGCACATGCAGATGTCCGTGAACCACACTGTGAGTGAGGAGCCTCCAGGCCACTGGCCACCTCTGTACTCTAGGTGTGACAGCCGAGACCCAAGGAGGTCAAATGAGTTGTCCAGGTCACACAGGCATGGAGCGAGTGGCAGCACCAGGATTAGAGCCCAGCTCCCTGAATCCCCAGGCTGGTGCTCCTCTGCACGATTCCTCTGACTCCAGAAAAGCGCCATCTGTCCATGAGACCAACTGGTGTTGGTGAGGGCCAGAGAACATGGAGTCTCTTTGGTTCACTCTCTGTTTTACTATAGAAGCTAGGTCTTTTGCAATCCCTTTGGCTACCTGTCTTCAGTTTCTCTTTCTATTTTCTATGCGGCCAGTGGTATGCTCATACACATTTAACTACTGGCTCTCCAGATGGAGGGAGGAGAGAGGGAAGCCCTGATCTGCAACAAATACTGGTTTCCATGGTGTAGACTTCTAGCACAGCCAATTACAAGATACTGATGAAAGAAATGTTCACATATTGAGACACAGGGAAGTTATTCTGGCTTCTTCATGAGTTAACTTATATTTTATTTTTGGCTGTGCTGGGTCTTCATTGCTTTGCTTGGGCTTTTCTCTAGTTGCAGTGAAGGGGATCTCCTGTTCATTGTGATGCACAAGCTTCTCATCGTAGTGGCTTATCTTGTTGCGGAGCACAGGCTGTAGGTACGTGGGCTTCAGAAGTTGCAGTATGCAGGCTCAGGTGTTGTGGCTCTCAGGCTCTAGGGTGTGGGCTCAGGAGTTGCGGTACAGGACCTTAATTGCTCCACATCATGTGGAATCTTCCTGGACAAGGGATCAAACCCATGTCCCCTGCATTGGCAGGCAGATTCTTATCCACTGCACCATCAGGGAAGTCCAAGAGTGAACTTAAACTTTATGCTAGCCCAAACAGCATGTTTATGGCCTATCAGACATACACTGTACATCTGCTTTGATTATCAGAGAAAAGGGTACATTGACCAGAAGAATGTCCATGTTAGAAATAAAGATTAAATGCCTCTCCTCCTGGAATGCCAATGCAGGTACTCCTTAGATGATAAAACTCTGCTCCCTGGTGCCAAGGCCATACTTCCTTGCTGTGTACATGCTGATCTCTGTGTGTGTGTATTTTACCTTGAAGACATGTATCCTTGACTTGTTTAATATTCTTGATAATATATAAAACCCTGCTGAAAACCCTGCTTTTCTGGAGCAGTTTCTCAGAGTAATCAGGGAAGCAGGTTTCTGAGCTAGTCCTCAGTTTGGGTCAAATTAAACTTTTCTTTTCTTATTATTGATTGCTTATTGATTACTGACTATACCCACCTGAGGTTACTGAACCTGGAGCTGGATAAAGATGCACACAACCAGCTCCCATGACTTAGAGGGAGCTGACTCTGGCCTTTCCCTCCTCCAGTTCTCCTCTGACCCGGAGGAGCGGAGGCCACAGGCCAGGATGGCAGCTGCGGTTCCAGCCAGGCTGCTAGGCGTTGGTACCTGCTTAGGGGCAGGAGAAGAAATAGCACTATTGGTTTTTGCTCTGTTTTGCTTTGTTTTATCTGCAAATTTTGGAATCTCAGTTCCTGCAACCAGGGATTCAGGGACGGAACCTGGGCCATGGCAGTGAAAGGCTGGAATCCTAACGACTCGGCCACCAGGGAACTCCCTAAATAGCACTATTGTTTGCCATGCAAGTCAATCTCCGGTGGTAAGGATGTATTGATTGTGTGTTAACAATGAAAATGTCTTAGGAGAGCTATTTCCAAGAAGAGCAGAAAGATCAAGGAGGAAAGTATCAGCTTATAAAGGAACTAAAACATTTAGAGACTGAAAACAAGTAAGCAAAAATGAACTAATTAACCCCATATTGGACAAATGTATAGATGGGTACTTGCGTTTCATAAAAATAGAACCAAAAACTGGATTAATTTTTTTACTTTAATTTTTTAATGTATAGTTGATTTACATTGTTGTGTTAATTTCTGCTGCACAGCAAAATGCCTCAGTTCCGCATCCAAATACTTTTTTCATTATAGTTAGTTACAGAATATTTAATATAACTTCCTGTACTATGCCATAGGATCTTGTGGTTGATCCATTCTACATAAAATAGTTCTCATCAGCTAATTCCAAAGTTTCAATCCATCCATCCTCCACCCCCTCTCCCTTGGCAGCTATAGGTCTGTTCTCTGTTTCGTAGGTAAGTTCATTTGTGTCATATTTTAGATTCCACCTGTAAGTGATATCATATGATACTTGTCTTTCTCTTTCTGACTTACTTCATTTAGTATGATAATCTCTAGGTCCATTCGTGTGACTGCAAATGGTAAAATTTTAATTTTTAATTCAAGTGCCTCCAGTCTTCAGAATAGGTATTATGTTCATGTGATTTGATTATAATTTTTTTTTTAATTTTTCCTGATACAAACCACTTCTGCTAGGAGTCTCACTAGAGAAGATAAGACAAACAGTACCCTGGATCAGTGCCAGGGTGACTATATTTCATTGACCCCTGGCCACTAGGTAGTTTATGATTTTTTTTAAATGAAAGCTCTCTATTAAAAGAGATTTATTATATTAATCAGTTCATACAGTCAGAGACTACACATAGACATGCAGAGCAAGTACCATTGGAATTGAACAAAAACTAGTCCATATAGCAAAATGTCTACACTATTTAGACCTAAGTCATACAAAATAGTGCAGATATAATATTATCCTTATTCATTAAAAAGTACTTACAAGTTTCATAACAGTATTATTTTCCCATGTAATTAATGAAAAATGAAAATAAGTGCAGGAAAAAATAAGAAATATGAGCTTTCAACATGAAGCTCAGATAGCATATTTCTTGCAAAAATGGTCTTGTTTTTTTCTCTTAAATTTCCATTCTCACCTATTCTCTCTACTGAATAGAAATTCCTTTTACCAAAAAAAGAAAAAATTCTCACATCTTCCTCCTAAATGTTATCACCACTCACAAACACTCTCAGGGGAAAAAAAGTGTAATTCTTTCTTTCTCATTTCATGTATTTGGTAAGTGCTACATAGAATCAGAAACACCTATAATAAGTTCAATTGCTTTTCTGCTGTTATCAATCCTTGAAGTTCAGTGGGACAAGCCAAAAGTCAAAGAAAATTCAGAGAAATTCTGCTTAAACTACAGCTAGCCAAACTAAGCCAATAAGTTTAGAGTCAGGAGACCATTATCAAGTGACCTTGTATATACAAAAACATTAGGCAAAACCTAATATGAATGAATTCAATTTTTTTTAAATTTAGGAATATCTAGATATTAAATTCCCTGGAGAAAGAAATAGCAATCTACTTCAGTATTCTTACCTGGGAAATCCTGGGGACAGAGGAGCCTAGTGAATTACAGTCCATGGGGTCATACATGATTTAGTGACCAAAACAACAACAACAGACAGTAAATCACAAATTCTTTGAATGTTTGTTTTCAACTTACCTGGTGGGTTTGTCTTCATGTTCACAGAATGCCAATTTAGTTCAAAAGTCTATTTGAGCAAATATGTATTGAGTACCTACTATATGCAAGGTCCTGGGCAAGTCATTGAAGACACAATTGCAAGTATTAACAGGGAATATAAAATAACCTTCTAGTTTGTTTGAACATCAGCACTATGCTAAGAAATATTTTGAACTATGATCTAATATTTAATCCAAGATGGAAAAATCCAGCTGGTTTAGAATATAATCCAGTTGACTCTTATAAAGTAAATGTCCCCATTTTGCATTCCTAACAATAACAAATTCTTAAATATTTTGATCACTAGAGAGATAAATGAGAGAGTGTAAATCCAGCAGAAATCCATCCTCAATGTGGAACACAATCTTGAGGGCCTGAACAAAAGAGCAAAAGGTTTTTGTTAGCCTCATTCTTTGGTAGGGTCCAACTTGTATCTAATAGATTTCTTATGAAGATCAGAAAAGATGAAACATACAGATAATTTGTTAACTCAAAGCACCATACAGATATAAATGGAGATAATTATTATTATGTATTAGGTTTTTAGCCACAGAAATTTCCAGGGTTGACTTTTTACAAAATCATAGTGTAAAACGTGGTATTTTCTCCTTCTAGAAATCATTAAAAAAACTGGTCAGTATCTGGCTTTTTTCTTTTTCCACAGTTAATCTGAGTGTACTGTAACTTCTTCCCATGGTAAGGGATACGTTTTACCCTTTATTTTTGAAGTCCTTTTGCTTTGCTTGTCTTCTCTTTCTTTTTTTGAAAATATATACTCTCCCTTCCTTAAAGAGCCTAATACTCACTATTATCATCATCATCTTGACTTTTATAGCTAAAAGAGACTGTGTCATTTTCATGTTTCAAAGGAAGAAAAGAGAGACAAAAAAGGAAATGTCAGTCAGAAATAGTGGTGAAGATAAGCATACAGTGTAGGTTTCTAAATAGTAATCAAGTATTTTCTTTGGAGTATTTGGCCTGATAAGAAGGAAGTAAATCCAAGATTTGAGGATTCCTAAGCTTTGGGCTTAGGGACAGGAAAGTTATATTAAGCCAGAGTTGAGTAGGATAAAAATAACGTGAATTATTTATTGACTTGGAATGAGGCACTGGTGAGAAATACATGCCACAATAGGTTTCTTCTGTATCTACCTTGAAATACCTAAATTGTTTCTGTTGAATTATATAGTTAAATGCATGTATTCTTCATTCACTCAGCTATAGAAAAACAAAATTCTCTGAACATTTTTCCTGAAATGCTTTCATCACAATTAGAACCATAATTTTGTTGAAATGTTGGGACCAGACTGTAAGTTTTTCCCTGGAAAGATCTTGTATATCCATCCTTTGATTTCTAATTTCAGATATTGTAGTTTTCAGTTCTAAAATTTCCATTTGCTTCTCTTTCCATCCTCTTTTCTTTCTTTACCAAAATTTTCAGTCTTGCCTTTTAATTCCTTAGATATGTTAATTGGAGCATTTAAAAATAAATGAATGATAGGTGCATTGTCCATATCTATGTGAGTCTGTGTCTGTGAAATGTTCTTTATTTTGGTTTTTGGTCATATGATCTCCTTTTATGCTTTGTTACTTTTGACTGGGTTCTGGACATTTTTTTAAAAATTCTATTTTATTTTATTAAATTTTTGGTCATGCCCCACTCAGATGGGATCTTAGTCTCTTGACCAGAAATTGAACCTATGCCCCCTGTATTGGAAAGCAGATCCTTAACCCTGAACCATCAGAGAAGCCCCAGTTCTGGACATTTAATATGAAGAAATTCAGAAGTAATTTTATGCTCTTAATGATAGCATCTTTATGTAAGGATGATTTACTGTTGCTTCTAGCAAGTAGCTAGACTTGGGGTACTTGTTATCTGAAAATATTATAAATATGGATTAGAATGATTCAAAGATGGTGTTCAGCCTCTACAAAGGCTTATCTGTTAATGAAATAGGCAATTATTTCAGGGGAAAGTGGCTCCCAAATCCAGGCTATATTTTCTAGCGCCATTCCCTTTCCAATCTTTTTCCAATACCTCACTGAACCTCATCTCAGTTCAGTTCAGTTGCTCACTCGCGTCCTACTCTTTGTAACCCCACGGACTGTAGCAAGCCAGACTTCCCTGTCCATCACCAGTTCCAGGAGCTTGCTCAAATTCATGTCCATCGAGTTGGTGATGCCATCCAACCATCTCATCCTCTGTCGTACACTTCTCCTTCTGCCCTCAATCTTTCCCAACATCAGGGTCTTTTCCAATGAGTCAGTTCTTTGCATCAGTTGGCCAATATATTGGAGTTTCAACCTCAACATCAGTCCTTCCAATGAATATTCAGGACTTATTTCCTTTAGGATAGACTGTTTGGATATGCTTGCAGTCCAAGGGACTCTCAAGAGTCTTCTCCAACACCACAGTTCAAAACCATCAATTCTTCGGCACTCAGCTTTCTTTATAGTCCAACTCTCAACATTTATACATGACTACTGGAGAAACCAGAGCTTTGACTAGATGGACCTTTGTTGGCAAAGTAATGTCTCTGCTTTTTTAATAAGCTGTCTAGGTTGGTCATAGCTTTTATTCCAAGGAACAAGTATCTTTTAATTTCATGGCTGCAATCACAATCTGCAGTGATTTTGGAGCCCCCCAAAATAAAGTCTGTCACTGTTTCCATCTATTTGCCATGAAGTGATGGGACCAGATGCCATGATCTTAGTTTTCTGAATGTTGAGTTTTAAGCCAATTTTTCCACTCTTCTCTTTCATTTTCATCAAGAGGCTCTTTAGTTCCTCTTTGCTTTTTGCTGTATGTCATCTACATATCTGAGGTTATTGATATTTCTACAAGCAATCTTAATTCTAGGTTGTGCTTCATCCAGCCCGGCATTTCACATAATATACTCTGTATATAGGTTAGAAAAGCAGGGTGATAATATATAGTCTTGACATACTCCTTTCCCAATTCAGAACCAGTCTGTTGTTTCATGTCTGGTTCTAACTGTTGCTTCCTGACCTGCATACAGGTTTCTCAGGAGACAGGTTAGGTGGTTAGAATTTTCCATTTTCTTGTGATGCACACAGTCAAAGGCTTTGGCATAGTTAATAAAGCAGAAGTAGATGTTTTTTCTGGAACTCTCTTGTTTTTTCAATGATCCAGTGGATGCTGGCAATTTGATTTCTGATTCCTCTGCCTTTTCTAAATCCAGCTTGGATATCTGGAAGTTCATGGTTCTCGGACTGTTGAAGCCTGTCTTGGAGAATTTGGGGCATTGCTTTGCTAATGTGTGAGATGAGTGCAATTGTGCAGTAGTTTGAACATTCTTTGACATTGCCTTTCTTTGGGATTGGAATGAAAACTGACCTTTTCCAGTCCTGTGGCCACTGCTGAGTTTTCCAAATTTGCTGGTATATTGAATGCAGCACTTTCAGAGCATCATCTTTGAAGATTTGAAATAGCTCAACTGGAATTCCACTGCCTCCACTAGCTTTGTTCGTAGTGATGCCTCCTAAGATCCACTTGACTTTGCATTCCAGGATGTCTGGCTCTAGGTGAGTGATCATACTATTGTGTTTATCTGGGTCATGAAGATCTTTTCTATATGGTTTCATGTTTTTGTATGGAACCATTGATGGTGGTCGTTTAGTTGCTAAGTTGTGTCTGACTCTTGCAATCAATCCCATGGACTATAGCCTGCCAGGCTACTCTCTCCATGGGATTCTCTAGGAAGAATACTGCAGTAGGTTGCTATTTCCTTCTCCAGGGAATCTTTTCAACCCAGGAATCAAACCCGGGTCTCCTTCATTGCAGACAGATGATTTACCAACTGAGCTATTAGGGAAGCCCATAGAATCCATACTACCCCAAAATAAAACCAGTAAAAATCTTTTGAATGCTCGTAATCTAATGTGCTTAGTTTAGTATCAAGCATTACATAAAACAAGTTTAAACTGATAGATTTAATGTGATTTCTGAAACATCTCAAGCCATGCAATTCAAAAGAGTAACTTGGATAGGATAGACAAAGGTCTACCTTTCTACATTTTCCTCTGATAATATTCAACAATTTCATATCTGCCAAACCTAAGACAATTCTTAATGAAATTTCAAAGCCTTTCAGTCTTTTGAAGTGTCAGTGACCTCTATGAACCTGCTAACTTGATCTTATATCCCACCTACCAAGGCTCCAGCTCTATCTTCTCTTCTCTTCTCTTTATTGTGATTCTGCTCAGTTCAGTTCAGTGATTCTGCTCAGGCATAGTGAAATAACTAGAGAAGACCAGCTCCTGAATATTTTGGGAGGCATTAATCACTACCCTTTATTAATTCTCTATTGGCATACATGCAGTTCATTCTACAATAAAAGAACACTTTGTGATTCAGCACAGACTTCCTCCGGAAGGGTTGAAATAGATTTCTAAGTTTTATATTACAAATTAGAAAGTAGATACAGACTTTTAACCTGATCAGAAAGCAAAAATATGAAGGAAAGAAATGGCAAGATCTTAACCATATTAATGGCAAAATTGGCAGTAGTAGGCAGGCCTCCTGATTTTTTAGTTTAGAATTGTAACCTGAAGAGGTAGATATGTTTAAGTGAAATGACCAATAAGATGATCAGCAAGTTATATCATTATTTTTTTTTCAAAAATAGCTTTTTATATTGTTTCAGTTACTTTGGAGCCCATGACTTGTCCTCTTTACACAATCACAAGCAGAAACTGCGAGTACTTTTGCCTCTAATGCTAAACTGTAGCTCTGTGAGGCTGCATCTGAAACCCAGTTCTCTCTCTAAATCCCTAGTTCCAACTGCAGTGACCGGCAGTGACACTTGATAAACATATGAAGGAGACACGTTTTCTTGTTCACTAAATTAAATATTTATTTTAATGGTAACTTACAAGTTTTATATAATCCTGCAAAATGACAAGAAAGCTCTTTTGGGGGAAGGGAGTATAATCCTCCTTTGTATTGATCTTTACCCATATCCTCTTCTTCCAGCACCCTCTCACTTCCCTCCAGCCCTCCCTTCCCTTCCATCCCTGTTTTAGAAATCCAGTTAACCTGATTATAAGTCGATATAAAAGAGAGATCATTTTAACGAAGTATTATTTTTGATGCTTTGTCTTATTCCAGAATTTGCAACAATGCCAAGATTCTTAATAGAGGCAGCAACCGCTGCATGTATTTCAAAAGGGGGACACACTCAAGCCAAAGAAAAGTATCTACCATGGAGAAGGGCTAGCAGGGGAGAACAGCCCTAATTCACACCATCAACAGTAGTACAGAATGTGGACTAAACTCTGAGAGTCTGTATATTGTGTCAGTATTTAAGTACCAGTCATACCTGTGGGTATCAGAGGTCACTTCTTCATTTGCAGCTGAAGAGTGGAAAATGACTCTTGTGTCTTTGCGACCGATGTAAATAGAATAGCATCTCCTTTGGGGAGATGGAGAAGGGACTGAGTCGGGTGGTACAGGAATAATCTTCCCACCCTCTTTCCTCTTCCCACTTGTGCACAAACTGAGCTTTGTAAGATGCCCAAAGACATGGACTTAGTCCACATCAGGTACCATTGAGATAGGCTGGGACCTGGGGCCGCTTTGGCCCCAATCACTGATCTACTCCCTACCCTCACCACACTAAAGGAAGCAGTTCCTCCCTACCTCAGTGAGCAAGGAAACTTGATACTTGTTCTTGCTCCTTCCTGCTGCAGCCTAAATCCCAATAAAGCCTTGCTTGAATTCTTCATCTGGCCTCTTATCAATTTCTATTGATCAAAGAGTCCAAGAACCCTGGTCAGTAACACCAACATTCAAGACTACAGTGAGTTTTGACTTTAATTAGCTTAGATACCAATATAAATCCCACAGTCTATCAACCTGACAGTGTCCTTTCTTTGGATGTTTATATACTCCTGGAAAGAAAATAATTCCATGACATAAAGGAAATTACAAAAATAATGTACCCAAGCCCCACAGAATAATTACAATATTGCATCACTTATGCAGTAGTTAAACAATTTCAAATCAGCATGAAATGTTGGCCAGGGACAGGAATGAATAAATCTTAAATGTGAACATTTTGGATCTTTTATTTCATTAAACCCATTGAAAATCTTGATGCCTTTAGTGCTCTTTAGGCACATCATCATTATATGTATGTTGGGAGTTGACTTCCAAGAGAAAGATATGTAAAAGAAATCTTTCAATCCAGCTGTGACATTCTTATAGGGGCTTCCTTGATGGCTCAGCGGAAAAAGAATCCACCTGCCACGCAGGACTCGTGGGTTCAATTCCTGGGTCGAGAAGATGCCCTGAAGGAAGAAATGGCAACCCACACTAGTATTCTTACCTGAAAAATCACATGGACAGAGGAGCCTGGTGGGTTACAGGCCAAAAGTTCACAAAGAGTCAGATACAACTGAGTATTCAAGCCTACGCACCTGACATTCCTATAGGTACTGAAATTTTGTATCTTATGTGACAACTGATTTCTGCTCTATCTGGCTTGTGGGATGGGATGAGTTATTTCTAACAGCACATCTGTTATTTATAATTTCAACCTAATTTGGATTTTTAAGAGTTTCTCTGTAAGAATTGCCTTTCCTTCAGGCTCATATCTACCCTAAACGCTGTTACATCTGTAATAGAAGAATAGGATTTTAAAGGCAAGATTGTTACTTGAGACTATATGAATGCTCCCTGTGGCTTGCCATTTCTTTGAAGATAAGAGAGTGATGTGAGATGCCCTCTCATTTTCAAAAGGCTCTCTGGGGAGAGTTGTCATTCACAGTTACGTAGATGCTGGAGCAAGACATACACTGTGACAAAGATCACACAGGAAAGAGTCACCAGGGCTGAACAGGGCATTGCCACAATTTCAAATATCTCCAACTGTCAACACTTTCGTGAAGAGAAGCTTATTTTTCAGCAGTTGTGCTGCGCTTGTGTTGCTTTTTTAAACTAGCCATTGTTGGTGCCCATTTCTGAACAACGCATAACTTACTGTAAATGGCCACAGGCTTAGTCACTCAGCTCACCCCTTCTTTGAATTTGCATTTCGTGAGCACAAGGGGCGAGGCTGCGGTGTTTGCTAGTGAGTCACTGCAGCCCTTAGACTCTGGTGCTCTCAGTGATGAATGACCAGGAAGATGACTGCATCCCGTCATTGTTGTGGTTTTCAGAAGCTAGTAAACATTGACATTTTGTTTTAGCAACAAATGAAAACAAAACTTTCTTTCCATTTTTTGTGTGTATGTGTGGATGTAAACATACTCATATAAGGACATATACACCTGGTAATTCAAACAGATATGGGGAGATGAGAGAGAAGCGTCCTCTTAAGATCTAAGTAGGAATAAGTAGTAATTGTCAGATAAGGTTCATTACCAAGAAAACCTAAGGATGAAGTAGATGAAAAAATACCCAATAGTGGCTTCGCCCCACCTTTAGTTTGCTCATTTCACTTAAAGGATGCCCCATAGCCTTATCATCTCTTAGTCTTACCTCTTCAAATATAATATTTTTAATAATTCACACAATTTTCTAGGATGTTGAAGTGAGAGTTATAGGTATAAGATTTAGATCTACAAAAATTATACAGAACTCTTCTGCACAGGGGATTCACTTATTCTCTATTTGCTTATTTATTTAATCATTTATTTAAATCCATATGGACATGTGGCTGTTTACACTTGGAGTTATAATCCAATACTAATTGATTAATGTCTCTCCTTAGTATAAATAATCTCTGTATATTAATTTTGTTAATTAATTAATTAACTTTCCTACCACTTTGCCAAATTCATTGATGAGCTCTAGAAGTTTTCTAGCAGCACCTTTAGGGTTTTCTATGTATAGTGTCATGCCATCTACAAAGAGGGACAGTTTGACTTCTTCCTTTTCAATTTGGATTCCTTTTATTTCTTTACTCTTCTGATGGCTGTGGCCAGGACTTGCAAGTTCTTTACCACTAGCACCACCTGGGAAGCCCAGATTTATCACATATGGCCTTTATTTTGTTGAGTTAGTTTCCCTCTCTGCCCAGTTTCTGGAGATTTTTATCATAAGTCAATGCTGATCTAAATATTCTCAATGAAGATGCCCTTTTACCCTCCAGAAAGATTTTGCACACATTAAGGATCACTTTCTGTGCTGGTGAGTTCTACTCTCTGCTCAAGGAGCTGACATAACTAACTCTCACCCCATTAAGCAGGAACTGTACCAGGGATTTCCTTCTAGAGGGTGCAGCATGGACGAGGTGGGGAGGAGAGTTACTCTACAGTGGAGAACCTGACAGATGCTGCCTCGGCCAGGTGGTCAGGGTTAACATCACCAGTCTTAGATCCTATTGATAGCAAGTATCCTCAATATGGAGATATGATGAGAATGGAAATTACTTGTGTGATCTTCCTCCCCAAAACTCATAACTTCAGTCTAATCATAAGAAAAACCCCAAGAAACCCCAAATGAAGGACATGCTACAAAATACCTGACCAAATCGTCCTCAATGCTGTCAAAGTCATGAAAAAAACATGGGAAGTCTGAGAAACTGTCCCATTCTTGAGTATCCTAAGGAGACAAAATAACTAAATGTAATGTGGTATCCTGTGTAGGATTCTGGAATAGAAATAGGACATCAGATAAAAGCTATGGGTATCTGAATACACTATATTAATATTGGCTCACTAATGGTGACAAATGTACCATAATAATGTTAACAATAGGGGAAATGAGCATACAGCGCATGGAACCAATCTTCTTAATGTCTTAATTTCTTCTACAAATCTAAAAATGTTCGAAAATTAAATGTTTATTTTAAAAAACAAAAAAAATAAAGCAGAAAAAAACACATCTGTTGCCTTAAGGGAAAAAAAGGACTTTTAAGTTTGAGAAAAGAGAATGTTGGGACGATGTTGCTTCATTTCACTTATAAACCCTATTTTCCCTACTAAGAAATCTTGCAGGGTGTTTGACTTTTTTGTGTTTTTGTTTTTACATTTAAAATTAGGGCACTGCCTATGAATCTAGCTGGTAGGAATGACCCAGAGGAACTCATCTCTGAAGATGTATTTAGATTTCTTACCTTGAGAATGAACTGATGACCCAAAAACCTTATTTCAAATGCTAATCAGTATCTATTAAACAGATAGTTGTTATATTCTAGGATACAATGTGGATCCTGCAATTGGTAATTGGAGTGTAAGCTCATATCTACTTCTCTTTGGTATTTTTACTTTAAACACAAGTATTTTACTTTAAAACACAAAGGAATGTTTTTTCCGGGTGAACATTATGGGTTATTCAATCCTATTTTGTGCTCAAAACCTATGAAATGGGTTTTTTCTTTTTTCTGTTATTGTGGTAGAACGTGTATAACATAAAAATTTTCCATTTGAGATGCTTTTCAGTATACAATTCAGTGACATTGATTACTTTCAGGATGTTGTGTAACAATCATTGCTATCAATTTGCAATATTTTTTCATCACAACAGTAACTCTGGACCCACTAAACAATCACATCCCATTCCTCCTCCTGCCAGCCTCTGGTAACATTTAATCTACTTTCTGTCTCTATAAATTTGCCTCCCCTAGACACTTAGTAAAAGTAGAACCATACGATATCTGTCCATTTAGTTCTGGCTTATTTCACTTAGCACAATGTTTTCAAGTCTTGCCCACATTATAATACGTCAGATGTCCATTCCTTCTTAGTGGCTGAACAATGCTCATAATGGGTTTCTGAGGTGGCACAGTTGTAAAGAATCTGCCTAACAATGCAAGAGACACAGGAGACTCAGAATCAATCCCTGTGTCAGGAAGATCCCCTGGAGAAGAAAATAGTAATCCACTCAAGTATTCTTGCCTGGAAAATCCCATAGATAGAGGAGCCTGGTGGGCTACAGTCTGTGCAGTCCCAAAACATTGGACACACACACACAAAATGTCTGACATGTCTGAGCACACAGTGTTCTTATTGCACATTTCGTTCATATCCATATTCTGTTTATCAATTCATCTGTTAATGGACGTTGGTGTCATTGCTATCTTTTGGCTATTCTATACAGTAGGCTTTGTAAGCATAAGTCTTTTTAAAAAAAAAAAAGTTTGTTGAACTTTCCTGGAATTCAAAACTTGGCTTAATTGTAGTTACCACCAATACCTTTCATTTGATGCCAAAGGAATAAATACACTAGAGATGAATCAGTGTATTTTGTGTCACTGGCATTGGCAGAGGTGACTCTAGAGGCCCCAGGCCAATGTGATCACTGAACAGGTAGCATTCTTCCAGAAAGACTTCCTTCTGTTATCTGTTCTTTTATGTTTGGTTTGGCACAACTTTTTTTTTTTTGGGGGGGGGGCAGGTAGGGCAACCATTTTAAATGTTGTGTTCTTGCTTTTTCCCTTTTCTTTCTTCCTTTTAACACCCTGTATTATCATCAGTAAACTTGGGTAATTCACTTTTCAATCAAAGTATGTTGATTATTAATTAGCATACCAACCACCACCATAGCTTATAAATCAAATTCTGCTGGCTGGCCTAATTAACTAGGCCGTAAGGATGACAGGAACATGAACTTAAGAGGTTGAGATCGACATAATCTACCTGTGGAATTTGTATACCACATATGTGGTTCCTGGTTTTTCCTAAAGTAGATTCTCTAAATTTTGTCCCTCGGTTACCAATATTACTATTCACCTCACCACCCAAGAAAGACCCCCAAGGAATTGTTCTTGACACTCTCCTCTTTCTCAACCCTTACTGTACGTCCTACAGATTTTTGCAGTGTGTAAATATTTATCAAATTTCCCAGTCCTCTCTATTCCTTGATTTCTACTTGCTCAACTACAATAGAAGCCCTTATTGTTCCTCAGAGTTCAACTTGGATACTTAGACAAGAGAGGCCCTGCTCCTGACGCCGTGCTGCAGAGAGACCAGCATATCACAAACACAAAAAGTTGCCAATGAACATGCAGCGACTCTCACTTAGGATGTGATGCTCAGCACTGAAACAGTCAGCCCATAGCGCCAAACATCTACTTTCGAGACTAACGCTGTTCAAGCCCCAAGGAAACCCTTCTCCAATCTCTTATCCACATGTCTCCCCTTAGGTTCCTGAAACAAAATGCAGCCAACCATGTGAATGCTGTTAAAGGTGACATTTGTGTCATTACCTAGATAAGAGAAAAAACACTGCTCCCTTCGTGTTGCCGAGGAATTTAAGTGGGCAAGTGTTTAGGTGAAAAGAAAGGCGAATTAGTAAAGTTGATGTGATGAATTGTGTCCTCCCCAAATTCCTGTGTTGAAGTCCTATACCCCAGTATCTCAGAATATGACTGTATTTGGAAAGAAAGTCTTTAAAGAAGTAATTACATTAAAAAGAGGTCATCAGCGTAGACCCTAACGCAATACAATTGATGTTCTCATAAGAAGAGGAAATTTGAACATAGACACACACAGAGGGAAGACTGTGTGAGGAAACAGGGGTAAGGAAGCCATCTTCTTCAAGGAGGAAGCTTCCCAGGTGGCTCAGTGGTAAAGAATCCAACTGCCAAAGCAGGAGAACACGGGAGAGGCAGGCTTGATCCCTGGGTCAGGAACATCCTCTGGAGGAGAAAATGACATCCCACTCCAGTATTCTTGCAGGGATAATCCCATGGACAGAGAAGCCTGGCTGACTATAGTCCACGAGGTCAGAAAGAGTCAGACATGACTGAGCAACTGGGCATGCTTGCATAAACTAAGAGGAGAAGCCTCAGAGGGAACTAACTCTGCCGACTCCTTGATTTTGGACTTTTAGCATCCCCAACTAAGGCCATAAATTTCTGTTGTTTGAGCTACCTAGTCTGCAGTACTTGATTATCATGACAGCTCTAGCAAACTAATACATTTGTCAGAGTACTTCCTCTCAGGTAGCATAGCTGAACATTTGTTTCCAGAATGCATTTTTTCCCCTTCTTTTTGTGCTCCAAGCTATGGTTCTGAGTAGTACCCTCAGGGTTTAGCCCTGAGCCTGTACTTTAAAGAGCTCCTTTAGCCATGCCTTTCCTCACAGGCTTAGTAGTATAGAGGCAATGATGTGCCAACCTGAAGGCTTATCTCCTCCCATCCCAGAATTCCTGGTCCCTCTAGCCCTGAGCCATCACCGGGGACTATGCTGGCCCCTCCCAAATCCTTCCTCAGGAAGAAGGACCGAACTCCTGCTGTGTATTCACCTAAGCCTGAGAGACACCTGGAGTAGATGTTCATGATGGCACAGCTGGAGTGTGGACACATGGACTGGAATGTCCACATGCAAGTGTGCAAGATCCATGTGGCATGCAATGGAGCAAGAAGGTGTCAAGAAAAGGGTGTGAAGTGTGGCACTGAAGCTTCAGGACAGTTTTGCTTATGCTGTGACCTTCTGACATGGTCCTCTGAGAAACCCAGGAGCTCTTAATTGGATTCTGACTTTCAGGTCCATAAGAAGGTATATTCATCAACAATCAAGGAATAACACATATTTTATTTCATGGGTTTCTTTTTAGAGGGCAAAGATTAAGGACTAAAATTTTTTTTCTAATTAATTAATTTTTGGCTGCACCGAGTCTTTGTTGCTATACCTGGGCTTTCTCTAATTGCAGTGAGTGAAAGCTATTCTTCAGTGTGTGGTGCACAGATTTCTCATTGTAGTGGCTTCTCTTTTGTGGAACACAGGCTCTAGGCACTCAAGTTTGTGGGCTCAGTATTTGTGGTGATGGGCTTAGTTGGGATCTTCCCAGACCAGGGATTGAACCCATGCCCCATGCATTGCAAGGAGGATTCTTAACCACTGGACCACCAAGGAAGCCCTTTGTTACTCAGATTTATAACCTTTATATATTTAGATATATGACACCTGAGTCTTCATATCTTGCTTCAAATCCCACAAATATTAGGATTAGGATTGGTGGTTCTAGATGGACTAAAAAATTGGAATGATACTTGCCACTGTTGCACACAGAATCTAGGGAACAATTTGCAGTGTTAAATAATTCATTTAACTCTTAAATTTGTATATAAGCATATCTATCTAGACAGAGCATGTGTGACACATGATATCAATTTTAATATTAGCAAGGAGGTGGGTATTAATATTAATATTGTAATACTTATATTTTTATAATCATTCAATATGATTTCATTATTTTTAAAATCTGGTACATTTAAGTTTTAAAAAAATTCAACAAAAATTTTGTCTTGTTTAAATAATTTTGAGTCTTACTGTACTTTATCATTAGTACTTTGGTTTACATTTTAATGAATTATATGTTTCAAAATAAAAATATGCTTTAAACCAGAGGTAACATTTTATTTTCTTTACAGTATTATAATTTATAATTTTTGACAATACATTAAAATCTTGTAAATTTTTCAAAGAATTCATGCATCTTGTTTATAATTACTTTTTTTATTCCTTTAGAATAAGCAAAAATTGTGGTTGTAATAGAAATGGAAAATGCAACAAAAGAATGCAGTGAAGGGAAACAATAGAAAATCTTCCAAGAGGCAAATCTGCTTACATTTTTAAAGACTGGGCTCAATAAAAGTGAGCAGGGTTTTACTGAGTGTGTCTTTCACAAAAATTTTGACTAACACATGACAAATTATTTATCTAATGAGAATTTAATTATTGATCAAAACAATGAAAAGGAACAAGAATACTATTTTAATAGAATCTAAAACTTGGGAAGAGGCCCAATGCAATCCCTGCAAGTTCAAATTCTGTATTAAATAGTTAATTTCTGACTGGAACAGTGAAGACCACTGTGGTCCTGTCTGACATTTGCCCTAGTGCCTTGCATTATTCCCAAAGACAGCCTCCTCACAGACCTCTGTACCCATCCTCCGTCCCCTCATCCTGTCTTAGGTGCTGCTGTTAGAATGAGCTGCCTGACATCTCTCTTCCTCCTCTTCACTGAAAGGCCCTTCGGCAACCATGTGGAGTAGAACTGCCCCGGGGCATGTCCCAAAGGGTGACTGAGGACACTGGGGCCAGTGAAGGGTTCTGCGGTTACACAAGTGGGAGAAACAGTATATATACAACCATTCTTCTCGTGGAAGACTTTAACAAATTAATTGCTTGTTTGAATCTCCAGAAGAGATCCATATCAGGCAGATATCACAAGTGTTTTTGTTGAGAGGTTTGCAGAACTGGTGGTCTTGGATAAGTTAGCCTAGAGCATTCCCACATGTGGTAACCACTAGCTATGGATGACTAGCAAGCACTTGAAATGTGGCTTGTATCAATTAAGACACATTCTAAGAATAAAACACATTGTATTTCAAACACTTAAAACAAAGAGAGAATGCAAACTGCCTTGATAATAATTTTTACATTGAATACATGTTGAAATGATAACAAGCCATTAATAACACATATCACTTAACATCAACAACAGAAAGTAAACTCAAAGGTAAAGAGAACAAGTTGGCAATTGACAAAGGTGGAGGTTGAGGGTGTGCAAAATGGGTAAAGATGGTAAAAAAAAAAAGAACTTCCTGTTTAAAACAGGTAAGTTGTGTGAATAAAATGTGTGGCATTGTGAGTATAATTAACAACACTCTACTATATATTTGAAAGTTGCTTAGAGAGTAGATCTTAAAAGTTTTCATTGCAAGAAAAGAACTGTAACTGTGTGGTAAGTGATGTTCCCTAAACTTACTCTGGTGATCACTTTGCAATATACACAAATATTGAATCATTATGTTGTAAACTTGAAACTAATATCTCAATTAAAAATATTTATATATATAAAGAGAGAGAGAGAGACAAATAGATTACAAAAATTAATTTTACCTGGTTCTATTTCAACATTCAGAAAACTAAGATCAAGGCATCTGGTCCCATCACTTCATGGCAAATAGGTGGGGGAACAGTGGCAGACTTTATTTTTTGGGCTCCAAAATCACTGCAGATGGTGACTACAGCCATGAAATTAAAAAAGGCTTACTCCTTGGAAGAAAAGTTATGGCCAATCTAGACAGAATATTAAAAAGCAGAGACATTATTTTGCCAACAAAAGTCTGTCTAGTCAAGGCTATGATTTTCCCAGTAGTCATATATGGATGTGAGAGTTGGAGTGTAAAGAAAGTTGAGCACCAAAGAATTGATGCTTTTGAACTGTCATATTGGAGAAGACTCTTGAAAATCCCTTGGATAGCAAGGAGATCCAACCAGTCCATCCTAAAGGAGATCAGTCCTAATATTCATTGGAAGGACTGATGTTGAGGCTGAAACTCCAATACTTCGGCCACCTGATGCAAAGAACTGACTCATTGAAAAATACCCTGATGCTAGGAAAGATTGAAGGTGGGAGGAGAAGGGGACAACAGAGAATGAGATGGTTGGATGGTATCACTGGACATGAGTTTGAGTAAGCTCCAGGAGTTGGTGATGGACAAGGGGGCCTGGCGTGCTGCAGTCCATGGGGTCGAAAAGAGTTGGACATGACTGAGAAACTGAACTGAACTGAACTGATTTTAATTTTTCATGCCATTACTAGATAGTTTAAAATTCCACCTATGGTTTGCATTTTATTTCTATTGGACAGCGATGACTTATTGGACAACATGATACGTAAGACTGCCCAGAATCTCTCCAGATCTTTCTCTCAATGCTGTTTCCCTTTGGGCTCTAATGGCTGCATGCTTTTTAAAGAAATCCCTCCCTATCCCTATCAATCATGACCATCAGCAGTGCCAAGTGTTGTAGCACTTCCATTTGTTCCATTCAGCTCCTGGAACTACATCAGGCTAATTCCTATTAAGCCCTTAGGTATCAAGCATCAGTCACTCATACAGGAAGCCTATCCTGAAATCCAGTCACACCTATTCCTTAGCCAGGTTAGGTGACCTTCCTCCAAGCACCAGTAATTTCCTGTCCAAACCTTTTACCCATACTCACTACTTGTGTTTATAAACATCTGCTTACATATCTCGTGGGCTTTCCAGGTGGTGCTAGTGGTAAAGAACCTGCCTGCCAATGCGGGAGACCTAAGAGATGCGGGTTCAATCCCTGGGTCAGGAAGATCCCATGAAGGAGGCCATGGCAACACTCTCCAGTATTCTGGTCTGGAGAACCCCCTGGACAGTGGAGCCTGTGTTAAAGTCTCTCAGTTGTGTCCAACTCTTTGTGACCCCATGGACTGTCCATGGAGTTCTCCAGGCCAGAATACTGGAGTGAGTAGCTTTTCCCTTCTCCAAGGGATTGTCCCAACCCAGAGATCGAACCCAGGTCTCCCACATTGCAGGCGGATTCTTTACCTGCGGAGCCAAGCCTGGCATGCTATAATCCATAAGATCATACAGAGTCAGGCACGACTGAAGCAACTTAGAACAGCACATGTATCTCATGCTTCTTCACTGAGAATCTTGAGAACAAAGATTCACCTTACTTTTTCTTTTTTTTTTTTTTTGACTGTGCCACGTGGCATGAGAGATCTTAGCTCCTTGACCAGGAATCAAAACTGTACCCCTGCAGTAGAAGCATAGAGCCTTAACCATTGAACCACAAGGAAATTCTCTTTGTCTTTTATATTCCTAGCATCTATCCCAATAGATGAATGAATGAATAATTCAAGAATGAAGCAAATGTGGTTCCTTCCCTGGTGGAGTGCATTCTCGAAGAGGAAGCAGATAGGTGAATAGATAATTCAAATATGTTGCTTTCAAGTGTGCCATTAACAATATTGAGAATTATAGGGAAATTCTGAGCAGAACACTTAACTGAGGTCAGCTTTATGGATGCACGACCTGTACTGTTGCACAGGGCTCCACACCTATCAGACATTCAAGTTCAGGGATGGGATAGGGAATGGATAAAATGAAGCTGGACAGGATTTAGGGGTGGCACCAGGAAGGATCTCATCTCAAGGAGCTCCATTGTTTCACAAAGGCAATTTTATAACTCAGGCTATATAGCCACTGATTTGTGTTTATCCCAGATAACCTTACCCACATACTATTGGATATCAAGTCACTACAAGATTAAAAAATATCAGATACTTTTTTCTGATATCTCTATTCAAAAACTAGTTAAAAGTGAAACTGTCAGTTCTTTGGAAGAATGAAGACAGTTATTCTAATGAATTGAAGGTATTATCTTCTGTTTATTGTTTCAGTCCAGTTCAGTTGTTCAGTCATGTCCAGCTTTGCGACCCCATGGACTGAAGCGCATCCATCACCAACTCCCGAGTGTGCTCAAACTCATGTCCATTGAGTCAGGGATGCCATCCAACCATCTCATCTCATCTTCTGTCATCCCCTTCTCTTGCCTTCAATCTTCTATTGTTTACCTTTAATTATTAAAACTAGTCGGTGAGCATATACAAAAATTTAAACTTAAACATTCCCTTACTGTTCACTATTGCTTTCCCCATGGCAAGTTTTATGTTATGTGTCATCACCTCTCCCAAATTATTAATTTTAAGCCTCAGTCTCTAAATTATAGTGTGGATGGTTCCCCTTCCTCAATTTAAAATGACCATGATTTTCTTTTATGTAGGAACGTGTGTTGGTATTTGAAATTAAGCTTTGTTTTTGTCAAAAAATTAAAGTTCTCTACTGAGCTTCCCAGGTGGCTCAGAGGCAAAGAATCTTCCTGCCAACACAGGAGACTCAGTTTGATCCCTGGGTCAGGAAGATCCACTGGAGGAGGGCATGGCAATGCACTCCAGTATTCTTGCCTGGAAAATCCCATGGACAGAGGAGCCTGGTGTGCTATAGTCCATAGGGCCACAAAAGAGTCAGACAAGGTTTAGCACCTAAATAACAACAACAAAGTTTTCTACTGTTTACATACAATGACATTCTTGTTTCCAGTTTGACTGCTGACCGCTGAATTTTGTGTCAAAGCATATAGCACTGATGGGTTAGAATTTCCTTCCATAAAATGAGAGTTTTCACACATCTTAAGAATTCTCAAACAGGAGCCCTGTATGAGAGGTGGGATGAGGAGGGAGATGGGAGGGAAGTTCAAGAGGGAGGGAACATATGTACACCTATGACTGATTCAAGTTGATGTTTGGCAGAAAATAACAAAATTCTGTAAAGCAATTATCCTTCAATTAAAAAGTAAATCAATTTAAAAAAATTCTTTGAATGATTCATTCAACATTGCTCTAGCAATAAAATACAATGTGGCATTTTAAGTTTCTTTCTTAGTGCTTATAATGTACTAATCTTTGTTAACAGTCTTCTCCCTAAGATTACTGCCATATTATTTTATCTTTTACAATTCTTAGCATCAGAAGAAGGAAAAGAAAAGGTAAAATTGCCCTCCAAAGCATTAGCTGAACACAGGTTTCTGTAACCAACACTGAAAATTAAATTCAACAAGTTGTTTTGCTTATACTATATTGTTTAAAAGTTATTTTCTCCTGAAAAATAAAATTTTTATTTTTTATAAAATTCATTCATTCAACAAATATTTGTTGAGTGATTACTACCTGCTACTGTTTTTCTAAGCTCCAGGGACACAGCAGGGAGTGAGACACCATGATCCCCAGCCCAAAGGAGTTGATAATCTCATGCAGAAAATAGAAAATAATTGATACATAAAAATCTCAGATGATCTAAAAAGAATGAATGTTGTGAGGAAATGAGAATACAGAAAGGTGATCTGACAAAAGGGATCAGGAAAATGCATCTGCCTTGAGTGTTGTGTGGCTAAGATTCACTTGACTGCATTATAACAGTATTAATTTCATCTTGCCCAAGTTTTTGTTGGTTCAGTAGTCATTTAATGAAAATTATAACTCTTTCTACTCTTGCTGTTCTCTTGTATCTTATTCACATTATTTATTGTTTCTATTCTTTTTCAGTCACCTTTATGACCACATATATGATAGGCAAAGGAAGAAAGCTCAGAAATATTTTGGTGAAGATAATCTATTTGTTCAGTTTTTCTTGGTTTAATTCCTTGAGACAAAAGTCATTTGATGGAAAGAGAAAGGAACATGAAGTCATAAACTTGGCTTTGAACCTCTTCCTTTCTACTTATTAACACTTATTTAACTTGAGTCATGGTTTTCTTGTCTCTGAATATGGGGGGGAAAATGACACGATGCCATTGTGAAATGTTAGTTAAGAAGTAACACTTGAATCATCCAGCCAAGCAGAGGGCACCTGCTGAGTACTGACTTTCCATTAGGCAGCTGGTAACTCTGCCAAAAATGCAAGACCCACTCTGTTCTCTAAAAGACTATGACAAAATTCCCGTTAATATAAACATTCAAGTTCTAGAGACAACACAAAGATCATGCTTCTGTGAAACAATAAATCAGGAATAAAAAGTAAGCATTTAGATAAGTGAGGTCTGTTCTTACTCCATTGGCAAGAAGGTAAATGAAGAACATATCCAAGTATAGGAAAAAAAGAACCACCCTGACTCACCGGGACCTGGGAGTTATCCTTGACTTCTCTTACCTCTCATATCCTCTGGATTACCAAATTCCATCAATACTGCTTCCTTCATATCTCTTCTCTATTTCCATACCGTGTTCTTAGCTCACACCGGCAGCAGCATCTCACCTGGGCTACATAAGACCTTCTTTCCTTTTCCCCTACATCTTGCCTAACCCTTATAATACCTTTTGTGCTTGTGCTGTGCTCAGTTTCGCTTCTGTCATGTCTGACTTTGCCACCTCGTGGACTGTAGCCTGTCAGGCTTCTCTGTCCATGGGACTTTTTAGGCAAGAATACAAAAGTGGGTTGCCACGCCCTCCTCCAGGGATCGAACCTGCAAGTCCTTTGTCTCCTGCATCACAGGCAGGTTCTTTACCGCTGAGTCACCAGGGAAGCTCTTATAACGACTCTTGAAGTACCCACATTTCTATGACTTTCATCCCATAGATGAGGAAACTGAAGCCCAGAGTGGTTCCATGATTAGTAAGAAATGAATCTCAGATTCAAATCTGCCTGGGCTGTCTCCCAAGTCCATGCTCAAACTCCAGGATTCACCACTTTGGATAATGTTAATTCTATATCTGTGAGTCCTCACTCTCTGAACTTCTGTTTCTGGTTTGTTTTTTTTTTTTCAATCTGTGTATTTTTTCTTTTTGATGCAAGGTGATTTTTATCAAATACTAGAATTATTTTTAAATATATTTTCCTTCCTAGACTTTCAAATAACTCATGATTTGCCTTGGATTTGATTCATCTTGGAGTCTGAAAAGTTTAGAATTGTGACTTACATATATCAGGGTTTAAATAATCTTTTCGAATAAAAGGATGCATATGAGTAAATAAATAAGAAGACAGTGGGTTTCTCTGGTGGTCCAGTGGCTAAGATTCCATTTTCCCAATGCAGGGGTCCTGAGTTCAATCCCTGGTCAGGGAACTAGATTTCACATGTCACAACTAAGACCTGTCACAGCCAAATAAATAAATATTTTGTTTTAAAAAAGTGGATAGCAAGTTTTAAACAGTCCATTTAAAAAGAGTATCACCACTTGGTGAGCTGGAAACTGTCTATATTCATATTTAGTCAACAATATCTCACAAATCATTCATCACAGATCAACTTCCCTCAAACCTGTCAGTACTCAAAATGTTGCCTCTTAAGAATTCCTTCTTGGATAAAACTATATTAGGAAATATTGTTAATATATTAACCATAGTGGAAGAAAAATTCCTCAAATTTTCATTTGGCAGATTCTTCAAACACATGAACAACTGGTACCTATAACAACTGTCAGATTATTTTTCCTCATTCTACTTTGCACATTAATAAAAATAGTCATTTCTTTCTGCAAAAGTTGTCTTCCATGTCATCTCTCTTTCCCTTTGGGGATATTAAACATTAAATATTCTTCCTCATGACTTTTGTTCACTCACTTGCTTACACTTTCACCGGTATTTTATAGTCAGAAGAGGAGAGGACTTTAAATGAAGGAACAAGAGGACACAACCCAGCCCATCCCTTCCCCACCCACATCCACCAGCATCTCCCCTACCTTCTCTTCCTCAGACATGGCCATAAACCTGTCTAACCACTTTTTCTCATTTCCCCTTTCCTGGAGCCTCCCAATGTTAAAGGTGGCCACTCTACCAGAAAAATATCAACCCCCTTTCCCTCTGAGGGGTTGGTGCAGACAACTAGACAACCACCTTCCTGATTGACTCATATCACGGGTCACTCCCTGACTCATGACCTTCATCGTCATGAAAGTCTAATCTAATTTACAGACTATGAAACATTCTGTACATCTGGTCAGAGAGACAGAGAGATGATTAATATATGTTGTTGCTGTTGGTAGTGCTTTTTTTTTTCCCCCACAAAAACAAACACTCCATCTCTTTCATTTTTCAATGGAATGTGAGACCTCAGTTGCTGAGAACTTTCCCCACTGCAATTGAGGAATTTTCCATCTGGCAGGAAATTCAGGTCGTGATGAAGAAGTATTTAGTAATAGTTATTTTTGCTTCTTTTTGTTCAACAGCACTTAGAGATTATACTGCCTCGGAGTTTATCTGTATTGAATTTTGAGCATAATTGGAAAATGATCTTAAACTCTCAGGTTCAGATCTGATTTTTCTTTGACCAATAAAGCAATGGAATGAGGAAGTGGGAGACAGGTGGAAAGAGAGTGGAAATACATTTTCCCTATGAAAAGTAACTCTCTGATTCCATTAAAGTTTCAGAACAAATCTGATATGTTAAAAGTAGCCTGAGATGTTTCTTTAACCACTAGGATATTGGACAAACTACTGTAACAATTCCTTTTGCTTTAGTGAAGAGCATTATCACACCAGTTTAATAAGTCAACTGCTCTGGTATTCTCTGGGTTGAATACTTGGATGTCTTTTAGACTGTTAATAGATAGGAAAAATGTATGTCTGCATCATACTATTATTTTCCTTCTTTCCCAGATCCTTTTATTTATTTAGGAGAAGATAACTTGAATCTTGATGCATACAGGAATTTGAAACACCATCATATAAAATATATATCTCCACTTCATTGTCCAAGGGTTTTACTAGGTATGCTGGAGGATAGAAAGATCCTGTTTTTTGAGACTACAATGTAGTGTCAGAGACAGAACAGATGCATGAGGGAGAAAAAAAAAACTATAGATAAAAGAGTTGATGGTCTTCATTCCCATGACATACCCACTCCTTAATGAAAGATAACACAGGTTACATGAAGGCTGATTCTTCTACTTCATCCTCAAGTCTGTTTATTTACTGACTCTAGGAAAGATCAACTAAGATATCATTCTCATATCTGTGCAATTTTCACTGCCAAGAGCAGATCCTGAGCCAAGAGGAAGATAAAAAATAGTTTTCTTCTTGAGAACTGAATCCTTCTGTCTTCACAGTTCTGCAAGTTTTTCCTGCTAAGGATGAAAAGATCAGGCCTGGGGATACCTGATAGAAGAAAGTGTGGTGGTTTTAGTGGAGAGAGTGATGGAAAGTGAGGTTGAATCCAGATTCTTGTCAGGCTGAGTCTGAGTGAGTCATCCCAAAAGTCAAGGAGAGCCATACATCTCTGAGCAGGTAAGAAACAGTAAACTTTTGAGCTTGGAGACTGGTATACATGGGGAGGAACTCACTAGTTCTACCTTAACTCAATGACATTGTCTTAAATGAGTTGTTATGACCTGGCCTGGTCTGGAGATGTCTTCATCATTTATAGCATTGTTTCTATTGAAAAATATTTTAAAAATTTCAAAAAGCCAGCAGGCAAACAAACTTTTGGAAAACAACTTGTTCATAAAATGAGGTATGAGATTCTCTGGTAGCATCTGGGGTCATGAGGCACTCGGGGGGAAAAGCCACAACAACATAATCTCTGAAGTATTGAGAAGAACAAATAAAGCAACAGTGTCTTATTTCTGAAAACCTCAAAAGATCAATCAGAAACCTTGGCCTTAAGTCTTCTGTTATTTAGGTTCATTTCCATATGTCATCCTCAAATGATGAAATTAGCATGATACTGTCATTCATTCTGAGAGCTGTTCAGTCAACATATACAAATGAAGCTATGTGCCAAGCGCTATGCTAAATTCTTAATGCATATTATTGGATTTAGCTTTTACAACCCTAAAAAATATATATCACCATCTCCTTTTTCAGAGGAGGAAATTCTAGCTCAGAGTGTTAGCTGATTTTATCAAGGACACACAATTAGCAAGTAAGCAGAACCAGATGTGAACCTAAAACCAGGGCATTCAACATCTTCCCTGTACTCCTGTGTGGATCAATCTACCCTTAAAACATTTTTACTTGATCTCCAAAAACTTTCTCTTTAATGTCTTTAAAAACAAGTCCCTTTTACTAGAACAACTAGCTTGGGTAACAGGTGCATTTTTTAATCTGTGTTATTTATCCAAACTGTTTCCACCCCTTCCACTCAAATCCTATTGAAGTACTCAAACATAACAATATTATCTGCTTGCTTCTCAAGTGTATCATTTTACATGTTCAAAAATCTCACAATACCATTCAGCAAGAAGTGAAAATTAATGTCTATCCATCAAAGATTGGTCAGCTGAGCTAGAAAGGCAATGAATGGCAGATTCTGGGATATAGCAGAGATGGGAGGTGTCTCAGCAAACCAACAAAGTTCAGTGGACTCATGAAAACCCAGGAAAAAATCTCCTACCTGCAGTGGCAGCCAGGACATGTGGAGACCTCAGGGTGCTTGTTTGGCTAATGAACTTGACTCTTCCTCCCTCCTTTTATCATCAAATCATAAACACACAGATGATCACAATGAGCCAGCAGCTTTGTAATAATTGATTCACAGTCTTTTCCTGGGACTCCTTTGGTAACACTATCAGAATCACCACCAACAAATATGTTTTCTAGATCAGAACAACACTCGCATACCCAATTAGCACCAGTTTTGTTCATTCTCTTAGTTGTGTCCAACTCTTTGTGATCTCCTGGACTGTAGCACGCCAGGCTTCCCTGTCCTCCTCTACCAATTGGAGTTGACTCAAACTCATGTCCATTGAGTCAGTGATGCCACCCAGCCATCTGATCTTCTGTTGCCCCCTTCTTTTCTTGCTTTCAATCTTTCCCAGCATCAGGGTTTTTTCAATGAGTTAGTTCTTTGCATCAGGCGGCCAAAGTACTGGAGTTTCAGCTTTAGCATCAGTCCTTCCAATGAATATTCAGGACTGATTTCCTTTAAGATTGACTGGTTTGATCTCTTTGCTGTCCAAGGGACTGTCAAGAGTCTTCTTCAGCATCACAGTTTGAAAGCATCAATTCATTTGTGCTCAGCCTTCTTTATGAGCCAACTCTCACATCTGTACATGACTACTGGAAAACCATAGCTTTGACTAGAGAGATCTTTGTCATCAAAGTAATGTCTCTGATCTTTAATGTGCTACCTAGGTTTGTCATAGCTTTTCTTCCAAGGAGCAAACATTTTTAATTTCATGGCTGCAGTCATTGTCCAGTGATTTGGGAGCTCCAGTTGGAATTCCAACTCAGGACCATGCTACCAGGCAGGTAGGGAGATTGCAGACAGAATGAATTAATGAGGGAGATAGACTGAGTCCTGGGTACTGGCCTAGGTCCCTCTTCTGAAGTACAGGTAAAAGGCAGCCCTTTTAGCAAACCTACATGAGGGTCCCAGGCGCTGGAGACTTCTGTCTTGAGGTGTTTTTGCTCTATTACAACAAACAGCCTGTAAAAGGCAAAAAGAAACAACCAAATTCCATTGAACCACAGATGCCTTGCTCTGTAGCATTTTTTATATGCATTTTAAAGAAATTCAGTGACCTTGTGAACATTCTCTAGAGCAGCAGACTCCAACCTTTTTGGCACCAGGACCGGTTTTGTGGAGGACAATTTTTCCACAGACTGGGGAGAGGTGGATAGTTTCAAGATGATTCTAGTGCGTTACATTTATTGTGTACCTTTTTCTGTTATTACTACATCAACTCCACCTCAGCTAAATCAGGCATTAGATCCCAGAGGTTAGGGGATCCTGCTGTCAATGGCTTCAAATTGATGCTTAACTACAGAATCAATTTTAAAATGCACATATGTAAGTACATAAGTATAATGTGTATAAACATGTATATATTTCAGTAGATCTCTTTATTTTTAGAATAATGAGTTTCCAACATAGCATCTATCACTTGCCAGATGCTGTGTTAACTGCCATAAATGTGTTACTCTAGTTAAACCTCACAACACACTAGAATATAGGTGGTGCCCTTATTCCCATTTTGTGCATAAGCTGACTGAGGCAGAGGTGAGTTGTCAAGTGCAGCTCAGAACTACCAGGGTTTTAGCCTGACTCATTTTTAATCATCACACTCTACTGATGGCTGTCACTGTGAAGATGACTAATTCTTTGATACAATCTCTGTCACAAAAAAATATTGACCTGATTTCAGCTTTCTTACTAACCAAATTAGATTGCTTCTTTAGCTGATCTTCCATGAGGAGCCTCATAAGGAGTAGATGAAAAAGCAAAGTAAACGATTCCAGGAAAAGCACCCTTGACCAAATTATCGTCAATATATATCTCAGGCTGATGTCCTGAATTCCACCATTATAACCTCAGTTCTGTGTGATAATTCTTCTTCTTTCCTTTTTATTATTCCTTAACAATACAAAAGAACAAATGCAATAAAACTAGTGTCCAAATAAGAGTTAACGAGTGAACACATGAAAAAGCAAAAGTATATTTCAACTATAATATTCATACTAATAATAAATTGCATCTGATTAATGTCCAGGGTAAGCTGACACTTCAGTGGTGGAAAGCATTTCTACTTTTGCATAGTTCTTTTTCCTCCTCTTTCTACTGAAGATTCCACAACTATTTGGAATTCCTAACTCTCCCTACTCACCTCCTGCCTCTTCCTCTTCCAATCCTCCAAGTAGACATAAAACTCTAAGGCCTCAGAGAGGAGCAGGCTTTGCTGTAGTCTTCCATGTTCTCAAAATATCCAGTGATGTAGAACTTTTTTTTTTTTCCTGTGCAGAATCTAAGAGAAAGAAGAAAGAGAGAAGTGAGTAAGAAAGAAGCTTTTAGAATCCCTTTTCTATTCCCTTCTAGTGGCAGATATTAGTCGTGTGTGTGTGTGTGTGTATTTGTGTGTGTGTGTGTGTGTGTGTGTGTGTTGGTTACTTAGTTGTGTCTAACTCCTTGTGACTCCGTGGACTGTAGCCCACCAGGCCCCACTGTCTATGGGATTCTGCAGGCAAGAATGCTAGAGTGGGTAGCCATTCACTTCTCCAGAGGATCTTCCCAACCCAGGGGTGGAACCTGGGTCTCCTGCATTCCAAGCAGATTCTTTACTGTCTGAGCCACCAGGGAAACCCAGATAATAGTCTTGGAAGGGTTAAAATCTCAGCTCCATCTCTTTCCAACTCTGTGTCCTTCATTTATCTCAGCCTGTGTGTTCTATGTTCAAAATAAAAAACAATTCTTAGTTTATCAAGCTGAATTCAGTGAAATAATACATGTGAGTGCTTAATTCATGATATTTCTAGAAATGCCAACACTTCAAAAGGATTGAACACTAGCTCAAAGCAGAGTCTTTGATCAGAGAAGTTAAACAAGAGGTTGAGGTTGGGTTCTCTCTGCAGATAAGGAGTAAAGACAGGGCTCCTAGTTGGACACAGTAGAGAGCAGAGAGAGTGCTACCATCCGGACGTCCTGCACTTGACACATTTGTGTCCAAGGCTGTCTGATCTTTGAATAGAGAAGGTACTCACAGGTGAGCATTCACCCGATGAGGAATCTGCCTTTCCCTCTGAGCTGGAAAAGATAAGCAAAATGGGGTCAGATGCCCATATTTAATTAATAAGGAGACTCCATCCCAGTTTGCCTCATTCTCTAGCCCAGTTAGTGGCTGAGCCACCCCAGCAGGGAGATTTCTGACTCAGCTTTGCTCAGGGACTTTGCTCCACATCACGGTGCAAGACCCTAGGAAGCAGAGGTGGGATGAAAAATGGGGTCACAGCAAGCTGTATCCATCTGCTGTCTCTATGCAGCAGCAATCTTGCCAGGCAGTGGCAATGTGAGGCTAAAGGTTATACCGGTAACATCCTAGAAAATACAAACCTTACAGAGACAGCAGAAAGCAGATGACAGCAGCTGCAGGGAAATTAAAGGCACTGCAGAACCCTTGAACACATAATGACCGTGTAGGCATCAGCTTTGTCTTTGCTATGGAACACTGTGATAAATTATTAATGAATGGTTTGTAAAGTGGTGAGGTGAAAGGGAACTATTTTTGCCCAGCAAACTTAAGCAAATGGGAGGTAAGGGACTTTACAGTCTGAACTTTAAAAATACATTAAAAGCAAATGTGTAAGTGGTGTCTGTGCTCTTCATAAATAAAACTAGGGGAAGAACAAAGGTTAGATCTAAGCAAACATCTCTGAGTAAAGTAAGCTTAGAAGGGTGATTTTCTTAATATACATCCTATAACCTATATCCCCAATAAACTGTAGCCCCAATTGACTTCAATTCTGGAAGATAAATGTTACATTTTAAGACTAGAAATAGTTCATTCAATGGATCTCTTTATTTTTAGAATAATGGACTTTCATTCTTAGATTCCCTGTCATGGACTCACAGAGACAGATGATATCTATTTATTATAATCAGTGATTTTTTTAAGTGTTTTTAATTTTATGTTATTTTATTTCAACTGTGTTTTATTTGGTCCTTTATTTTTTAATGATGAACAATGAAAATTAAATTTTAGATCCTCAATTTTTAATTAAATTATTTTTTATGGAAGGATAACTGCTTTACAGAATTTTGCTGTTTTCTGCCAAACCTCAACATGACTCAGCCATAGGTATATATAGATATATATATATGTATCTCCCCTCCCTTTTGAACCTCACTCCCATCTCCCTCCCTATCCCACCCCTCTAGATTTATACAGAGCTCCTGTTTGAGTTGGCTACCTATTTTACATATTATAGTGTAAGTTTCCATGTTATTTTTTCCATATATCTCACCCTCTCCTCTCTTCTCCCCATGCCCATAAGTCTATTCTCTATATCTGTTTCTCCACTGTTTCCCTGTAAATAAATTCTTCAGTATCATTTTTCTAGATTATATATATATATATATATATATGCATTAGAATACAATATTTATCTTTCTCTTTTTGACTCACTTCACTCTGTATAATAGGTTCTAGGTTCATCCACCTCATTAGGACTGACACAAATGTGTTCCTTTTTATGGCTGAGTAATATTCCATTGTGTATATGTACCAGTGTTCCTTTATCCATTCATCTCTCAATGGACATCTAGTTGCTTCCATCTTCTAGCTATTGCAAATAGTGCTGCAATGAACAATGGGATGCATGTGTCTCTTCCAATTTTGGTTTCCTCAGGGTATATGCCTATGAATGGGATAGCTGGGTCATATGGTGGTTTTAGTCTTAATTTTTAAAGGGATCTCCATACCATCTTCCATAGTGGCTATATTCATTTACATTCCCACCAATAATGCAAGAGTGTTTCCTTTTCTCCACACCTCTCCAGCATTTATTGTCTGTGGACTTTTTGATGATGGCCATTCTGGCCAATGTGAGGGGATAACTCATTGTGGTTTTGATTTGCATTTTTCTAATAATGAGCGATGTTGAGTATCTTTTCATGTGTTTGCTAACCATCTGTATGTCTTCTTTGGAGAAATGCCTGTTTAGGTATTTTCCCCACTTTTTGATTGGGTTGTCTGTTTTTCTGGTCTTGAATTGTATGAACTGCTTGTATATTTCATAAATTAATCCTTTGTTAGTTGTTTCATTTGCTAATATTTTCTCCCATTTTGAGGTTGTCTTTTCACCTTGCTTATAGTTTCCTTTGCTGTGCAAAAGCTTTTAACTTTAATCAGGTCCCACTTATTTACTTTTGTTTTTATTTTCATTACTCTAGGAGGTGGATCACAGAGGATCTTGCTTTGATTTAAGTCATCACGTGTTCTGCCTATGTTTTCCTCTAAGAGTTTTATAGTTTCTGATCTTACATGTAGGTCTTTCATCCATTTTGAGTTTATCTTTGTATATGGTGTTAGGAAGTGTTCTAATTTCATTCTTTCACATGTAGCTGTCCAGTTTTCCCAGCACCATTTATTGAAGAGGCTGTCATTGCCCCATTGTATATTCTTGCCTCCTTTGTCAAAAATAGGGTACCCACAGGTGCATGGGTTTATTTCTGGGTTTTCTATCTTGTTCCTTTGGTCTATACTGTCTTGATGATTGTAGCTTTGTAGTATAATCTGAAGTCAGGAAGGTTGATTCCTCCAGCTCTATTCTTCTTTTTCAAGACTGCTTTTGCTATTCAGGGTCTTTTGTGTTTCCATATGAACTGTGAAATTTTTTGGTCTAGTTCTGTGAAAAGTGCCATTGGTAATTTGATAGAGATCGCATTGAATCTGTAGATTGCATTTAGTAGTTTAGTCGTTTTCACAATATTGATTCTTCCTACCCGGAACATGGAATATCTCTCTATTTGTTTATGTCATCTTTGATTTCTTTCATTAGAGTCTTATAATTTTCTGTGTACAGTTCTTTTGTCTCCTTAGGTAAGTTTATTCCTAGATATTTAATTCTTTTTGTTGCAATGGTGAATGGGATTGATTCTTTGACTTCTTTTTCTGATTTTTCATTGTTAGTATATAGAAATGCAGGTGATTTTTGTATATTGATTTTGTATCCTGCAACTTTGCTAAATTCACTGATTAGTAATTTTCTGATACTATTTTTAGGGTTTTCTATGTACACTACCATGTCATCTGCAAACAGTGAGAGCTTTACTTCTTCTTTTCCAATCTGAATTCCTTTTATTTCTTTTAATTTTCTGATTGCTGTAGCTAGGACTTTCAGAACTATGTTGAGTAAAAGTGGCAAAGGTGGACATCTTTGTCATTTTCCTGATTTTAGGGGGAATTCTTTCAGTTTTTCACCTTTGAGAGTAATATTTGCTGTAGGCTTATCATATATGGCCTTTATTATGTTGAGGTAGTTTCCTTCTATGTTCATTTTTTGAAGAGTTTTCAACATAAATGGGTGATGAATTTTGTCAAAGGCTGTTTTTGCATCTGTTGAGATTATCCTATGGTTTTTATCTTTCAATTTGCATATTATACATACACATTGCTTGATTTGTGTATATTGAAGAATCCTTGCATCCCTGGAATAAACCCAACTTGACCATGGTATATGAGCATTTTGCTGTTTCGTTTGCTAAAATTTTGTTGAGGATTTTTGCATCTATGTTTATTAGTGATATTGGTCTGTAGTTTTCTTTTTTTGTGTTGTGTTTGTCTGGTTTTGGTATCAGGTGATGGTGGCCTCATAGAATGTGTTTGGAAGTGTTCCTTCCTCTGAAATTTTTTGAAAGAGTTTTAGAAGGATGGGCATTAACTCTTCTCTAAATGTTTGATAGAATTCTCCTGTGAATCCATCTGGTCCTGGGCTTTTGTTTATTGGGAAATTTTTTTTTTTAATCACAGCTTCAATTTCAGTGCTTGTGGTTGGATTGTTCCTAATTTCTGTTTCTTCCTGGTTCAGTCTTGGAAGATTGAATTTTTCTAAGACTGTCCATTTCTTCCAGGTTATCCATTTTATTGCCATGTAGTTGTTTATAATAGTCTCTTATAATCCTTTGTATTTCTGCATTGTCTGTTGTAACCTCTCCTTTTTCATTTCTAATTTTATTGATTTGATTCTTCTCTCTTTTTTTCTTGATGAGCCTGGCCAAAGGTTTGTCAATTTTGTTTATCTTCTCAAAGAACCAGCTGTTACCTTTATTAATCTTTACCATCATTTCTTTCATTTCTTTCTCATTTGTTTCTGCTCGGATCTTTAGGATTTCTTTCCTTCTACTAATTTTGGGGGTTTTTGTTCTTTTTCTTCCAGTTGTTTTATGTGTAAATTTAGGTTGCTATTCAACGTTTTTCTTGTTTCTTGAGGTAGGATTGTATTGCTATAAACTTCCCTCTTAAGACTGCTTTTGCTGAATCCCATAGGTTTTGAGTTGTGTCTTCATTGTCATTTGATTCTAGAAATATTTTGATTTCCCTCTTGATTTCCTCAGTAAACTGTTGGTTATTTCAAAACGTGTTATTTAATCTCCATATGTTTGTGTTCTTACAGTTTTTTCCTGTAATTGATATCTAGTATCATAAGGTGTGTCAAAGAAGATGCTTGATATGATTTCAATATTCTCAAATTTACAAAGATTTGATTTGTGACCCAATAGGTGGTCTATCCTGGAGAATGTCCCATGTACACCTGAGAAGATGTATTCTGCATTTGGATGGAATGTCCTGAAGATATCAAAGAGATCCATCACATCTAATGTATCATTTAAGATGTGTTTCCTTATTAATTTTCTGTTTTGATGATCTGTCCATTGGTGTGAGTGGGGTGTTAAAGTCTCCTACTATTATTGTGTTACTGTCAATTTCTCCTTTTATGTCTGTAAGTGTTTGTCTTACGTATTTAGGTGCTCCAATTGGGTGCATAGATATTTACAGTTGTTATGTCTTCGTAGATTGATCCCTTGATCATTATGTAGTGTCCTTCCTTATCTCTTGTAACCTTCTTTATTTCAAGGCCTATTTTGTCTCATGTGAGGATGCTACTCCAGCTTTCTTTTGCTTCCCATTTGTATGGAATATATTTTTCCATCTTCTCACTTTCAGTCTATATGTATCTTGAGGTCTGAAGTGGGTTTCTTGTAGACAGCATCTTGTTTTTGTTTCCATTCAGCCAGTCTGTGTCTTTTGGTTGGAACATTTAATCCACTTACATTTAAAGTAATTATTGATATATATGTTCCTATTGCCATATTCTTAATTGTCTGGTGTTGATTTTGTAGATTTTTTTTTCTCTCTTGTATTTCTTGACTATATAAGTCCCTTTAACATTTGTTGTAAAGCTGGTTTGATGGTACTGAATTCTTTTAACTTTTGCTTGTCTGAGAACCTTTTTATTTCTGCATCAATTTTGAATGAGATCTTTGCCAGGTACAGTAATCTTTGTTATAGATTTGTCCCTTTCAGTACTTTAAATATATCCTGCCATTCCCATCTGGCCTGTAGAGTTTCTGCTGAAAGATCAGCTGTTAATCACACGAGGTTTCCTTTGTATGTTATTTGTTGCTTTTCCCTTACTGCTTTTAATATTCTTTCTTTGTGTTTAGTCTTTGTTAGTTTGATTGGTATGTACCTTGGCATGCTTCTCCTTGGGTTTATCCTGTATGGGATAAACCTGTATGCCTCTTGGACTTGACTGACTATTTCCTTTTCCATGTTGAGGAAATTTTCAACTATAATCTCTTCAAAAATTTTCTCATGGCCTTTCTTTTTTTTTCTTCTTCTGGGACCCCTATAATTTGAATGTTGGTGGATCTGATATGGTCCCAGGGGTTTCTGAGACTGTCCTCAGTTCTTTTCACTCTTTTTTACTTTATGCTACCCTTCAGAAGTTATTTCCACCATTTTATCTTCCAGCTCACTGATTCATTCTTCTGCTTTAGATATTCTTTTATTGATTCCTTCTAGAGTATTTTTTAATATCCATAATTGTGTTGTTTGTCTCTGTATGTTTATTCTTTAATTCTTCTAGGTCTTTGTTAATTTATTCTTGCATTTTCTCCATTTTGTTTTCAAGGTTTTTGATCATCTTTACTATCATTATTCTGAATTCTTTTTCAGGTAGTTTGCCTATTTCCTCTTCATTTATTTGGACTTCTGTGTTTCTAGTCTCCTCCTTTATTTGTGTAGTATTTCTCTGTCTTTTCATTTTTTTTTAACTTATTGTGTTTGAGGTCTCCTTTACCCAGACTTCAAGGAAAGTTGAATTCTTTCCTTGAAGAAGGTTGAATTCTTTCTTCCTTTTGTTTTCTGCCCTCCTAAGGTTGGTCCAGTGGTTTTTGTAAGCTTCATATAGGGTAAGATTTGTGCTGAGCTTTTGTTTGTTTGTTTTTCCTCTGATGGGCAAGCCTGAGTGTGGTGGTAATCCTGTCTGCTGATGACTGGGTTTGTATTTTTGTTTTGTTTATTGTTTAGATGAGGCATCCTGCACAGGGTGCTACTTGTGGTTGGGTGATGCTGGGTCTTGTATTCAAGTGGTTTCCTTTGTGTAAGCTTACACTATTTGATACTCCCTAGGGCTAGTTCTCTGGTAGTCTAGGGTCTTGGGGTCAATGCTTCCACTCCAAAGGCTCAAGGCTTGATCTCTGGTCAAGAAAGAAGGGTCCACAAGCAGTTTGTTATTGTATTAAGTGAGATTAAAACAAATATCCAAAAATGAGAAATCAAAGATGAAGCCCAGACAAATGGCAGTTACAAAATCAGGCAAATAATAATTAAAATATGGACTATACACATATACATACACAGCCATGAATAAAGTCAAAACAGCCCAACAAAAATAAAGTACATTAGACTGACCTAGCAAACAATGGAAATCAAAAATTATATTTAGCAGTTAAGAAGAAAACTAACTAAGGACAAACTGGAAAACAAACTAAAGCAAGGTGTCAGTGGGGAATAAAAAAATTTAAAACAAAATTAACAAATATGTTGAGAGGAAAGGAAAGAAAGAAAGAATAGATATGCAAAGTTAAATAGAGTTAGATGAAGATTTATATACATTAAAGATTAACTGCAAGGGGAAAAAGACAGTAGGGAAGGCAAACAAAGGAATAAATGTAGAAAAAGTATAATAGGTTTAAAAACTAAAAATTGAAATTATAAAAAAGAGAACAGAAAAAAAAACAGATAAAGAAAGAAAAAAAGGAAAACTCCACAGAACTACAGAAGCTCAATGTAGAGCAGAGGCTTATAGCAATAAAAAGTGTGACTGAATATATACTTATACATATACATCCATAAGGAAAATCAAAACAGTCCAACAATAATAAAGTACAATAGATTTATGTGGTGAACAAAGCTTTGTCTACCAGAACAAAGCTAACTAAAACACAAACTGGAAAACAAAACTAAACCAAGGTGCCAACTAGGGGGATAAAAAGCAATAAAAATAAAACTAACAAATATATTGAGAGGATAGGAGAGAAAGAGAAATAGAAAGTATAGATATGCAAAGTTAAACAGAGGTAGATGAAGAATATTTATATACATAAGAGATTAACTGTAAGGGGGAAAAAAAGAGTAGAAAAAAAAACCAAAGGAATAAATGTGTAAAAAATAATAGGTAAAAATTAAAATTAAAAAAAAAAAGGAAGACTTCACAGAACTGCAAAAGCTCAATGTAGAGGCAGAGGTTTGTAACAACAATAAATAATGTGACTGAGAAAAAGAATAAAAAACTCAAAAGTTTAATTGTATTTCTTCAGTTCAGTTCAGTTCAGTCACTCAGCCGTGTCCAACTTGTTGCAACCCCATGAACCACAGCACGCCAGGCCTCTCTGTCCATCACCAACTCCCAGAGTTCACCCAAGCTCATGTCCATTGAATCGGTGATGCCATCTAGCCATCTAATCCTCTGTCATACCCTTCTCCTCTTGCCTACAATCTTTCCCAACATTAAGGTCTTTTCCAATGAATCAGCTCTTCGCATCAGGTGGCCAAAATATTGGAGTTTCAGCTTTAACATCAGTCCTTCCAATGAACACCCAGGACCAATTTCCTTTAGGATGGACTGGTTGGATCTCCTTGCAGTCCAAGGGACTCTCAAGAGTCTTCTCCAACACCACAGTTCAAAAGCATCAATTCTTCTGTGCTCAGCTTTCTTTATAGTCCAAATCTCACATCCATACATGACTACTGGAAAAACCATAGCCTTGACTAGATGGACCTTTGTTGGCAAAGTAATGTCTCTGCTTTTAAATATGCTGTCTAGGTTGGTCATAACTTTCCTTCCAAGGAGTAAGCGTCTTTCAATTTCATGGCGGCAGTCACCATCTGCAGTGGTTTTGGAGCCCAGAAAAATAAAGTCAGCCACTGTTCCCACTGTCTCCCCATCTATTTGCCATGAAGTGATGGGACCAGATGCCATGATCTTAGTTTTCTGAATGCTGAGCTTTAAGCCAATTATTTCACTCTCCTCTTTCACTTTCATCAAGAGGCTCTTTAGTTCTTCTTCACTTTCTGCCCTAAGGGTGGTATCATCTGTATATCTGAGGTTATTGATATTCCTCCCAGAAATCTTGATTCCAGCTTGTATTTCATCCAGCCCAGCATTTCTCATGATGTACTCTGCATATAAGTTAAATAAACAGGGTGACAATATATAGCCTTGACGTACTCCTTTTCCTATTTGGAACCAGTCTGTTGCTCCACGTCCAGTTCTAACTGTTGCTTCCTGACCTGCATACAGATTTCTTAAGAGGCAGTTCAGGTGGTCTGGTATTCCCATCTCTTTCAGAATTTTCCACAGTTTATTGTGATCCACACAGTCCAAGGCCTTGGCATAGTCAATAAAGCAGAGATAGATGTTTTGCTGGAACTCTCTTGCTTTTTCAATGATCCAGTGAATGTTGGCAATTTGATCTCTGGTTCCTCTGCCTTTTCTAAAACCAGCTGGAACATCTGGAAGTTCACAATTCATGTACTGTTGAAGCCTGGTTTGGAGAATTTTGAGCATAACTTTACTAGTGTGTGAGATGAGTGCAATTGTGCAGTAGTTTAAGCATTCTTTGGTATTGCCTTTCTTTGGGACTGGAATGAAACTGACCTTTTCCTGTCCTGTGGCCACTACTGAGTTTTCCAAATTTGCTGGCATATTGAGTGCAGCACTTTCACAGTATCATCTTTCACAATTTGAAATAGCTCAACTGGAATTCCATCACCTCCACTAGCTTTGTTCACAGTGATACTTTCTAAGGCCCACTTGACTTCACATTCCAGGATGTCTGGCTCTAGGTGAGTGATCACACCATCATGATTATCTGGGTCATGATTGCCAATAAAATCAACAACTATAACATAGGGAGTGGGGGAAGGGGAAAAAAAGAAAAAGTAAAAAATAATCCAAAAGAATTTTCAGAACAAGTCAAAAAATAAGAATAATAAATGCTTTTCTTGAGTCACTGCTCTCAGAGTCCTTTCCCTCACTGGAAATCACATTCCACCTCACCTCCCTAGGATGCCCTCCAACACTGTGCTCATCTCTGGACCTGTTGTGGGGGCAGCTCAGATTCTAATCTGGTCCTACTCCTGTGTGTTCTTGCCTCCAACATTCACCAGCTATCGAAACTAGAGTTTTTCTTTTGTGGGAAATTTCAAAGACCTTTTATATATTCCATAGACACTGTATATTCTTCCTAGTTGATTGTGTGGATTTAACCTGCAGCTTGTACAGCTGGTGGGAAGGTTTTGGGTTTTCTTCCTTAGCCAAATGCCCCTCGGTTTCAATTGCGGTTTTATTTCCACTTCTACCTGTGGGTCGTCCACTGGGGTTTGCCCCTGAGGCTGCCCTGGAGGACTTAGATTTGCCTCTGTGAGGGCCAGGTGTGGAGGTGGTGCAGCTGTTTGGGTTGCAGTGGTTCTGGCAGCACCAGGTACTCAGGAGTTTGGTGGCTAGGGCAGCAGAAAATATAGTGCTCTAGAAGGTTATGGCAACCAGTATTGGCCAATACTCTCTAGTATTGCCTGGAGAACCCCCCCTCCCTCACAGAGAAGCCTGGCAGGCCACAGCCTACAGGGTCGCAGAGTCAGACACAACCGAAGCAACCCTGTGTGCATAGACGCAAGACTGTTTTTGCCTGTTGCAGCTCTGCCCCAGTGAGAGTTGAGCATTAAGATGGTGCAGCTGCTTACTTGCAGGGACCCTGGAGGTGCCAAGTGTGCAGGGATACAGACTGCCTCCACAGCAGGAGGTATGGCCCTGTCAGAGTCTTTTCTTAAGCTTCTTGTACCTGTCCATCAGAAGGCCTCTTTGGCCAGTCTTTCTCCATAGCTCTGCCCATTTAGGCACTTAGAGGACTCACTTGCCTGGGGTCCTTCTCTGTCATTTGGTGTGTCTGGCCCATAGAGGGGCACCCCCTGGCTGAGGTCCTATTCTGTAGATTGGCACATCAGTCACTTACAGGGGCACCCTAGGTGGGGTCCTACTCTGTAGTTCAGGCATCAGTCACTTAAAGGAGCACCCTGGGTGGGGTCTTACTCTGTAGATGAGTGCATCAGGTGTTTTATGGGACAGCCTCTCTACTGTTCAATTGCCAGTGCTGTCATGTGGGGAGAGAGAGGCTACGGTGATGGCTCCACCCCCTATGCATAACTCAGCAGTATCGCCTTGCTTCCATGGCTGCCTGGCTTTCCTCCACCGGCATTCCCACCATGATCCCCTCCTTCACGTCCCCTCAATCCATCTCCCAGCAGTCAGCAGCAGCCCTCGCCCTGGGATTGCTCCACAATTCCTAAACTCCAGCTTCCAGCTGCTGTGCCTTCCAGGGGACCAGCATTCCAGTCCAGCATATATATGGCTGCAGCAAGGACTGTCTGGTTCTCATTCCATTTAGGCTGCCACAGATCAGCTGTTTCACTGTGAGCCTTAAATGTTTCTCCTCTGACTCAGACACTTGCCCGGAAGTGGGGATCAGACCCCAGCTTCAGTTCCCCCACTCGCCGATGGTAGGTCCAGTCCTACTAGCACTTGTGTTTTTCCCCCTAGTTCCTTCATTCTACAAGTTTTGTGTGCTTGTATATATTCTTTTCCACTGGTCAGGTACTCCTGTCTGCTCTCATCTGGTGTTCTGCATGCACTTCTGTGTCTGAAGGTGTATCATTGGGAGAGATGTCCTCCACGTTCACCTACTCCTCCACCATGTTGTTCTAACCTAGATCCTCAGTTTTTAAGAGAAACTAGAAAGATCGAGGTCCACACACCTAAATTGCAAAGAATCAGCTTCAGTTAAGAGCAGCCGCCCCTATGGATAGGGCAGGCGCTTTCCCATTACACTTGGGCTCCTATACCCCTGTGATCCTAAGTTCTCTTCCTACCCACCCTGCCCGTCTTCCCTGTTCTATCTCTGGAGATATTTAAGTGTGTTTTAAATCTTCCCTCTTCCTTCAAGAGAGTTTCGTTAAATCATTTTTCTCAACTCATCTCTCCTTGCTGACCTTAAAGCATGGCAGAAAGGTCACAGGCAGACAGAAGGCACATTGCTGAACAGCATGTTTTTGAACTTCTACAAATACATTCAGTTTTTTAAAAGATGCTCACATATTTAGCTGTTCACTCTTCAATGTTGTAAAGGAAAAATCATTTTGCAAGTTCTTCCTTCAACTCTGCATCTCGTCACTTCTGTGCTTATCTCAGAAGTGGAAAATAAAAATATATAGCACCTTTTATCTAAGAGTGTTGAAATAATTAGCAAGCATCAGTTAATTTATTTTGAGATGTATTGGTGTCATAAATGTCACAAGTATTATTATTTACACAGATATTATGAAGCCTGCCTATAAGCTATACACATAAGAATGTTTGGTAAATAACAATGGACTGTTGATGAGGTTGAGACAGTTATACAATGACTGACAGCAAAAGTGGGAGTGCCTTCAGAAGGCAGCATGTTGTAATCCATGACTGATCTGTTTGCTGTTTCTTATAGACCCCAAAGAATATATGTGTATTCTCTTAAAGTCTGAGCTGGTGAATTAGAGCACATGGTATGTATGAAAAGTGTTTATTTTCTGAACAAGTTTACACTCCTTATAACCACCACCACTTTCTGCCCCAGCATCTCAGAAGCATACCATGTGAAACTCTCTTCCTAGCTACTGAAGTCTCCCAGGATAAACAGATACATGAAATATGGGAGACTTCTTAGTTTTCCAGGGAAGTACCCTCTTTCTCTTCTGCCCATTTCATCTAGTGGATGCAAACCCAACATGATTTTGAACCTTAACTCTGAAGTCCATTAGCCATGTTAATGCAGTGGAGGGTACCCAGTTCCTCAGAGTCGTAAGGTGAGAAGAATGGGGTTTCCTGAGAGGGCTGCTATGAGGCTCTGTGTGGCCCTTGACAACTTATTCAGGCCCCTCCACTACTTGAGCAGTGCCCTGGGAGGTTGGCCCACATGCACTGTATCCACAAGCTCCATGATCACCTGACTTCCTAAGGGTTGGGCCCTGGAGACACCAGCTCAGGACCAGATGTGGGAGGAGAGAGAAAGCCAGGTATCACCTCCCCTAGCTCCATCCCTACTGGGTAGTTTGGGGTTGGCCATTTCCCACACAGAAGTCACAGCTGCCTTTGGGCAGCCTCCTCCAAACAGCTACCCTGTGAGTTCCAGAAGTGGGGTCCTACTCTTCCCAATCTCAGGGGGCTATACCATCCTCCATGGTTTCCTTAAACTCCACCCACACCTCATAAGTCATTTTTTCACTGAACTCTCCTCAAACTACCAGTGGCACTGTGGCATCCCTTTCTTACCAGGACTCAGAGTAATGGTCATGTGAATGCCTGGCTACAGACTAGAGGCTCAGTAGTGGTGATGATGTTCACCGACTGTTATAAGAAAATATTCTGTGAAAATGTGATTCTGCATCTATGACTACAGAATGGTTTGGAAGTGAAATACATGAATAGATTCACTTAAATATCCACTCCATAAAAATGGCATCTATTGGGCTAGATATGACCTCATAAACTGAAACAGATTCTGGAAAAGTCAGAGGCCTTGGGATCACAAATAAGTCTTGCTCCCTGGAGGAATGGGACAGCTTGATGTCTAAAATAACCAGAAACCCAATGACCAGAACTGGAAATCAAGACCAAGACCTGAGAAGCAATGACTCAGTGGGTGGGACATGTGTGTCTGAGGAAGGCTTTCTAAGTACCTTGTGTCTTAAATAGGACCAATCACCTCTAAAAGCCAAGGTAACTATTTCTTCTGGTGACCACTGAAAGCTTGGCTGTGGGGAAGGGGTGAACACAGTGGCCTGATCTTCAGAGGGACCTGACTGCCACCGTCCACACCAACCACTTGCTGGCCAGCTGGCTTTCTGATTCAGCTCATCATCTTACACACTGATTCCATACTGGGTGCAGCTCTGTGGTTTTCAGGTTTTAATGTATGACTGGATAATTTCCTGTTACTCTGTGTTTTGTTCTCTGTGTTTGCTCCTTGCCTTGTTCCTAGAAGTTAGCCAGACTCCTGGTATGTTCTTGCCTTGATGACTTTTGTAGGGCTGAGATCAAAAGACAGCATCTTGACACCTGGGTAAGCTGACATTTATTAAAAGGCAGAGAGAAGGCAGAGAAGATGGAAAGCATGGATGGTGAGCAGTGGGCAGGGTCTTCATAGGCAACAAGAAGGGAGGGAGAGAAGGTGACAGAGTTAGGTAGTCATCAGCAGATCTCCAGCTGGCAGTGCCTGAAAGCAGGCAGGACCCCAAGGGGAAAGCCTGAGATGCACTCAGTGATCACTACATCTTCAGACTTTGGGGTTCTCAGCCTCTGGAGGGAGTCTTGTGCCCTATAGTCTGCCCAAGAAGCAAAGCCCTGGCCTTTTTATTCTTTGGCAATAAAAGCCTCAAGTGATCTGTAAGCTTCTCTCAGACATAAAATCTTCTCACATGCTGAAAGTTAGAATCCTGGGATCCACTCCAAACCTGCTGATTCAATAGGATCTCTGAGGAGAGGCTCAGGCATCCATACTATAACAGATGCTTCTGATGAGGTGTTTGTGCGTGCTCAATTGTGTCTGACTCTGTGGGATATCATGGACTGAAGACCTTTTCTGTCCATGGGATTTTCCAGGCAAGAATACCAGAGTGGGTTGCCATTTCCTCCTCTAGGGGATCGTCCCAGCCCAGAGACCAGACCCATTTCTTTTGCGTCTCCTGCATTGCCAGGCAGGTTCTTTACCACTGTGCCAACAAGGAAGCCCTTCTGATGAAGGTCTCCATTCAGAAATATTGGAAAAGAAAAAGCAAAATATGCAGCATTCTACATGTAACTACAGGAGAGTCTTTTCCTTGCAAAGAAGCCTAATAGGCACTATCTTCCCCAAAATAAGTAATCCTAGTTCTTTACATCTTTAAGGCTTAGCAACTCAAGTCCTAAGAGAAAAGCTGAGAAAATCTCTTCTGTTGCTCTCAGAGCCCACATTATCTCTCTCCACTCTTTACTATGAAAAAATGTATAACTGGTGAAGTTTTAAATAGATCTAACAATTTCACAGTTCATGCAAACCATCAATCAATGGCATAACATCTTAATGAATAATGCTACTACCCTTTCCATGTTAGAAATATTTTTAAAGTGAGTTTTCATCATGTCTTCTTGTACATGTAGCTATTAAATGGGATAGCATTTGAGTGAGTCAGCTGTGGACATACCACTTTGCTTACTAGATGTGAATCCACACAGTATTCCTACCATGGACACTTGGTCTGCAATCTAAACGCAGTCACCATCCAACTTTGTGACTGCATCATCTGAATGTAACATTTGTTTGCATAAAAGAGAACAGACAACAAACACACTGCAACCCCATAGGTTACCTCTCTAGTTTGTCAGGATCCATGAACTTCAGCCTAAGTGGGTGGAAACACTAATGATCTATAACAGGGTTTGGAAAACTAGGGCCTGAGGATCAAGCCTGGACCACCACTTGTGTTTGTTCAATCAATGAGCTAAGAATGGTTTTTGTTTTTTTTTAATTGTTGGGGGAAACAAATCAAAAGAAGAATGTTTTCTGAACATCAACATTGTATGAAGTTGAAATGTCAGTATTTCAGAGAAGAAGAAATATCATATGACATCCCTTATATGTGGAACCTAAATAAAACAGAAAGACTCACAGAATTAGAGGGTGAACTTATGCCTGGCTGTACACACTGCTGTATTTAAAATAGATAACAAGGACCTTCTGTGAAGCACATGGACCTCTACTCAGTGTTAGTGCCAGGCTGGATGGAAGGGGAGTTTGGGGGAGAATCGATGCATGAATATGTATGGCCGAAACTGCCACCTGAAATTATCACCACATTGTTAATCGTCTATATTCCAATAGGAAATTAAAATTTCAGAACATGAAAAACAAAGAAATGTCAGTGTCCATAAAAAGCATTATTGACACCCACCTACGCTTATTCCTTGGCTTTAATTTGATCTACACACACACACACACACACACACACAGCACACAGAGTTTACTTTTTTTAAGCTTATGATGAACAATTGGCTTTGTTTTGCTTTTTCTTTTTTATACTCTTCTTAGCAGCTTTCATTTCTGGTAAACAGACCAGGATGTTGACGGATTTGGTTTGGTCACACGTGTCACATTCCACTTCTCAGTTCATTTCATCAGTTTCACATGCCAGTCACATTGACTAGCAACTGGCAAAACCAAGAGTGAAACTATGGTACACCAAAAAACTAACACCAGACAATATGGATAGCATTCTCCTAATAAATAACCTGTCCTGGGTTAATCATTTAAAAGAATTATAAGATCTTAACATCTGTTCTATTATAGGTTGAGCTGAATTAGTGTATGAAATGGTTAAAAACGGTGGCCCCACTGCCATGCCACCAATGAAATGGTTGGAAATGTAAGAGGCTCCACTCCTCTTCTTATGAAGAGATGCCCTTTTTCAGTTGATGCTTCTGCCTCTACCAAACACTCATACTGTGAATCACCTCACTCTATACCCAACCCTAGGTCTTTTAGGGTTTTCCTGCTGACTTTATTTTTCTGGGCCCCAAAATCACTGCAGATGGTGATTGCCACCATGAAATTAAAAGACACTTATTCTTTGGAAGGAGTGACCAACCTAGACAGCATATTAAAAAGCAGAGACATTACTTTGCCAACAAAAGCCCATCTGGTCAAGGCTATGGTTTTTCCAGTGGTCATGTATGGATGTGACAGTTGGACTATAAAGAAAGCTGAGAGCCAAAGAACTGATGTTTTTGAACTTTGGTGTTGGAGAAGACTCTTGAGAGTCCCTTGGACTGCAAGGAAATCCAACCAGTCCATCCTAAAGGAGATCAGTCCTGTATGTTCATTGGAAGGACTGATGTTGAGGCTGAAACTCCAATACTTTGGCCACCTGATGCAAAGAGCTGACTCATTGGAAAAGACCTGATGCTCGAAAGGTTGAGGGCAGGAGGAGAAGGGGACAACAGAGGATGAGATGGTTGGATGGCATCACCAACTCCATGGACATGAGTTTGGGTAGACTCCGAGAGTTTGTGATGGACAGGGAGGCCTGGTGTGCTGTGGTTCATGGGGTCACAAGGAGTCGGACATGACTGAGGGACTAAACTTAACTGAACTGGTGGATCAGATGATAAAGGACCGGCCTGCAATGCAGGAGACCCAGGTTCAATCGCTGGGTCAGGAAGATCCCCTGGAGAAGGGAATGGCTATCCACTCCAGTATTCTTGCCTGGGAGATCCTATGAGCAGAGGAGCCTAGTGAATCGTCCATGGGGTTGCAAATAGATAGACACAACAGAGTTACTAACACTTTCAGGACCTTTTAAGGGTCCTGAAACTAAAAAAGGTAAACACACATTTTCCAAATGTGGTTTACAGTGCCATTCTATATGCAATGCATCTAATTGGATCACTCACACAAGACTTTGTTTTAGAACTGAGTGACATGAGAGGAAAGACAGAGTTCAGGGGGCTCATTTTGTGGGTGCAGGGAAGTCTGGATCTGCCCCTGGCAGCTGAGGTGGCAACTTCTTGATTTGATAGCTTCCTGGTCAGTGGAGAGGGGACAGCTATACTTAATGGCCTGGTTCTACAATGTGGCTTGGGTCTCATTCTTTTTAACTCAGCCTAGATTGTGTCTTCGCATCTTCCAACAATTTGGGAATTAGTATCAATACTCTGTAGTAAATATCATTCTGCTTCACTAGCCAGAGTTGATTCTGTGAGTGCTTAGTCTCTTGGTTGTGTCCGACTCTTTGTAACGTCAGGGATTGTAGTCCACCAGACTGCTCTGTCCGTGGGATTTCCTAGGCAAAATTACTGGAGTGGGTTGCCATTTCCTCCTTCAGGAATTATTCCCAATCCAGGGATCAAACCCAAGTCTCCTCAATTGGTAGGTAGATTTTTACCACTGATCCACCTGGGAAGCCGAGAAGTAGATTCTGTTCTTTGCAATAAAAATACTGATTAATACATTGAATTGCCTACTTAAAACTTTCTTAAAGTCCATGGCTTTAAAAATTATTAATGTTTGAGAAGTGGATACTAATACATTTCTTCTGAAATTCTCTACAGCCCATGTTTAAACAAAGGGGCCAAGGAAAGGAAAGGGTTAAAAATTGCTCAAAATAATGAAGCTTGGATCATTGGTTAACCCATGGTCACTTCTCATTTTCTGAGTTTTCCTCTTAGGGATTGCTGGCTTAATGTCCTTCTTCCTTCCTAGACTGTAAACAGAGAACAGGGGGCCATGTGTGTCTAGTCAACACTGTATGTGTGATACCTAGCACACTTCTGGCTTACAGTAGCTGCAGAATAAATATTGTGTGACTGTCTGAAGAAGTAGAGCAGATAAGGAACATTTCAAGGTAGGATATGTATCTGCTCAATAACGTTGGTAGTTAACACTTATCAACCAACTACTAAGAGAAAGGTATTGTGCTGATCATTTTACATGTGTTATTTCACCCTTCTATAGAGGAGATTTTATTACCTTCACTTTACACATGAAGGAAATTGAGGCTCAAATAAGTCAAGTAAGAGTCATAACTAGTGATCGTGTTTTAACTCAAATCTCAAAATTCTGATTTTAAAGCCCATGATGTGGTTTCTATTACACCTTTTATGTTTGGTTTAGAAATTCAGTGTCTTTTCAAGCAGTTATGATTCCTTACAGTGGCCCAATCATATAGGAAACCAGATCTTTTATGACACTTTTTTCTGTCCATAGGAAATCCTTTTAAAAGGATTCCTGGCATTTGAACTGCTTCTGTGAATGAAAATACCACTTCGTGTAAGGGGCTTTTTTCCACTCACAGAGTCATATCTGAAAATGAGGAGACCCACCCACACATGATCTTCTAGAGGCTAAGAGATAGGTTGTCTTTATTATCAGGATTCTTTAGTGGTTCTGCCAACCAAATTCTAAAGACACAGACTCTAATTCTCTATGCAGGAATTCTCCCTGAGAAAACTTATTTTGCTCGAGGATTGTTTCTGTAATACAGTCATATTCACCCTGAGAATGCTTTTTGGACTCAGTTTAAAAATTCCTTTTACATAGACATAGAAAATAAACTTAGGGTTACCAAAGGGGAAAGGGACGGGGGATAAACTGGGAATTTGGGATTAAGAGAGATACACTACTATATATAAGATAGATAACCAGCAAGGACCTGTAGGCCAGGAAACTATATTCAATATCTTTTTTATTTTTTTTTATTTATTTTTTATTTTTTAATTGTTTTTGCTTCCCCTCCGGAACCCCCCTCCCTCTTCCCTCCCCCCCCGGGAAATCTCTCTGGACCAGCCCCGAGCATCAATCCTGGGCTGGCAATTGATTAGACATATGAAAATTAACATGCTTCAATGCCCTTCTCCCATATCATCCCACCCTTACCCTCATCCACAAAGTCCACGAGTCTATTCTATACATCTGCGTTCCTTTTGCTGTCTCATATGTTGGGTTCTCGTTACTGTCTTTCTAAATTCCATATATATGCGTTAATATACTGTATTGTTGTTTTTGCTTCTGGCTTACTTCACTCTGGATAATGGGCTCCAGTTTCGTCCATCTGAGTAGAATTGCTTCAAATGAATTTTTTTTT